>JBAMCF010000355.1:0-352900 GCA_037075285.1 Drosophila lutescens
CATATCCCGCTTTTCTGACAGTTGATGAATTGAAATGCGCTAGAATACTGATTATTAAAAAACAACAGGAGCGTCAATTTATGTCAGAAATAGTTTGCTTGAGAGACAGTATGTCCAATTTTTTTTCAAAATATTAGGGTTGCACCATTCTTAGACACTGATGGAGTTCTTAGAGTGGGTGGAAGGCTGCAAAATAGCAATATGCGATTTGATGTCAAGCACCCAGTAATATTGGATAAATGCCACCTATCTGATTTAATAATTAAAAAGGCTCACGCAGAGACTACATGGTGGAATTAACCTAATGAGAAGCCAAGTACAGAGGGTATATTGGATATTTAGGTTAAGAGACTCCCTCAAGAAAATGTTACGAGAATGTGTTACTTGTGCGAGATATCGACAATGTACAGGTAAACAATTAATGGGTAATTTACCAAATTACAGAGTAAATGCTTCATATCCCTTTCTTAATGCAGGAATAGACTATGCGGGACCATATCCTAAAATGCTCAAAAAATCGCGGGCAAAAGACTTTTAAAGGTTATATTTCAGTATTTGTGTGTATGGCTACTAAAGCCATTCACTTAGAAGCTGTTAGTGACTTAACGTCCGATGCGTTTTTAGCAGCATTAAAAAGATTTATATCTAGAAGAGGGAAATGTACTAATATTTATTCGGATAATGGTACTAATTTCGTAGGTGCTGCTCGGAAGTTGGATGAAGAATTTCTAGAGGCCATTAAACATAATACTGGAGGCTTCAGAAATTATAAATGATAAAATTCATTGGCATTTTATCCCGCCGGCAGGACCTCACTTCGGAGGTATTTGGGAAGCAGGTGTTAAATCCGTTAAATATCATTTAAAACGGGTAATTGGGGATAATATTTTGACCTACGAAGAGATGGCAACTCTGTTATGTCAGATAGAAGCGGTGCTGAATTCAAGACCCTTATATACTACGGGGGACGATATTGAAGATAACGAAGTTCTAACACCAGGCCACTTTTTAATAGGTAGACCACCATTAGACGTGGTTGAGTCAATCCAAGACAATGATAAAATTGGTAGCCTTGATAGGTGGAAACTGATTCAAAAAATGAAAAGAGATTTTTGGACGAAGTGGAAGGACGAATATCTTTACACACTGCAGCAAAGATATAAATGGAAAAAGGGAGTTCCAAATATAGAAGAAGGGCAGGTAGTGCTCTTAAAAGATGAAAATTGCCATCCAGCCAGATGGCCAATGGGGAAAAAGTAGAGGAGGTTCACAAGGGTAAAGATGATAAAGTTCGAGTTGTAAAAGTTAAGACCCAAGAAGCTTCATTTACAAGACCGATAACAAAAATTTGTCCTTTAATTGGTGTAAAACAAGCCGAGGATGTTATGGAAAAGGCAGTTGAAAACAAAAGAAGAGTATCACCAAGATTTTCTAAATTAGGCACCGTAATGGTAATGCTATTGCTGACATTGTTCTGTCAAGTCTCACAAGCAGCAACAATAAAAGGCGAGAGTAAATCATTTAACATTCAAAATATAAATAAGACGGCTGCCATATATTTAGATCCACTAGGAGATGTAGAAATTATAAGCGCATCATGGAATCTGGTGATTTACTATAATATGGATGCCTATTTTCACATGATAAGAAAAAGTAATGTGCTGATACAGAAAATGAGAATTGTTTGCGGTAAGCTTCATAGCTTCGAGGATCAATGCAATATAGTTTTGGATAATATGCAAAATCAGTTGATAGAACTAAAAGAAAATAATAATCTATTTATGATGCAAGAGAGATCAAGAAGCAAACGTGCTCCTTTCGAATTCATGGGATCATTATATCACATTTTATATGGGATAATGGATGAAGATGATAGGAAGCAACTAGAAGAAAATATGAGAAATCTGTTAGACAATCAGCACAATTTAAATGAATTAGTTCAGAAGCAGACTTCCGTAGTGGATTCTACTACAAATTTGTTAAAGAAAACGACTGAAGATATTAACGATAACTTTAGGAATATGCATACAAGAATTGAAAATATGACAGAAGTTCTTAAGGAGAGTTATTATGTTTATAAAGAGTCAATTAATTTCTTTATGATAACTAAACAACTTAACTCATTGATTGAAGAAGGTGAAAGGGTGCAAGCAGCAATCATTAGTCTGTTAATTGACATTAATCATGGTAGGTTAAACACAAACATCCTTAAGCCAAATCAATTACAAAATGAGATATCCAAAATTCAAAGTAGTCTGTCCGAAACATTAGTTCTTCCAGGAAAAAGGACAGGTACTGAGCTTAAGGAAGTCTATACGCTATTGACAGCTAGGGGATTATTTATCGAAAATAAATTAATTATAAATGCTAAAATTCCTCTGTTTAGTAGACATCCATCTAAACTGTTTAGAATTATTCCTCTGCCAATACAAAATGAAGACAGAATGATTATGGTTCATATTCCTTCGGAATATTTAATTTATAATTTTGAAATAGATTCTTATCATATGATGTCCGAATCAACTTTAAGTCAGTGTCAAAGATGGCAGCAAAATAAGAGAATTTGCCAGGGAAGTTGGCCTTGGAATTCTGCGAATGACAATTCTTGTGAAGTACAACCACTTAAGCCAAATAGAGTTTCAAACTGTATATACAAAACAGTAATAGATTCTTCTTCTTATTGGACAGAGCTAGAAAAGAAAAGTAGTTGGCTGTTTAAGGTTCCCTTCAATTCCAAGATAAGAGTACAGTGTACGAATGCAGAAATTCAGTTACTTGATTTGCCAACGCAAGGAATTCTAAGTATTGCTAAAGATTGTACAGCTAGAACTGATGATAGGATTTTGATTGCCCATCATAATATTCAATCTGAAAGTGAAGAAGTATTATCATCATCGTATGTAGGAGATATTAGTCAAGTTCCAAATGTTGTTTGGGATCCATTGAAATTGAACTCTGTTAATCATACCGTTGAGATTGCACGCCTAAATAAAGAAATTAAATACTTAAAAGAGAATCATATTGAATTAAAAGATTTACATTTTCATCATATTTCCGGACATGCTTCTTTAGGGCTCGGATTGATAATAATAATAATCATGGTAATATATGCCATAAGAAAATATGCCACCAGGCAACGATTGCAAGCCATAACTTTCGCCGGACCGTTGCAAGGTGTCTTATAATAAGTTAAAAGCAAATAAATAAATAAATCGAATTAAACAAAAATACAGTCCACTAATTTTATGTTTGCATTAATAACAAAAGGAATTTACCAATTAATATCCTGTACACCTCACCTTGCCGGCCCTTGGCAGAATGTTCAAGAAGAACACTAATTGTCATAAATTTAAGATTTTACGAGCTCTGTCAATGTCAATATGTAAATCTATTTAGAGCCGTAAATAATGATCTGTAATTTTAAACCTACAAGGGTGCAGTGCCGAACAATTGTAATCTTAAGTACAGGCCACTTGAGCCTGACCATAAATATAGTTCTCACACTGTACAAAAGGTCGCCTTGCGGGAGGCCGTTGATAAGGCTCCCGCTCAGGCAAACAGATGTGGTCTCTGCGTAGACCATAGATAAGTATATCATAAGATTTTCATGTTAGTTACGTAAGCGAAGACTTAGAAAAATAAAATCAGTTTTTATACAGAACTCAAACGTGAAGGTTGTTTTCCTTATTACAGGAATCCCTTTCACATGTCTTGACAAATAATTAAGTATGTGTCTCATTTTTTGTTCGTATTTTAACTTATCAAATATGAGAACTACGAATTTAGACTTTTAGCACACTTAAAACGCAATGCTTAAAATGTTTAATATTGTACAAAGACAAAAATGTGCGATTTTAAAGAATTTTTTGGAAATTTTCTCGTTTGCTTGGTAAATTAAAAGTAGTCTTTAAACTCTGTATTCCCATACATTTTCAAGGAATTATTTTAAAACGTGTTTTTGCAGATTCTATACTTTTCTTTCTATACCCACAAGTAATATTAATTAGTCATTGGGGTTTTCAATACAAAATACAATTGGTATGAAAATACGAAATGAGAGCAATAGATATTTATGGGCATGTGAGGAATACCCGAAAATTTTGGATGGGTATTTCCAAATATTTAATCAAATCGGGGCTTTTCTGTTTATTTATTTAAAACATTATTTGTCTACTTTAAAATACTGCTTACCGCTCCGAAATATTTCAGCTCTTTGGTCTTGATGCGTCTATGCTGCATGGCGGGCTGTGAACCAGGAGCTCCACCCACGCCTGGTCCACTGGGCGGTGCTCCTCCATTTCCGGCCGCTGCAATCGTACCGCTTTCATAGGCAGCCGCTGCAGCAGCCAGTCCGTTCAGCCCGTTGTGGGCGGCAGCAGCGGCCGATGAGGAAACGGGATTCGGAACCAGATTACCGCTCGAGGTATTCACACCTGGTGCGCCGGAACCGCCGCTCAGACTACCACCTCCCGCCTCCATGAAATCGAATCGTTTGAAGGCATACCATTTGGACGGATTGGGCTGGATGCCCTGGTATATCTTAACAAACATCTTGTGCTTCTCCCGCCGATATTGGGTGAGCAGGACGTTCATCTTTCGCTCCACCTCCGCCTTGCTGCAACCGAAACGCTCGGCTATCTCCGACCAAGCCCGAAATCGACATAGTTTATCCTTGTACTTGGGATCGGCTCGATTCCATAGCTCTGTATGGCAGCGATACTGCTCGATCAGTTCCAGAGCATCGTCGTTGGTCCACTCCATGATTTTGGGCGATATATCGCCGCCACCACCTCCTCCACTACTGCCACCGCCCACTGGTAAACTTCCTCCCACTGGCAGTGGTATCACCTGCTGCTGTTGTTGGGTGGTAATTTGGTGGTGCTGCTGCAACTGCTGGTGGCTCAAATACGGATGGTGATGATGATGATGGTGGTGGGAGGTCTGATGTGCGGCTGCTGCTGCGGCGGCTACCACGCTGGCCGGATTGAAGTTCATTGAAGTTGCCACACGCCTCTCAACCGATCGGTAGGTTGGGTGCTTGCTTTATCTATATCTAAGTAGCCAAAGAGCTCTACTTGAGCTTTGCTTTTCTTCTTGAAGAAAACTCTCAGGGAATGTCACGTGAAATGCACTCAATCAACATCGTCTTCTTGGGTCCTGTCGACTGGGTCTCATTCTCTTTCATTTAGCACTGTGTTTACTACTTTTCATTTACTAGAAAGATAAGAAAGAACAAGACGATTAGACAATTTGACACTTCTTATAGGTAGAGTCATGTTATATTTGTAAAATACTCAATTTAAGAATGTAATTTTAATTTAAATCAATTCTCCCTGTGTAGGTTTAAATTCGCTAGAACAAACTTTCCCTTGGCACAAACTTAAATAATATTCAATTTAAAGTCTATCAAAAACAAGTTTGACTTCGGCATTTATCGTTTTGTTTACGTTATCGCCGGGTTTTTCCCGCTCGTCAAACATTCCGTCCCTGAGTCGAATGATAACCATGAGTCATTCAGTCTACACACTCATTCACCACTCGAAACATTTTCAGCGAACTGTTTGCTGCCAAATACGTGCAATCGAACCGCGATCGCCATTGGTCATTGGTATTATTATTATTCCATTTCATTCGGTCCCGGGGTTCTCTGTTAACTTATTTGTGCGTCGCGAGGTGTTAATCAGAAATGGGAAATTTTCAGGCCAACAACTAAGCATGGCCAAAAGCAAACTTAACAACCAGAAACTCGGAGACCCAAAGCGATCATCATCAGCCAACTGAAATAGGCCTCTGCTATAGTCGCAAGTCCGGGGGCAGTCAAGTTGCTAATTGCTGGCATTTTTATTATTTGATTTGACATCTAATTGATAAATTTCGAATGACATTTTATGTAAACGGAGGAGAGGAATTTAATGTACGGAAAGGGAAATAAAATAAATATTTTAACATTCTAACATTTGGCTTAGATTTTTGTAATTGGTTCGAGAATAAAAATGGTCATTAAAGTTCGCTTTAAGCTCTGAATTCCAATACGTATTCCAAGTTTGAAATCGAAAACGGCCCTTAGTACATTAACTTTCAAAGTTCGTTAAAACTAATTTCACAATAAATATAGTCCCGTAACCTTATTTAGCTTCATTATAATCCCAAAAAAAAAACGATTTATAATATCTGTGCCAGCCACTAAAAATAAACTCAGACCTCGTGCTTATCGAGGACGTCTCCAAGGGTAGATTAGGCAAAATTTTATCTTAACCATGATGTGACGCAAAATTATGAAATTAGCCGTAGCCGTGACGTAGCCATATCATTTAAATGTCACCTGAAATGCTGTGGAAATTCCATAACTTCTTGGGAAATCTCAGTGTAGGGAAAAACCAAAAACCTATATTGCGTTGTTTTCAACAATCTATCTAACGATCGCCATTATCTGAACTTTAACTGATCGACATTTCTAATCTCGGCAAACAGTGAAAATAATCGAATCGAGCTTTTTCCATTCAGCAAATTCCCTGTTATAAATCCGCAGCAGTTTTTTATAATCACTTTTACAGAACACGTCATCGTCTGCCTAGGTCAGTGGCACTACATATAGTATATAGCTCGGTATAGCATTATACAGTGGAATAAAGTCCGCAGTGGATGATAAAGCAGATTTTATTCGGCATTAGCATTTTGACGTGCAACTTGTTTTTACACGTGGAGAAATATCATATTGATAATTGACCTATTTCAAAAGATATTTGAAATCTTAGATCTATAAGTTCTGGAATGTATCAAAGCTTGTCCCAAAGTTTTGAAAATTCTAATATAGCAATACAATTTGTTTATTGATATAAATAACAGCATATTTTTTCTATACCCCTGGGTTACGAACACAGGACCTTTTAAAATGTTTTAATGGCTACTTTAAAGCCTGCAACTGATATTTTTATGTGCATGTGTAAATGAAAATGTCGCAGTTTCTGCTAGCGGAGAAAATTCTGCCAAGAAAAACGCGTGAGTGGTAATGTTGTTATTTTTTTCTTCCTTTTCTTTTTCTTCGTAATCGTGTGTGTAAATGTCACAAGTCAACAGAAACAGAAGCAACAACAAACGATAACAAAGATGGCAAGGCAACTGCTCGCGCCTCGTCATTCACAATAGACGGAAGTGTATTTCGCACAGTATAAACACATACTCGTACACACAATCTACACCCAGGGACACGTGCGCTTTCACTCGCACCAACACCAGCACATGGGCTTTATACTATGCGGCATCTCGCTTTTACATCAATCTTTGTCGAACGTAGATTTTCGCTTCCTGGTTTTGGCGACGAGCGCAATTTGCTTTACGTTTTAGTACTTGTCGTACGTATTTACGAAGCACAAAAGCGGTCAATATAATAGCACTGGATTACGGAATACTAGATGCTAACGAAGAGTTCTGAAGAATGCGTCTTAAGATTTTTCAGGAACCATGTGATACAAGAATCTCCCCAGTCGGATTTCCGTGGGAGTTGTATGGATGTTCGCAAGAATTCCACCCGAATTTCGAAGCCGAAGAGATTTCTATTTAATGTCCATAATACTTATAATTTAATGATACTATCCGGGGTATTCATTTTTGGTGAACAATCTGTGATCGTAAATTGCACAAAGGATCAATCTCAATTCGATTTTATGTTAAAAGTTACAATCAAAAGGGTTGGTCTTGGTTTAGAAAAAGAAACCATTGAAATTTTTTTAGTATTTGGAGATTTGAATAGTAAGCAATAGTAATAGCAACTGTAAAGTTCTTTGGGGATTTTGACAACTGGAGCTATTCTACTGACCGCACCTATGACTACAAGTAAATAAATGTCTTTGTGTTTTAGCACACGATTTAGCACACATAATTTCATAAAATAAATTGTTTAGTAATCGGTTTTTGCCTCCCCGACAAAAGTTCGAGAAGTATTTCTTTTTGCGCAGATTGCGACGCTGCGCAAACAGCTGGATGAATCATAACGGTAAACTCGCACACGGAACACACAGTCACATTCACAATCACAATCACACGCACAGGCAGAGTTGGAAAGAGACGGGGAGATAAAACCTTAATTTGTTTTTAGTTCAGTTTTCATGTGCTTTTTATTGTTTGTGTTTAGTTGTTTGCTTTTGTTGTTTGCGCCACACTCTGCGTCAATTTTTAGACGCGACACATTTTGGTCTATTTTTAGAACTTGTTTTTTACGCCACGATGCCTTTTTTACGCACTTTTTCGCTCTTTGTTTGTGTTCAAGTGATTTTCCAATTATTTTCCGTTATTGTTTCGAAATTGGAAATTTTTTAAATGTGTTTTTGGGTTGGTTTTTTTTTTGGTTTTTCCATCGCAATTCGTCTGCGGCCTCGTGTTATTTTTAAGTAGCACAGTTTTGAGGGATTTTCTGGGAATTCTGCGGTCAATTCGGTCTTGTGTTTATAGATTTTGGGTTTTTCTGCGCTAAAAATTAATTTGCATTTCTCGTAGCTTTTATTTTATTTGTTGTTTGATTAACGAGAATATGTTCGGCGACTGTATGGGGATTTTATCAGGAATTTCTAAATGTCACCGTTTTTATTGTCTTGTAATGTGAATCACGGCGGAAATGCTTAGCCTGGCAGTTTTTATTGGGTGTTTATTTATAAATTAAATGTGTTGTTTGTAATTTCTTTAGGTTTTCTTCAACTTTCATCGATTCTGAACTTTGTAAAATATTTGTTAGGTTTTTGGTTTCACGTTTTCATACTGAAACTTACGTAATCAATTTGTTTTGCAGTTTTTTAAGCAATTTAATTTGTATTGTTTTTTATATTCCCTGCTTTATTTGACAGATTTCTTTGAGCCGTCTTCAACCATTTTGAATTCGTTTAAAATCGCTGCCAAAATAAAAGGTCTGAATCAGAAAACGTTGAATTTGCATAAAATCCATGTTATCCACAATTTAGTTTGTTTTCGCCTTTTGTCATTTTGAATAAAAAATAAGAAGAAGACGGGGGAGAGAAACAACACAGGCTAAAACAAATTAAACAACGCAAAAAGTAAACAACATCCAAAGCGAAATTGAGCACAGAAACTTAAAAATACATTTCAAGGCGCGCGGAATGAAATAAAAAACAATCGTACGCACACACACCAGCGAACGCACATGCTGTATGGTATTGAAATAAATTTTAAAAACACTTTTTGTGAAATATGTATTTGTTAGCCTATTTGGTATTTCGTTATTAAACCCAAATAAATATTTGCTTTCCCATTTTAAACAAGGTTTTTAAGTGTGTTTCGAAATATTTGATCAATTTTTGACATTTCTTTATTAAACAGTTTTGTTCTAGTTTTTCATTATTACTGGGCTTTTATGTCCGTATGTAGGAATTATATTTATTTTATACTTTTTGCATTTAAATTATTTCTATTTATAATTACTGTGTTTTAAAATATTATGTAACTGTTTACACAACTTTAATCAATTCTTTTTGATATTAACCTTTTCAAAAACTTTTTTTTTTATTTTTAGTTGTTTTGGATGAATTTTATTAGCACATGTTTTAAACGTTCTTAGCAAGTTTTTATAACTTTTCAGCTTTCAAACACATTTTTTAAACATTTAGTTCAGTCTAAAACACGTTTAGAGTTGTTTTTCACTGATATTCCGCTTAAAATGTAGTATCCTTTTTGAAAAATATTTCGAACATTTTTCTGCGTCTGGCAATTGCTTTTCCGCTATTTGTTCAGCAAACAATACGAATGAGGAAAGGAAAACAAAAGGAGGCTGCGGCGAAAACAAACATCTCCCTCACACAAACACACACTCGGACGCACTGGCGATATTTACCGCTATTTCGGAGGCGCTGTTGCGCTTTTACTGCTCCGTACTTTTCCCGTTACGCGCGCAATAGATGTACTATAGCTCTACCGTTAGTTACAACCGCTCGCGAGCACCGTCTGTTAGCGTCTGTTTCGGCAAACAGTCGCAAACCTATTGGCATCGATTTGTAAACGCACCGACAGCGACGCCGACGGCGACGTCGGCAGAGGAATTGAAATGAGCACAGGCGGCAGCGGCAGAGGCAGAGTAAACAGTTGTTTCGTGGAAAAACAAAACGAACATCGTAATGAAGTTCTCTTTGGCCTGTTGTGAAATTCTACGGTGCTTTGTCATGCTTAAAGCAACAACAATGGCACGAGGAGGTGGGACGAGGCGGAGGAGCGAGAGAGAGAGAGCGAGGCGGCGGAGAGAGTTAGTAAGATTAAAAGAGAGAGCAGTGCGCGCCAAAAAAGACACTAGCAGACACACAGTGGCGGCCACAAAAGAAGAAACTAGTATTCAAGATGTTTTGTATTAATTGTTAAATATTTCGTTAAAAAAAAACATTTTATTTGTGTTTAATCGAAATAAATATGTATGGATTTATGCACTGTTATTTGTTGTCTAAAATACACAAAGCTCTAGAACTGTACAAAAACTATATGAACGTACTGTTCTTTAATTATTTTTCATATACTCGTTACTTTTTACATTTTCTATAAAAATCTTATGAAAACCATTATAAGTTTTACACGATTAAATGAGTAACATTTTATGCATTATTCATGACATTCAGGGCTACTTTTGCGACCTCTGCTGTATGAAGGCTGACTGCGACGCTGCGTTGACGTCGACTGCGCAGTTGTTTTGATAAAGAGCAAAAGAAACACGGCAGCAACAACAAAAGGGGGGATGGGATGGGATGAATGGGTGGTGGGGAAGAGGGTGATGACTGGAGAGGGGGAGGGAGACCGACTGCTTCTTGGGCCGCACACACACACAACGACACGCGCGCAGCCGAGTCAAACAAACAAATAAAATGTGAAGCAGAAATGGCAAAAAATTAAACAAACAAGTAGACAGGAGCGGTTCAGCGAAAAAACCGAGTTGAACGAACCGAGGTCGACACAAAAAGCATAAATAAAAGGTAACAATAAAATCTATAATCACAAGCTGCTTCGCGCCAAAATGAAACGAAATTTCTACTACGTCGTAGTACAATTCCTAAGCCAAAAAAAAAAAACAAAAGAAAGTTCATTGAAAGCGGTCATCAAATTTGACAAAGATAATTGAGTTTACCTTTACTGAAATGCTCTTGTTGTCTTAATTATTTAACGCTTTTATGAGTTTGAATAGAACAATGATATCTTTAACACTAAGAAACAATAATCAGTGTAAGTTAACTTTTTTTAAGAATTATTATTTAATTCTAGATGATAACAATTTTAAAATTTCTTATTTTTTATTTATCTAAAGTCAATATGTAATTTTTTGTTATATAACTTCTTCAATATGTTATAATTTACATTAAAAACTTAAAATATGACTTATCTACATAGTAGTTTTACTCCTTTTTCATTTCAAAATTTATTGAAGAATACTTTGGTAATACATTTTGTGCACTCAAATGGGCTTTGTTGAAACTAATTAATAATAGAAATGCAAAGCTGTAAGTCTTCACTTTTCTCCCCACTTGATAAGTTCGAAATATTTCCTGCTTCTCTATTTCGCTGCTTTTCTTGTGTTTCTGTTTCGGTTTCTATTTATTTTTGTTTAGTTTTGTTTGCTCGTTAGCCGAGTGGGCGGTACAGTGGGGGGCAGGTGCTCTCCCACCCCACTCCCATCTTCCATCTCTCTCGCTCGCTCGCTCGCTCTCCCCATACCTCTCGCTCGCACTCCTTGCTTGTTTGTTTGTTTTTCGTGGCATGTTTTGGTGTTGTTTTTGTGCTTGGTGCGTAGTTTTTACGTTCGTCATCGTTCGCTTGGTATTTCCGTCTTCTGCCGGCGTCGCTGCCCACGCTCTGCCGCAGCGCTGCCTAAATGGTTTGCCTTGAGTTGTATATAGTTGCACTATATATTTGTTTTTGTTTTTTTTTGTGACTGCCTTTGGATTGCAGTTGTGCACCGGTAAAAATGTTTATGTCTCAGAAACTTTAAAAATTCGATTTTATAAATAATTAATTTGTAAAACAAGCAATTTATTTTAAAATATTTAAATAGTAAATATTGTAATTGTAATGCTCTTTTAACACAAATTTTTAATTTTTCTTCCTCTGTATTTAATTAATTTTTGCCAGACATTCTTTTGTTTTTCAGCTCAGTTCAGTCGCTGTATTTTCCTTTGCCGCAGTCAAAGTGCATTGCGTTTTTGGTGGCTGCGTGGGCGGTGTATTTTTGCTTTTGTTTTTATTTCTGTTGTTTTTCTCTCGTGCGCAAGTTCTCAGTTCACGTGCTGTTCTCTTTCCTCCTTCTTATCCTCCCCCAACGCCCTCTGCTTTCTTTCTCTTGTCTTTCACTATAAGCCATTGTCTTGCCCTCTCTCTCTCGCGCATTGTGTGTTAGAATTCTGTTCTTGGGCGAATTGTTGTTGTCCCGTTACTTTTTGGCGAGCACAGTGGAATGTAAAAAGCAAAACTCGATGGAAAAATAAATTAAAGAAACCCAATAATTTGTAAGAAAACAATTAGATAACTAAAAAAACAGTTACATTATAGTAAACACACATAATTACTTATGTATCTTATTTCAAGTTTGGAGCATCAACATGACTGTTTTTCTTCACCAAAAATTAATTAACAAAATACAATTTCCAAAACAAAAACGAATATTTAATCTTATCAACTATTAGTCATAGGCCCTCTAAAATCTTCAAACATCATGCCATAATTTTTGAACTGTAACCCATCATATTGATAACATGTATGTAGGGTCCACCGACGATTAACTTATTTAATCTGCCCGAACTTTATGCGCGCGCGACACTTAAAATGGCAAGTCATCGTTTACAGGGCACATTTTTAAGCGATGTGGCCCACTGTGAAGGCCGCATGAGAAATGCTAATTAGTACAAATTCGTTTGTCACAATTTGACAGAGAGCGGTACTCTTTTCTTTTTTGCCAGTAATCAAATAAGAAAGTTCGACAGGGTGTGGGGGTGGGTGGTGTTCTCTAAGGGTAAGTGGGGGCGCTATGCCGCTGTCTCTGCCTCTGCCAATGTCGGCGGCGACGCAGCAAACAAACACTTGTTTGCACAGGAGAACGGGAGAGCATTAAGGAAAATAACTCTCTTTCCCAGAGAGCAAAAAAAGAGAAACTGAGAGAGAGCAGGCGCACAGTCAGCGCTGAATGTTTTACACAGAACAAAATATATATTTTTTGTTAATTTAAAATATTTTTTTATTTTAAATATACTACGTATATTAACTACAGTTTAATTTTAATAAATTACTTTAGTTTTTAATTAAAGCATATGTACTTTTATGTACATTTATCCTTGATAGTATCAATTTCTTTCAGTGCATTTGCGTATGTTTGCGTGCGAATTTACAACTAGGAAGCAATTCCGTTTGTTTACAATGTTTGTGCGTGGGCGGGGATAGCGAAAAGAGAAAGAGAGCGGCGGAATAATGTCCCTGACTACCAGAAATTAAGTTGTGTTGTTTCTTGACCCCTCGCCCCACAACCCCCTGACGTTGACGTCGGCAGCGCCGTAACTGAAGGTTATCCATTTCGCATTTCTCAGTCGCTTTTGCTCCTGGTTTATCATCATCATCGCTATCTTTTAGGATTTTGTTGCACTTAGGGGTATTTTGGGTTTTGGGTAATAATATTACATAATGTAGTTTAATATTATGTAAATAGTTAAAACAGAAATAAAAGATAAAAATGTCTAGAAATATCTTATAGATACAAATGTAGTGATACTTTAATAATAATATAATTTAGTAATAATAATAATATGGGGTTCCTTTGAAGACTATTTAAAGTTATAAAAAAAATTGATGTTAATCAGCCCAAAAAAATTTTTTCTAGCTATGTTTGTACTTTCTTTGTTTTAAAAAAAGAGTTTAACCATTTCCTTCATCTCAAGTTTAGGGTATATCTCGATCGAATTATGTATCTGGACTGTGAATTAATTCTGACTTGTTTTTTGGGCTGTCTTTTATTGTTATTGTTGTTGCTGGACTTCGGCTGTGGAATTGTGTAAACAGCGGCGACTGCGAAGTCGACAGAGCAACAACAACAACAGCAAAGGCAACGCAGGCATAAGAGTAAACAAAAGTATTTTTTTCTTCTTCTGTTTTTCGCATTTTGCAGAGACAATGCAAGAAAGTTGGGTTGAGAAAAATTGCAAAGAAGGGGGTGGGGGGTGGCTCGGGGGAAGAAGAAGTTCCGGGAAGATGAGGAGGGTGTGCATAAGAAGGGAAACGGACAGAAAGACAGAAAGCAAAGTTAATGAAGATGAGCCTGATGAGTTTTGTTGCTCTTGTTGTTTTGTTTTCGGCCGCCTTTTGTTGTTGAGCTTCCACTGCAAAAAATATGCAAAGCAGCAACAACAATAACTAAAACAACAGTAAAACAACAGCAACAGAAAAAGGCAACAAGAAATATGTACACACATACATAAATACTTCCAATTACACTTGCGGTCAAAATGTAAGCACCGAGTGCTTACGCAGATTTTTTAAAATGTATTTAAAAAAATATATTTTAATTTAAAGATTCTTTGTGTTTAAAAAAGTTCTATGAATTTTATGTTTTTGAATCATCGATATTATTTTAATTTAATAATTTTAAAAATTGTCGTAAATAATAATAATAATACAAGTTATTCAGTTTGCTATCGGGATAAGTTTTAAGAACTATTTTGTTGACCCCAGCTGTGTGTACATAAATACGTTTGTATGCAAGGCAGCGAAATACGCAAATAGAAGCAATGAACTTAATTAGTTGTTGTTACTTTTGTCTATCCCTGTCTTTGTCACTGAAGAAGAGCTTTTGCGGTGGAGTAAGTAAGAGAGCGGAGCAGGAAAAGTGTTCACTGTACAGGTGTTAAACAATCAAATCTTTCGTTGGAATAATTTCATTAGGGAAACAATTAAATATTTAAACTTAAACAAGCAAGAAAGGCTTGGCCATTTATTGCTATGGGAAAGAAGCACTAGACGTAGAATTTTCAACAGAAAAATCCATTCCAAAATATTTTGAATCCATTTAGAAATTGTTTTTGTATTTCGATGTTTTTTTTCGTAAACGTGAATTCTTTAGCTCAAATTAGTTGAAACTGTTTCGACTTCCAAGGTAAATGTTTAAAAAAAACCTACGAATTGATAAAAAAAAATAGAATTCTGCAAATTCTCAGGGTAAAAGCTTAAAGTAATCTCTTGCCTTGTTTTGATTTCTATTGCCACCCGCTGGAAAACAAATCGCAAGCCTTGGCAAAACTTCAAGCGGAAGTAAACAAATTTTTCTTTAGTTTTTCCTCGCCCTTTGGCTTTCTGTTTTTCCCATTTTCTTTAGTACACTTGATAAGGTCGCGCTTCTCGGTATGCAACACTTAATTGCAGATCGCTAACTAACTGAAACACAACTGTACTTCATCTGAATATACATAATTATGATGAAATGTTTATTCGGCCAGTGCTGCTACCAAAAATGTTGTGCGGGTGTGGTATTTTTTTTGGTAGTTTTTATATTTTCGGTTGAAATGTTTTCGCCGTGTTGACATTGTTTTGCTCAACGGAAAAAATACGCTTGTCGCATTTATTTACTAACCCAGACCCAGCTGGTTGTTGTTGCAATTGTTTGCTCTTGTTCTTCTGCTTATTTCTGTGTTGTATTTTTTGTTATTCGGCTAGCAACAATAACAAGAAGCAGCGGCAGAAATAACAACAATAACAGGGCCACAGAACTCCCGCTGCAATTCGAAACACTAAAAACCAAATGTTATAAAGCTTGGGAAGGAAAAATAAATTTATCGGTGAATTCGGGCAGAATTCCTACGTACATCAATCTAAATTAAAATAAAATGTATTTTTAGAAATTTAAAATTTTGATTCCATAGGTTGGTAAGTTTATTTAAAAAAATTTTATCATAAGTTTAAAGGTCTTTAGCTCCCTTTTTTAACGTTCTCGGAATATGGTTTTTACAAAATATTATAATATTACGAAATGTTGTTTAATGTATCATATCATTATTATAAGAACATTTTATAATGGATCTAAAATCAGTACAAATGGAATGAAATAATATTTTATTCAAAATGTAAAGCTTTTTTTTGTTTCCGTTAGACAGGAATGTGTTATTCTATTACATATTAATATTTTAGGGCCAACATGAATTTTTCAAATTAATTTAAAATATTCTAGAATATTTTCTGTCATCCGATATTCTTGATTTTCTGTGCATTCGCTTCGTTTTGGTTTTGGTCTCTCCATTTTCGTTGATTTTTCGTGTGCATTCAGCAAAAATTGTTTTCTGCAGCTCCTGTTGTTTTTGTTCTTGTTGTTCTTCGTGTTGGCTCTATTTGGTTGTTTTGTTTTGCTACGTTGTTTTTTATGTGCAAGTTGTTTCATTTTTTTTCTGCGCTTTTACTGCTGTAAATTTGCAAAAGTACAGCTGTTAACAATAACAATGACATATAAACACTCCCGCAGGGGCAACAAAAAATGCCAACGCAGCTATGCCAAAAGAACCAAAATAAAACAGAAAAATTCAAAAAAGAAGGGAAATACCGAAAGAGTCAAGCAGAAATTAAACAACAAGCAAATGCAAAAAAATTAATTAATTAAGCATTTTTCGTTGGTGTTGACCAACCAACGTTGGCAACACGTGAGTTTTTTGTGGGTGGTTTGGGTGGCTAGAAATGTATCTGTCTGCTTATGTTGTAGCCTTAGTAGTTTCTTTTTTAGTTTTTTATTTTTGTGGTTGTTGCATAGTTGTCATAGTTGTTGCTCATCTGGAATATGTCGAATATTTCACTGCACTTTTTCATGGCTGACGACGCGCTAAAATGCCTTGAAATGTAACTGAAAAGTGAACAAAGCAAAGCTAAACCTGGCGATATAAGTAAGTATACCAAGAAAAGTACTGTTCTCTACTTAGTAATTGGGGAATTCCATTAAACAAATGGTTTGGATTGTAAGCAGGAATTTCTGTTTGTCACAAACGAAATACATTACTTGAAAACTTTAAAAACTTATAGTTTGGACAGCTATGTATTGTTATTAAATTATAATAGTTTAATTTTGAAACGTATTATATGGGATCCGAAAATTTTGAAACATATACAACCTACAAAGTTCCATAAAATGTCAACGAATCAAAATTAAAAGTTTGAAAAATAATTGATAATAATAAAAAGAATAAATACTATCATAAAAATAACACATTAGTATCTTTATCTTAATAAATAAGTTAATTAATTGCAAAGGTACTACCCTTAAAATTTAAAGCTTTCCAAGGATTAAAGCAATTCTTTTTTATATTACAATTAAAATAATTGTATACTTTTCGTTATCATTATGTAGATACCGATAAAGGAGGAGTGCAAATGCTTACGAGACTCCAGTGGAAAAGCAAGTTATGCTAGGAAAAACAAAAAAGAGGAGGTGGGCAAATAATCCTTGGGGGCGTTGTGGGGTTAAAGGCAAACGCAGTCAGCAGGGCCAACGACAACGAGGGAATAAAACAAAAACGAGCCAACAACTGAATGAAATACAATAAAATTTTAAAACAAACAAATGCAAACACATAGACAGAGGGCAAACACACAAACACAACAAGGAGCCAATGCGAATGCGACTAATGAGCACTGAAACAACAACAAAGAAGCTCAGCAACGTGAAGAAGAAGAAGCGTTAGGGGGCAGCGGATTGAGGGGGTGAATTTGACAATCAAATAACCGTAGTCGTACCACCCACCCCCCTTTATTGCCACCCCCTGAAATAAACAAATAGCACTAAAACCAAGTAAGAAACAATAAAATCCTATTTTTCGAATTTCCAATACCTCGCTATCGGGTTGATCTAATCTTATCAAGAAAATTTAAAGAAGAGGTAGAAAGAAAATATATAAATTGAAAATTTTGATTTTAAACTTTATGAAATGTTGTAAGAAAATCAATTTGATTTTTAATTGTTGCAAAACTCAAACTGATCTCATTAAATTAATGATAAAGAGTTATTACCGCTTTTTTTTTTGAAAATGGGTTGTAGATCCGTAATTTAGTATTTTGATGAATTGTTTATAATAAAAAAAAATATTAAGTAAAATATTATATTTTTATTTTTTTGCTAAAAAGATTTTAGAATTTGTATTCGCAATAATACATTTTAGTAACATAACATTAATATATAGGTATATTAATCAAAAGGTATTTTAAAAGCCAATCATGCCCATAGATTATCCCAAGCTAATGGGTAACAAAATAACAACAGCAACTACAAGGACAAGAAACAGTTGTTGTTGTATAGTAAAATACTTATTTACGCATACAATTGCACGTGAGCGGTCGACAGTTGAGTGCGAGGGAGAAAGCAACAGCCCCCCAGGGGGTGGGGTGTTTGGTTGGGCGTTCCATGAGGCGGAGGAGGGGGGGGGGGCGGTGGGTTAAAATAGGAAGTTTTGTTTGCAGTGCGCACAGCAACGGAGAGACAAACACAACTGTAACTGTAATTGTGTGTTTGTTTGCTCGAAACTTCCCCCCACTTCGGCGAACCACCCACCAACCAACAAAACCCCCACCCCTCCCATTACCACCCCAACCACCCACAGCTGTCTGGCTTCTGTTTCCCTCATTCTTTTGGCCAAATAAAAAGTTTGTTGAGAACATTTGCAAATGTTTGTTTTAGAAAACGGAAAATGCTTCGTTTGTTTCTCATCATTATCATCATGGAAATTAACATCATCATCATCATGTTATGTATTTGTCTTTGTTTTGTTTATTTTTTGTAGGGTTCTCTTGGCTTCCTTCGTTTATTATGCCCTTACTTATTCTCGCTTTTCCGCTTCCACTTTCTCTTTGGCTTTGTGGGTTAGTATCCTTTGGGTTAATTATATCTTAGAAATTACAAAAAATATATGGTTGAAAAATTATTTTCAATCCTACAAAGAAGAATTTTTTTAATAAGGATTTAAGATCATCCAGTTTATAAAATACATAAAATATCTGTTGATCTTTAGAGTTGTCTCGAATAGATTTTCCCATTTTTTAAAGGTGTCTTAGTGATTATTTCAAGCATTTAGTAATTTGTAGAATAAATTAGGACTTACTTTAATATTCCCTTTATTTTATAAAGCCCCAAGCTGACAATAAACTTTTGAAATTTGTTATTTTTTTTATAAATTGCACAATAGACTTTTGAATATAAATTTCAATTTGTAAAGGGTATTCGACGATTTACAACATCCATTAATTATTTGGCTCCACTTGTTTGGTCTAGCTCCTTGTTTGCCTGCCCCATCGTCATCGTATATTCGTATTCGTCGTCTGCTACTTTTGCGTAGTTTTGTTTATTTTATTTGTTTTGCTTTGTTTTATTTTTGTTTGATTTACGTTTGGTCGTACCATTTACACTGAGAAAAACAAGAGATGTTAAATTAAGGTTTTTATATTAAAAAATTTTTTTTTTTGTTTTAAGCTAAAGTTAAATCTAACTAAATAACTGATTTTTTACAAAAAAATTATTGTTACTAAGTTCTTTTCAAAGATTTTCTTTTTAATGGTAAAACAATACTTTTGAATCCTAAAATGTTTTTCTCAGTACTTGGAATGTTTTTCTTGATCTTTAATCGTTTTTTATAATAGTAAAATAATTATTTTGAAGCTTACACACTTTTTCTGAGTGTTTGGAGAGTTCTTCTCCATCCCTTACTTAGAACCTGAGTCACCCCAAACCATCGACTGCCCCGCCCACTTTCCAAAAACGCCCACCTCAAATTGTTGGCCTGTCGCCGTGTTTTGTTTTTCTTGTGCTGCCTCTTTTATTATTCGGCTGATGGGGAAAAGTGGCGAGTTTTTCTTCTCCTATTTAATTTTTGTTTTATTTTTTTCGCCCTGTTTTGTTGTATTTTGTGTAGGTGTATTGACTTAAAGTTTGTTATACTTCTTTGCCTTTTGTCTTTCAGTTCCAGGTTCAATTTCTGCTTCTTATTTACGCTTCTCCTGCTTTTCCATCGTCCTGGACATGTTGTTGTTGTTGTTGTTGTTGGCTTCCTTGGCTAAAGGAAACGCCTTCGAAACATTTCAGTGTTTGTCCTTCGAATGGTTTTGGTTTGGGGTATTTCACCAAGTTTTTTCTGGGGCGGTTTCCATTCTAATATTATTTTTATTGCTTTTTTTCGACCACTTTTTTCTTTTACATACTTTGACCATCTATGTATACATATATTCGAAAATACAAAACTGAAATGAAATGTTGAGGTTTTGTGTTTGTTTTTAAGTCCTTTTTTTAATATTACAAATTTAATAATTTAAATAACTTTGTATAATTTGTAATACCCGTTAGGCATTTTCCTTCAAACATATTTCATCGTCAGATCCGAAAAATTTCTCGCTTTCGGATCTGTGTTTCTCAAAATCTTAAGTATCTGAATTATATACCCAGTAAATTCTAAGTACAAGCCGATATTGTGAAATGAACAAACAGACCAAGGAATGGTCTCGTGCTCGTCTTTGTAAGCCTAAGGATAATCTTACCACCGAGGCGGGAAAACGAGAACGCTTTGTGCCATCCTGCGAATTAGAGGTAATTGTATTTCAAATATAGTGCATTATTAGGGGTAAGCTAAAATTTTTGCACATGAAAACAAAGATCTCATTTCAATGAAAAGAATTGTTAAAATCATTGATATATAATATCAGACACTAAAAAATGAAATTATAATTTTTATATGAGGGCCCATTTAAGTAGGCAATACATTTACTTATTATTACCTTACTAGAGGATCCTATAAGCTTCTTATACCTAATTTTTAAACTTTTTTACAGTACACTCCTGTTTCGATGGCTTGTCTAATGGGCTGGGAATACGCCCGGATTTGGCTGCGCGATCGCGACAAATTTGTCCAGCAACGTGAACGCGCTGTCAAAGCGAAATATATCAAGAACGATTTCGAGTGGTGGCTAAAGCTGCGCAAAACATCCAAAAAGTTCTGCAAAGTTGGGGCATGATACCGAAAAAAAAATACAGCTATGGAATCTATCACATTAACTCTGAAATACAAATTATTATTAAATAATCAAAAACTAAAATTTGGAAAGTAATTTTAATGAATAAATCATAAATATGAATTTATTGCAGAAGAAACTTCGAAACTGAACTTATAGCCTCTTCCCATAGAGTCCATCCGTTTGAAACGGTTGGGATTTTTGACGAATGTGAAACTCGTGTTCCCACAGAAGTCCATCCACCATCCACCATCCAATAACAGCTGACTGAAGAGCAGTTGCTCAGCTCAACATTATCGAAGGAGGATTTCTACTCGGGAAAACTGTCGTAAAGTTGCGTACTCCTAATTCTTTTGTAGAATAATACAATAAATAGATTAAGATAATAGTTAAAAAACATATCTGAACATTTAAAACATATCCTATAACGAGTATGCATACATATTGCTGACTGGGGGAGAGCCTAACCTCCCGTACCCCACACTCCGCTCTCACTACGCCTCTGTCTAGCCAATATTAATATGGCAAATTTGTAAACAAAACCAAATTTGTGCTGTTTTGGTCATTTATAGCAACTTTGGAACTTTATAGGAGTACTTTGAATTAATATTAGTTATTATTTACGAAGGGCAGACCATATTCTGAGACTTCGCTACAAACATTGATGTTTTCTTTCGCAGAACAGCTTAAATTTTGGCCCACACATGGCAACCTGTTTGCAAATGCTTTTCCGGTCATAACTAACTACAAATAGTTCAACGATGGCCAAAAAACAATGAACTTAGGCATTATTTAATTTTTTCCCGCCATCGATTTGATTTGTTCTCGCAGTCATGGTTCCATTTTTCACAGTCAAGAGGAAGAATTCAAAGTTGCATCGAAAAAACATCGCCTAACTATCGCATAAAAGAGCCCGTTAAAGTCCGTCAAAATTGGATGGCGGACTAACTGGGAAATTTTCGGAACGGCAAAACCTTACGGACCATCCGTTCAACGGATGGTGGAAGGTGGATGGAGCTCTGTGGGAAGACCCTATTAAACCTTCGCTACCTTTTCATTTTAGCCTGGACATGAACCGCATGGGTTTGTTTCCAAGCTTTTTAGAAGCTCATGTAAAATATTTGTAATTGTTTCTAACTTAACTAACGGGCAAGCAATCCTAAGATTTAAAACTACATAATAAGGTGTTTTATTTCTAACCCTTCATAACATAAAAAAATAAAAATTAAAAGTGATGTTTTACAAGGACCAAACATGAAATTTTAACGTTAATAAATCGTAACAATCTTAAAATCGGGCGAAATGATTGTTGCTGTTGAGACCTGTAGGCTGCTGTTATTAAATTAATAGTATTAAAAAGCTTGTTTGTAAATCCCATATGTATATACAACTTACGAATAATTGGAAGGTCCCTGTTTGATTTGCTAAGCCAGATTTTCCCGTTAAAAATAATAGAATGCTCAGAATATAAACATTCTTAGTTTACACTTCCTATCGCAAACTTACAAGCTGAACTGTACATTTTTAGCATGGATATAAACCGCATAGGTTTGGTTCCATGCTAAAGCTCTTATAAATATTGGTATTCATGGAACAAATTTTAGACGCCATTTTATTGAACTAAATCTTGAATATTCAACTGCTTGCGAAGCTCGTTAATGTCCTGTGGATAGGACAGCCTCCTATAATCCTGAGATCCGGCCATCCCGTAAAGATTGCCGGCGAGAAAGGCGAAGAAAATATAAATTCCGAACTTGCGCCGCTTAGTGCGGTCCTACTTTCAACTTTCTTAGGGTCAGCGCAATGGCTTAACAAATTATCACTCATACGTACGGTTGCCTCTGACCCAAACTTTAATTTATTCTACGCAAGCTTTCGCTTGAAGCACTAGGATTAAAACAAAAAAATTAAATCAAAATTAAAAACAAAGTTGTAGGAGTAAATTCTAGCTGGCACATGAGTCGTATGAGTAATTTTTATTGAAACTTTAAGACCATTTTAAAATAATAATTTTTAGATTTCGAATACATTTGTTGCACAATAAAATCTACCATATATTGGAGAATCGAATTCTATTTCTTGGACCACCCCAATTCATATGGTATACTTTCTCTAGGTCATATTTCTCACACCTCCAGACAATTTGAGTGCCAACGTTTGATTTGATAAGCCACCGAAAGTAGATAATAGGTTGTATGAATTTTCAGCCTACTTTACCAAATAATTTTTTTGAATATGCCAAGAAGTTGGATTATTAAATGTAAAAAAAAACGATATATCACCTTAATTGGTTGTGCATAGGTCAATATAGGATGAGAAGTAAAAGGAAATGTGGTGTTTAAAAGTATGCAACAAAATCCTGAATCCGCCACTGCTTGAGACCATTTATCAAACACCAGTGTTTTAATATTTAGTTGCTTTTTATACCCGTTACTCGTAGAGTAAAAGGGTATATTGTATTCGTGCAAAAGTATGTAACAGCTAGAAGGAAGCGTTTCCGACCCCATAAAGTATATATATTCTTGATCAGGATCACTAGCCGAGTCGATCTGGCCATGTCCGTCTGTCCGTCTGTCTGTCCGTCTGTCTGTCTGTCCGTCTGTCTGTCTGTATGAACGCTGAGATTTCGGAAACTATAAAAGCTAGAAGATTGGCGTTTTGCATGCAGATTCTAGGAGTTACGCAGCGCAAGTTTGTTTCAAAAAGGTGCCACGCCCCCTCTAACGCCCACAATCGCTTATATACGATTTTAAAAATTTCAATATTTCGGAAAAGTAAAAATGCAGTTTTATTGTGTTTATCAATACCTATCGAAATGTAGAAGAAATTTTTCAAATCGGACCATTCGTTAAAAAGTTATGCGTGTTCAAAGTTTCTATCTCCATCTCCCTCGCACACCCTTTACCTGAGTAACGGGTATCTGATTGTCGGGGCACCCGACTATAGCGTTCTCTCTTGTTTTGATTTGTTATCTTTGTTTATGTAGTCATAAAAATATTGCATCCCTAAAGTTTACATCTACTGAAAGCTTATTATATAATTTATTATTATTTGATTTTGTTTCTTTTTTGTGAACAGCTGTTTGAATAAGTGGCCGGCGACGCGAAAGCAACAAATTTCTGCCGCGAAAAGCTTTTGTTTGAGCGCTTTGTCGACTTCATACAGGTTGCAGGACCGGAAAAGCGCTCAATTTGAATTCGGTCATGCCACCCACCTACTGCCACAAGCTGGCTCTCTCACTCTCTCATTGCGGTTTTTACCGCTCGCCCACGCGTGCGATTTCCCGAGCAGATGCAGCGGCAGAGACAAAAGCAGCGCAGTCGACGTCGTTACTAAGTTAGTTTATTTTTTTAAATCCCTACCATTTAACTTGGGATTGTTTCCGACTTTTAAACTAGTATTACTGCGATTATATAATATTTCAAGCTTAAGTTATTTTGAAGCTTCGGTTAAAAGTTCCGGTTAACTACTCGGTTAGGTATTAGGCGTTAAAAGTAAATTATTCAATTTCTTACAATATTGTTTGAATGGGGCTATATTAATGACATTTATAACATTTATAAAATGATGTTAATAGTAATTATCAGAATAATAAAAACTAATTTTTCAAAAAATCCCAAAAGGATCTTCCTTTTATTTTAATACTTTCGGTGAATAAATGATCTTCCTTTCATTTTAATACTTTTGTTGAATAACAAACTCAGTATGGACACGAACCACTGAAGAACTCAATTCCAGGACTTTCAGTGGGTGGCAAAGACTCTGGACGCCCACGCAGCATTGAAAATGAAGAGCCGGGTAAGGTTGCACTTAAATTTAAAATTCCTATATTCTCTATTACACAACAAAAAAAATATTGGCCAGTAAACAGAAAATTATAATTATTTTTAAAGCTAACGATATAATACTTTTTTAAAATTCAAAGTTATGTGATTTTTAGAAAGGAACATTTAGGTTTTTTATGTATTTTTTAATAAAAAATCAAATTTTTTATCAAAAATATATCTCCGTTGAGCTTGACGTTAAAATTGCCGATGTAATTACCGTTAGCGGCTGGGGGCAATAAAGAGCACCGAGGAAGAGCGCTCAAGAGCGTTGTGGGCGCGGAGCTTTTCTGGGGGCGTGAGAGAGAGAGAAAGCCGACCGAATCAGCCGTTTTTGTACTCACTCAACGCGAAATGCTTCCAAACCGCCAGAGAGAATCTATATAGAGGGGCTCCTCCGACTCGCTTCGAATAGGTTTTTCGCAGCGCGCGCGTTCGCATCGGAAAATCAGAAAAGCTGGCGAGCATTTAAAAACAAATTCGGCAGGTACAATTGTTAGTTTTTTCCCCCTCACAGTTTCACTATTTCGTCGCAGATTTTTTGCGTCTGCAAAAATGGTCGTAATTTTTGGCGTGATCGTTTACCGTTATTTCGTTACGTTCGTCTTTTCGTTATTTGTTAAACAAACGTAAAATACTTGTTACGCATTTTGAAGAAAAATACAACAAATGCAAAGCAGTGAAAATCAAAACAAAAAAATAAAATGTTGGCTGCTTTTCGTGTTTTTCGCGTACGTGTGTGTTTGTGTGGTTGAGTGCAGCAAAAAAAATTAAAACCGAAAATAAATAAATTGAAAACAAAAGCAAAATCCAAATCAAAGGCAAAATACTTGCAAAGTAAGTTGATTATTTCAGAGTGTGCGTGTGTGTGTGCTGGCATATGTTGCATTGTTTTGCATACCAATTTCAATATTTTTCAAATTTGTTTCTATCAAAAATGGTAAGTTAGCCTTTAGGGTTATTTTAACGGTTCTTGGAGTTGGTTTTTCCATTGAGAAATATGAAAAAATGCTTACAATATGTTAGCTTACTCACAAACACATTCAAGCGGCGGCTAACTGTTGTCTGTGTATATGTGGGTGAATTGGCAATACCGCGCACGTGTATTAGTGTGGGTTTGTTTTTGTTGCTTTTGCGGCCAAGTGGCAGCAAAACGTTGCAAGCAACAATAACAATGATGGCAAAACAAGTGCAGTCAGCAAAACCAACTCAACCAGTGCCTCTCGCGGACCCGCTCTCTCTCTCTCTCTCTTTCTAATATTTTCCTTCCGCTCCCACACTCACTCCTTCTCCTTCGCACCCATTGACGCAACTGCATGGTCAGGGCTTCTTTTACTGTTACAAGGTTTATGCGTGGTCCTGTTTGTAAAATATTTTGACGATAAACTAAGTTCACAAATTTCATGAGAATTGGGAAATGAAAAATATCAGTATTTAAAATATAACATCATTATAAAATACCTAAAGACAAAATTGAATTTTGACAAAGTGATTTAAGTTCAATCTTTGTTTTTAAAATATTGTACCTATGTACCATTTTGTGTTTTATTATGTCCACTAAAAAGTTCATGATTTCTAATGCATAAACTTAGCAATTCACTATGGTCGTCTTTGGATTTTGGCTTCGCGTTTTTTGCTCTTCGCATTTTGCTGCTCTCTTTGCGCCAAACAAAGCTCAGCCGACACTTGTCGCGCCTTTTGGGTGTCCCACCTCCCACCGCCCACTCCCTGCCTCACCACCTTTTACCCCTTGGCTCCTCTGATGCACGTCTGTGTCTTTATATCTTTTATAGGATTTGTTTTTGTACACTGAGCGAAGTTATTTGTTATATCCTAAAGAAAGTCAAGATATTACAAAAATGTAATGAAAAGAAATAGTGTTTAAGTACATATTAAAAAAAATATTTATAGATAATACCCTAAGTAAATCCTTTTCAAGTAAACACAACAGACTTCCCGAAAAACATTTGCTTGTGTGGAAAAATCCAATTTAATTTTTTTTCCTAAATTTTGTTTAAAGTGTAATCTCTCTTGCTCTACCACCTCGAGGGGTTTTTCGCTCAAAGCTTTTGCGAGTTTCGTTCGATTTCCATTTGCTTTTAATTGCATTTATGCATTTATAATCGAGTTTGACTTTGGTAAGCTTTTTACTTAGGCATATGCTAGTCTGTCGACCAGAAAGGCGGCTGTTGCGAAGGGGAAATCTGCTCTTACAGGTCCACAAGATAAGTCTCAGTTTCGCCCTTTTTGGTAGTGAGATGTTTGGACAAAGTTTTGTAATTGGCCTTGACGCCGTTTCCAGACTTTCGGTGCTACTAAATGGCAAAGTGCGAAATTTTCTGCGCCTTTAATGAGATAATTTATTTGCAATTATAATTTGGTTCGTTAAAGTTAATTGAATTAGGGTCTGCCGTAATGTTCTTAGCAAAAGGAATGACAATGGTTGTGAAAAGATAAAAGGATTGTGATTAGTGCGAAATCTATTAAGTGATTGTTTTTAATAATTGGTTTTAAAATATTATGATTTTGCCTTCTTTATTTTTTCTTATCACTAAAGAAGAAAAAATCAAAAATTTAAAATCTTTTCTAAACATTTCGGTTTTGAGCGAATAATTCAGGAATATAGAGAACTATTATTCTACAAATATTTCCCATATTTTCCATATTTAATACATTTTTTAAACATAGTCTACTTTTCAAACTGCAAAAGTAAATATTTTTAAAAGCCCCTATTTTTTGGAACACACTTTTCCCAACAACTTTTCAACTCAGCTCGACAGCTGTTGCATCCTAAACAAACATTTCTGTGCTCAACTTGCTCCTCTTGAAAGCTCAATCAAAGTAGCAGCGCCCCATATATTTCACCCACTTCCCAGAGACTCTGCAAACTTCTCCAACCCACCTCCGCAAAGTTGGCAACTTAACATACATATGTTTATCTGCTAATCATGGAAATGCGATGCGGTGTTGCAAAATATTTAACTAGAAAACCTAGAGTAAAAAGAGGGAAATAAGCGAAACAGCTTTTCCACCGAACAACAACATGGGCAAAGCAGCCCTCTTGCCGGTTTCCCAGTTTCCCAGCAAGGCGACCATATGCCAAAAAGCTAAACCAAAAATCGCACACACATTTAGGGATACAACGAAGTGCGGACAAAAAATAAGCAGGCTGCTTTGACATTTCGTTGTCTGGCCACGCGCTCATCTCGAACAAAGTCTCCCATAAGGGATCTTGCAATACTAGGGTGGGACACTTTGCTTGAAAGCAAAAACATTAAAGCCTTGATAAAATAAAAAATAATAAATAAAAGAAATATTGTTACTTATGTTGAACTGAAATAAACAATATATTTAAATGTCAAAATAAATGATTTATTTATTAGTACTTTCTTGCATTGTAAAATCTTAATAAAAATTCGTAAGTTTTAATTTTTTAATGATCATAATTTGTTGTTGTATTTAGTTTATAAGGAAATGGAAAATAAAATGCAACGCTTTGATTTTTGATCTGTAATTTTTTGATATTTTAGTTTTAATTTTGATGCACCCTGCTATAAACCTACATTGAGGCACACATTTTGTACATTTGCACATCTGCACACACAAATAATTCGCTGTGCTATGTATGCCAGTATGCCGAAAAAAAGGACAAGACATAACTTCGCTCGCTTTTGTAGCTGCCCACGCGTCATGTGCCCCTAAAGCCACCACCCACTAAAGCCGCCCGCCCGCCCACTAAAACCACCCGCTAAAAACCACCCACTGACGAGAGCTCACCCACTCAACCACCGTGTATGCCCTAACATTTACCTTGTTGGCCCGAAGTTGTCTCCCAAACATTTGTTGCACTCTTCGTGTAGAATTCGTTCGTTTTTCACCATGCTCGTTATATTCACCAGGCTTTTCACGGTCCCTCTCTCTCAATCGAGGTCTCTCTCTGTCGGTCTTTCTCCGCCTTTCTCTTTCTCTGTTTACATTGCTCTCTTTTTGAGGTAACCGTCGCCGGTCCGACGTCATCGCAAAGGTCAAAGAAAAGTAGCGAGAAAAAACCATGTTCTAAACCCACTATTACACCTAGAATAAATTTATGAAATTCAAAAACTATTTAAATATTGTATTGAAAACATATCATTTTAGGTGAGGGTAAAAATATAACAATTTTAAAATCTTGTTTCTGACTAATTTAATCTTAATCTTAAGGAAGAAAAGTGGAATTTTAAACAATACTTTTAACTTTAGAGAGAAATACAAAGCCTCTACAATATTAAGCTAAAATAGGGAATTGAAAAGTCTTACCATTTGAAACTAGTTAAAAAATTTCCTGACGATATATATTTAATTTAAATTTTTTTTATGAATTAAAAAAACTTTTTAAAACAGGTTTTCGAAAAATATTAAGCATTTAGAGTTTACCAAAAAAATTTGTTAAAGCTTTTTTTGTATAACCATTTTTTATGTGATTTACTTTATTTCATTTGGTAAATTTTGTTGAGTGTATTAAAGCTTTTTTGGGTAAATGAAGGGGTGCTGGCAATGTAGGTGGGCAAAAACTGACTATTCGTAGGGCTGTGGTTGGTGGCTATTGCGTGGGGCGCCTTTGGTGGGTCTCCAACCATATGGTCAACTCAATGCACAGAGCAAATTGCCACTTGGCAGAGGCGACGCTTCATTTGCTTTTCAAATTGAATAGGATGCGTCGCGACATCGGCGGGCGTCTCATTGCCACCCAACTTAACCGAATATATATTCCTCACCTCTCTTGCATTTGAGGACTCGTCTTCCGCTAATTGAGACATTTGTCAACTTGCGCAAATGAGCAGTCATTTCTCAATGGCATCCTCTCATTGGCCAAGGGAATTAGGAGACACAAAGCAATGGTGTGTATTCCCGATTGCACCTTGGAAATTTATTCAATTTATTCCTAATGGAATTATTAAGAATTTTGGAAATGGCTTTATAAGCTTTTTAAAAAAAGTATATTTTAATCAAAATTATTTTGCTTACTCTAAAATGTTCAGTATTTATTAACCCAAATTCACGCAAATATTTTCTAAAATTTAAAATATTATTAAAAAAAGTTTTTAACCGAACTTGTTTTGCTAACTCTAGAATATTCAGAAGTATGGTAAAGAAAAGGCTTTGGTGGATTTTATAAAGAATTTTATACTTTTGCGTATTACTGCCAAATAATTACATAACAGAGCAGACAATTTTTTTCACATTGTCTTTAAGCACAAAGAGTAGATCCTCTGTCAAAAGATATATATACTATCTGGGTTTACTGCTATTGTTTGTTTTGAGGAGATACATTTTTTGTGATAGGGCTACTTGAAACGCTTCGACTTCGCTAGCGTAGATGAAGACTGTTTTGTGACGGTGGATGTACTGGGAATGTCCTGGAATCGAGCTTTTTCAACTGGTTTTGGATTTCCTACCGGCTCCAAGGACTTGACAATCTTCTTAGTGGCTTTTTTATCCATACCCGAGATTAAGGGACTCTTCTGTATCAACTTCTTTTTGTTTTTGACTATCTTAGGCTTCTCTAAGGTCTCTTCCTTGTCCAGAGCATGCATTTCATTAATAAGAGTGTCGAAGGTCATATTCACCAGAAAATATCGGCCTTTTAAATGAAAAACTTCATAGAAGAATTGACAGAAATATTATTACCATATCTCACCGTCGAGCTTCTGTAGGAATCCCAGACGATGGCCCATCTCTAGGGTTTGTTTCACAGGCACTTTTAGCTCATCCTGCGGCAATTCGGTATTTTTAGCTATGGTCACCAAGATTTCTCGCAGGGTCGCCGGCGCGTTTAGCAACTGAAGCGTGTGCACTATAATAGCCCCATTAAAGTTGGGCATATTTTTGATTTTTAATGATACTAATGTATATTGTATTAATGTGTGCTATCACTAAAACCGATTCTAAGAACTGGGAGCTACGAGGAAGTGAGAGCTACGGGCAAAACACAAAATTAAACTGGATAGCTAGGAGTTCGATTTTAGTCACATTAAATTCTCAGATTGCTATGAGCCGAATATTGTCGGAAATAATTTTTTAAAAACATAATTTAATTCGTGAGTTGAAATCTTCGTCCTTGTGAGTGCTAAAAATAAGAGTTAAATTTCCAAAATACATTTTATTAAAGTTTTTTACTTTAAAATAATAATTATAATAATTATTATTATAATAGTGCTCAAAGAGTTATTTATTTATATTTATTAATATTTATTAATATCATTCTAAATGTCCCATCTATGAAATAAAATGTAACACCGAGAGGAAAGGGTTAAGCTTTCCTTTAATGCCAGATGTAATCAGAAACCTTGGCCGAGCTTAAATCGTCATCCAGTTGGTAACAAGATTTACGTCGACTGGCCGACGTCAAGCGTTTATCTATCGCCCTTACAGAGGCTGGCCAATATATAGGGGGAGTTAGCCATATCTATCAATAATCCACGACCAATAACAACAGGACTGGCAAAAGAATTGAGCAAACTTTGCCGCACAGTGCTGTCCAATATTGGCTTCTGATATTTACATCAGGGACGCCTTTTGTGCTGACGTTTTTCGCTGTTGCCACTACACTGCTGTTCCTAATCAGCGTGGGCTAAATATAGAATCCCTGACCGCCCACTCGCAAACTCTTCGGTAATCGCCCCCAGAAAATATACCATATGGAGGTTTAATTAAACTCGCTTGTGCACAAAAAACAGCAAACAAAAGAAGCAAAAAAAAGAAACAAAGAAATATGTTTATATACCAAACACAAAAAGGACAAAGTTTTCGGTATCAATCATGTTTATAGTGGCAATTAAGGCTTTAACATCTGTCAAAATCAACTGACAAGCCAAGATGTCAATGTTTCATGCATCATCGTCGTCGTCAGCTCTATAGATTAAGTGATGGAAAAGCCGAACGAAAGAGCTTTAAATAAAGTTAAAATAATATTATTACTTTGGAAGCTCAAAAAAAATATGGCAGTTGCAAGGATGCAAAGGACAGTTGGGAAAATGCAGCGCTCTTGTTTATCCCCGTTATTGACAGTCAATGGTAATTTAATCAAAAAGTGTCAGAGACGGCAATGGCCATATGGCAGGCATTGAAGCGTTCGATTGGTCGTCGATAAAAAAACAGTTAAGAAATATGAGGGAACAGAAAATATTCAATACTTTTCCAAAGGTTTTTGAAATAAATCCTAACTTTTCTTAAATATTTTAAGCCAGTACTTAAACTGATAGTTTCTTGGAGTCATCAGAAGAAAAAAAAAGGTAAAATATTTCCAAGATTACTTAAAATAATTAAATTAATTAATTAATTAAAGTTATCAAAATTAAATAATTTATTCGTTGCTTAAACTAAACGTGGAAATAGAGAAAGCATTTTCGTAAAAGTTAAAAATAAACGTGCTATTAATTTTAATTTTTAAACAACATTCCCCGAAAAACTGGCAGCCTTAAAAAGTATGCTATGATTTTTGCCACAACCATTTATATGTGTGTGTATACAAAAACAGCTTTTGTAAGTGGGTTAAAATTCTATTTGATTTCCGTTTTCGGGTGCCTAAAAATAGAAGCGTCGAAAAATCAGGGTCGACAGCTCTCTGCCCAAAGCGAAAATTTATTTAACATGTTTGATGTTTTCCTCGGCTAAATGTAGCATTTCGACTCCAGCCCAAAACAAGCAAATGGCCGGACTACCAGGAAATTCGTTTGTTGATTGTTTGGTTTTAACGTTCCTGCACAGTAGAAATAAAATAAGAATACCCAAAAAAAAAAGCACACTGCCGGTCGGAAATTCTTTTCTGAAAATGCCATTTAAAATGCAGTACAAATGTTATTTTAACACTTGTCCAGTGTGCACAGAAACATAAACAAACCATGAATGCGTTTTGTTTTATGGAGTCGGCAGGTGAAAGCATAAGGCATGTTTAGAGTGACACGTTTTCCTCGAATTATTTATGGCAGATGAGAAAAGTTGAATTCGCGAACAATGTGGATGATGGTAAGGCAAAAATTTATTGGACAGGAATTTCAGGAATATTTATCGCTTTTGAAAGGATGGTTAAAAGAATTTATTTAAATAATTTGAATTGAATGGGGTTAATGTTACAAAGCTTTAGTGCAAAAAATGTTTTTGATGAATAAAAAAATAAGTCAATTAAAGTAAAACAATAACCATTTGTATTATCAATGGTGTTGATTAAATTAAAAAATGTCACACAGACATAAAATACCAATATGTTCCAAAATAATTCATGAAAATTCAGATTTTTAATGTACTTGCTACCCTATCAATATTTCCTCTTCATTCATTGAATTGGTTTAAGTTTAATTTGTTAATCAAATATGCTCAATTGAACGTAAATCCTCTATATCAAACCAGCAAACACAGTGGCTCGTGAAATGGCACAACTTCTTTGACATTTATACAGAGTCAACCCACATACATATATGCCGTGCACAGTGAGCTCCAAAGGTGTGTGTACGTGCGAAAAGTATACGTACATGCGTGATAAACGACAGCTTCTGCAGCATGACAGGCATACTTGCTGTGTTTTATTCAAAAGGATGACCTGTCCGGCATTCCCTTCCCTTATTTTCCTTTATTGTGTATTTACACCAAAAAAAAATATTGGATTTATTTGAAAGATTAACCTTAATTTCAATACACTTTTATTTTATTTGCCTCTTCCCGAAACCAATTTTATAAAAATATTTATTCTTATAAATTGTATGAGAATTCCAAAAAATATATAAAATACTTAACAGTTCTCAGTAAATATATTAATAGAATCAATCTTTTAAAAAAAATAATATTTTCACAGTTTTATTTTCTCAAAAGAGATTAAAAAATATTTAATTTTTTATTAGGCTGTTAGTTTAATTCCTCTAGGCATTAATTTGGAATTTTATTAATATTAAAATACAGAATTTTAGTTTTTTTTGTAAATAATCAATACTAGTGCTTACTATTTCTTGTTTAGTGTTCTCTAGTGGACAATGTCTGCTGACCGTGTTTTCGGTGTATAAAGACCATGCAAGTGACAAATTATATGCACAATGGTGGGCCAAAGGGACTGGGGAGAGACAGATGAGTTGTGTGGAAGTGTCAGCATCAGTGTCAGTTTGGGTTTTCCCAAGTAAAATGCTTTATGTGCAGCCAGCGAGACATTTTTGGCCTTGGTAAAATATGAGTTGCATTTTGCAGCTACCGGTGGACTACAGGCAATAAACTTTGACCTGTATGTGCCATATACACCCTTTTGGTATCTCGTATATCAACTAATTGCACTTTGTTTATTGTCCATGTGTGTGTGTGTGTGTGTGTGTGTGTGCGCCATCCTTGCTTTGTGGGCTTTGTAATTTTGTTTTATGTCTGGGACGTGCCGCCTTGGCCAATTGGAAATTTTATACTCATAGATTGTCAATTTTAATTGACTTGTTTTCCATTGCAAAACAGACGGGCCATCTGTTGTTGCGAAATGTGATTTGCATTTTGTTGACTTACAGATTCGCAAGAATTAAAGTTAGGCTGTCTAAATATCAACACGAGATACACTGTTTAAGACATTTTGATTGGACTTAAGACTCCTTTTGCTTGCTTAACCAGCATTAGGTGAACCCCACAGATAATTTTTAGCAGATTTCTGGAGAGACCATCATTATCATAATCGTCATCATTATCAACACACAAAATTGTGTGTTTTCTGATCATACAAATTGAAACTCTATTCTCTAGTGGTCTCTATTTGCAATGAAATCACTTAAACTACTTTAACCTGGCGGATTCGTGAATCCAGTGATGCCTAAAAGTATGCCACAACAAAATGTTTGTTTTTTATTTTTTAAATGTTTCCCAGCAGCAACAATTTTTCTCTCTCCTCAATTTTTTGTCTAAGTCAATTAATTGAAGCCATTTCTTGTGCTTTCTTTCGGGGGCTTTCCACCGTCACATCTTCTCGTTTGCGTCATTTTCATGCGGGCAACTTTTACGCACTTGCGCCTTAATTACTCACACCGTAATTTTGGTGCGCCTTCGTTGCTCCTCATTTTCACCCGACTTTTCCGGACTCCGTGCGTTTCCATTCCTTGTTCCGCCTTAAATCCTTAAGCTCCTTTCACAGTTTGCCTGTCTGCAAGCCGCTTTCTACATTTGTTTCCTATCCTCGCCGAGGGTATTTCGATGATGGTTATAAAGTCATTTAGTTAAATGTATTTGTTGAAAGATTGTGTATAGATATTTTTAAAAATTTAACAATTAATTCTTCTGCATTTAAAGTTCCAAATAAATTAAAATTTTTTCTATGTATTTTGGAAGTAGTGATTTTGATAACTAAAACTTCAATATTAATTTTTAAAGAGTATATTGTGTATTCGTTGAGTTTCTTAACTAAAAGTTTTTATCAGAATTTCGCTTTTGTTCCGCCCACACAGCGAGATGAATCTGGGCTAAGAGGTGCTCGCTGATTTGGTTGGAGTTCCCTTTTTATACTCTATAAAAAAAAAATCATTTGGGTTTCAGGGAGATCTTTCAATAATGGGTGACTTGTGATTCATAAAGATTAAATTATTTTTTTAATTTCATTTTCTTTTTAATTACCTAAAAAAAAATATAACACATTAATTTAAAGTTCATAAATCTTTAAAAAAAATACTTTTAAATTTTTCGTTTCCTATTGTGTTGGGTTTAAGTGAATTTTATTCATGTAACAACTTACAAATATAAAATAATTAAATTTTTATAAGTAATTAGATTAAATTATTAGATTAATAGATTAAATTATTTCAAAATAATTTATTTGCTTTTAAATATTTATACATGTTCTTTGAAATGCTATACCCAATTTAAAAAATTCGATTTGATCATTGAACTTTGTACTACATTGTATATTTAAAGTTTACTTTAATATATAAAATTCATGTCCAATAATTTAATGTCTTGTGATTTATGATATTTATGTTACTCTCCGATCCCACAAGAGCATTTCCTATTCGGCTTATAAAGCCCTCCCCCGCGGGCTTATCAGATGTGGGGCTTAGGCTACCGTTCGTGGGGCTACATATAAATTTCCCTTTTGTGCTGCTGCTCCATCAGCATCCTCCTCGTCCTCCACATAGTCGTCATCATCGTTGTCTTCAAGGACCTGCTGCAACATGTTTGCATTTCATTTGTTAGCAAGTTGTCAACATTTTATCTATGTTATTATGTCTTGCCTACTTTTCGCTCCCTTTTTGTTATATTTTATCTCCTTTTTTATGTTCGCGTTCCTGCTTAGCTTAAAGGTAAGCCGTAAAGTTTTCCAGAATGGGATGGATAGCGGGTTGAGGGGGCGGTGGTCTGTCATTAGTCAAACGTCATGTCATGTGAATGGGGCGTGATGAGCGTGCAGCGAATTTATCATTGGGCCGCATCTAAGATAAGCCCGGACCACGCGGCGTATGAGCAATAAAACAAATTAATACAAATATTAATCATACGCCGCGTGGGACCCAAATGCCAAAGATCAAGAAGTGGCAGGCCGAAAAGAGTAAACGAAACATCAAAAGGGTCAGCAATGCGCAAAATTGAAACATCTCTCATTTCCGATTCCTAGTCCAAATGGAAATTGAAGTCGTAAATGGTTTTCTAGTTATTACTATTTGGGGTTACTGGTGGTTTTATACCCACCACTCAAGGGCATATTAGATTCATGGAAATGTTGGTAGTGATAAAATATATTTTAATTTATAAAAACTTATTTTAAAAAACCGAAATATTTAAAAGATAATCCGAAATAACTATCAGTAGATAATTGGTACTTTCCGTAATACATTTAAAAAGTTAGTATTTGGTATTTTATGGTCCTAGCTCTATTCTCTAACGTTTTTACATTCTTTTTATGTTGTTTTGGCGGTGGTCATAAGATTCAAGTCTAACTTGTTGCGTTTGTAGAGCTGAAAGCTCGAAATTGGTTTCTGTTTTCCGATAGTTCCTGCGGGGAAACGCTCACTCATGCGTCGTGAGCGTGGGTAGTCCGCAGAGAGAGAGAGCAAGAGAGTAATTCCTTGAAAAGCCGAGAGCATTTTTGGAAAATTACTCATTTCAGAGAGTCTGTGGCCGGTTTGAGTGGTAATCTGAGCGCAAATCCGCTATCGAGAGTTTAAGTTGGCGCTGACATTCTTTTGAATAAGTACCAAGAAAACTTTGTCCCGAAGAAGGCTTCTCTTGTGCAGACTTGGTAAGAGTTGGTTAGCACAAGAAATTTTAAATAAAGATTAGAAAGCCACCAAAATGTTGTCCTACATCAGAACAATATATACATTCAATGTATACAAATATATGCACAATATGATTTTTTTAAAATTTCATAAAAAATTATATAGATTTTAAAAGGTCAGTGGAGGTTATTTTTGAAAAATTTATAGCGATTCTATGAAAAGCTGTTAAAAACTGATCACAAAAATATATTCCTTATCAACAATACAATATAATTCTAGTACACAGATCAGTGGAAAAGGTCAACAAAAATAAAAAATATTTTAGGAATTTCCGACATTTCGACGATTTTTTATAGTCTAATTTCATAACATAATATTGAGATACTTTTTAACAAGTTATTTGAATTATATAATAATTTTAGGGGCACCCTAGTACAGGAATCAATTCAATTATGCATAGTGTTTTGAAATGCGTACTTATCCTTCCTCCCGCAAAGCTTGTTGACTTGGCTTGAAGGGTCTTCAGCGCAGCAATATCTTTACTTATGCTGTTGCTTTATTATTTTTTTGTTACCATCTTGCGGCGCTAATTAAATTTGTTGCCTTACCCACACACCGAAGCGCAAAGGCACACAAGGACATGGCCACACACAGATACTAAAAGTATCTGAGCCCCCCTTCCACAAACCCTTTTTGCCCATCATTCCTTTGGCGTTGCCAACTTAATTGCATTTTTCCAAGTTTGCGGAGAGCGCATCGCATCGTTTTGCAACTTTTTACCCCGCAGCTCGACTTTATTGATAATACCCACCTACTAAAGCCCAGTTGAATGACTCTGACTTTCATTTATGACCGAGGCAAGAGGTGCTAATTAAATAATTTCTGCAAATTATTTTATGGTCACGCATAGTTTAGGTAAATTGAAACACTTTAATTATGGTTTCCCTTTTTTATAATTTGTCCCCCTTTCTAAATTTCGCACCCACTGATTGTGTAATTATTGGACTGTGCAAATATTTGTTTTATTTGAAAATGTTTCTGCATTTCAATTATGAAATCGCGCGTTCGGAAATGGAAATGAGCTCACAAATGTTTTGCGGCTATTTTGTAAACACTTTTCCCTGTTCTCCTGGCCATCCATCCCGCAAATGAAATGCACTGAAATATTATCAAATACATTTTAGATAATTTTTCCAATTGTTTTCATTTTGGTTTATGATGTTTGCTTTGCGGCCGGCTTTTAGGCGAGCAAAAATATAGTTCTATGTAATTAATTTAATTGAAAACTATTTTGTTTGTTGCAGAGAAGCGCAAAATTTCTGCATAACAATTTTAGCAAGTTCAACCAATTAGCGTTGCCTTGTTTGGTTTGATTTAATAAGCACTATTTAATCATATTAAATATTTATAATTTTGGCCATCTATTGACCAATAAATGGCAAACATTTGCAAGGGTTGTTTAAAAATTTATGAAAAACTAATATTTTATTTTGAATTTTGATTGGCTTTGACCAATTAGCAACAAGTAATCTAAAAATCTAATCTAATCACTTAAATGAAATAGATATTGAAATTAATTGAAAAATAAAAGGATTTTTGATGTAATTGAATTTGAAAAAACAATAATATTAAATATTCAATGGCAAAATCTTTAGATCCAATCAAATGACTTAAATGGTATCTAGCCTACATAATATGTTGAAGGAAAATAACACATTTTTCCAGAAGCAGAAAAGCAGAAAATATTTGCATACCAATCCAATCAGAATTTTCATTATTTTGCCATTGAACCTTTGATGCCTGAGCTTAGTTCGTAGTCTCTCGAAATATTCCAACATATTTAAGTAGTGTAAATTGAATAGAAAATAACTTCCGGTATATTGTATGTATTATTCATTGATTCGGCTGGCCACAAGAACTCGCACAGCACATTTTCTGGTGTCTGCCGACCGGACACATTGCTCATACGCCAGGTCGGCCGCATAAAATATTGAAATTGTTGACCAAAACGCAATTTACACATACACATCTCCCATATTGACCAATCTCCGTGTGTTCCGTGTTCCGTGTACTGGCATGTGGCAAAAGTTGTTGAATAGATTTTCATTTGCATTTGTGCAGATTTAGCTGATTTTGCCATTTGCCTTCGATGTTATTTTTTGCACTTTATTTCGTGTGTGTTTGGTTTCATTTAATTGTCGTTGTGGCAAAATAAATTTAAAGTAAAATGCATTTAAATAAAGAGCTTAAGATTAATCCAAATTTATTTACCGGCATAAAATATTTATTAACTGGTTTATATTTCACTTTGATTGCGCATCGTTTAAATTTGTTTATAATTGGTCAACTAATTGTTGGTTAAATCATAGACAATTCAGTAAATTCTATTGGCTAAAAATATTTATTTTCATTTATTTTCTTGGCTCTTTGGCTTGTATACATTTTACCAATAAAACTATGCTTTTCAAACAAAGTAAAGGGAAGTCCATCCACAAGTTGTGCAAACATTTTCAGTCATCGCTCTCCTTTTCTACTTGCATTTATGATTTCCTTTTAATTAAAATAAATATTTTATGGCTTTCAATAAACAATCTCTGCAGAGGAGCAAAGGGACAGAAGGGTACAAAAAAACAACACAAGTCAAACATTCGCCTCGAACTTGAGAGGGCAAAAAGTTGATTGAAAGTGAAAAACTCCTTGAGTTAAACAATTTTCTTCTGCTTTCCGTTTCGTTTCAGGCATTGCCAATCCAGAAAGGTGTAAATAATTGAGGCCCAAAACTTGGCCCTTATGCCTATCCAAGCTCAGCTTGAGTGACTTCGTTTGATTAGCAGCAACATGACATTTTCGGGGAGAATGTGCCAAGGCAATCCCAATAAATTGCAGCTGTTGTCACAGCAGAATCTCAATTTGCAGTCTCTGATTAATGCAATGATAACCAGTAATAATTACTAATCAACAAAAGATCCGTCTGAAGTAACTAAATACTAAACAAAATGGCAGCAGCTGTTCTGGAGATTAATGAAAGCAAATTGGAGTTGGTTTGCGATGAGTGCGACTATTATGGCTCAACGGACACGATATTTATCGATAACAGTACCCAAACCGATGGCTATGATGATGATGAATCGGAGCAAAAGCCCCTGAAACCCAGATTGAGTCAAATTGTTGAAGAGGATTTGGAAATGGAGGGAGCAATCAAAGAGGAGGTGGAAATGCAAGTGGAAGCAAATGGTATACGAAACGATAATGATAACGATAACGATAACTCTAACGATAGTGATGGAAAAGCCGCGATAAACGGTGGGGAATTAAAGGAGATCGAGGATAATGTCTTTGAAGATCCTCCAATTGAGGAAAGGGAAACACCGGTAGAACCGGTACCAGATGAGTCCTCAGATGAAGAGGAAATCGACGATGTGGCCAGACTCACGGAATTAGCTCTGGGCATGGGCTATGCCCGCATCATAGACTACGATAACTTGCGCATTATCGAACATGTTATCGAAAGTGATGATGAGGACGATAACAGTGGGACTGCAGCTGGCACAACAGCAGCAACATCGACGGAACTGCAGCAGGCCTGCCAGGATTTGGTGACTTTCATCGGTGAAAGCTATCAAGTAATCGAAAGGTCAGGTCATAATCGTGAACCACCGGCGGTGCTGTCGGTGGTGGACAACAATAATAACAATCGGAGCAGCGAAGTAGCCACAAATGGACGTGGCCCCATCAATGAAAGATCAAAGTCCGTCCGCAAAGTGCAAAACGGACAGCAAGGCAATCAAAATCAAAAGGCAACCACCAGTTCAACTGCAATCACCAACAGCAGCAGCACTAGCAACATCACAGCAGCCACATCTTCAACCAGCAGTGCTTTGATAAAGGCTTACAAATCGAATCTGACCCCACTGGCCCCGCCCTTTCAGCCCGCCGCCTTGAAGGCCAAGCAGCTGCAACAGTCGTCGCTGGCCAGCGGCAACATGTCGTCGTCGGTGACGACGACAACAACCACGGCCTTGGGTTATACCGCCTACGAGCAGACAACGGTTTATTACCAACAGCAAATTCAACAGCAGCAACAACAACAGCAGACACAGCAACATCAGCAGCAGCAACACCCACAACAGCAACAGTTGTCACCCAAGCAGCAGCAGCAGCAGCAGCAGCAACAGCAACACTGTGCGCAACATGGCGGCTTGCCGCATATTCATGGCGCCCAACTGCTCCCTGTGCAGTTGATCACCTTGCAACCAAATGGAGTAACAGCAGCTGCAGCAGCAGCAGCAACAGCAGCAGTTGCTGCAGCAGCAGTCGCCGCAGGAGCAACTGTGACGGCAGCAACTCCGGCGGTAACAGCAGCAACAGCGGGTGGTGCCACAGCAGCAGCAGCAACATCTTTGACTGGCGCCGCTTGGCCACTTGTGGAGGCGCCAATTTACATCGACATCAATGGCGAGTATCGCAGCTTTTGCCCGGCACATGGACCGCCGGCAGTGACAGCCCCAAATGGCGCCATTGCCCATCATCCCCACATCCACACTCACACCCATCCCCATCCCCATCCCCATTCGCATAGCCATCCCCATACCCATCCGCATACCCATCACGCACAGCAGCAGCTTCAACAGCAACAGCAGCAGCAGCAGCAGCTTCAACAGCAACAGCAGCAACAACAGCAACAACAGCAGCAACAGCAACAAATCGTGGCCGCTGGCAAGCGTTGCAAAGTTTATCGAGGTGAGTGGCCGTTTTATGACATTTGTTGTACAGTTTTTATTCCTGTCCATGATGCCTGGGGCTATTTGGGTCCATATAGTTTGTCCAAAGAATGGCCCATGCACTGTTCAAAAATAATAGGGTCTCTAAAGGGATATGAAAGTGTGGCTCTATAAATAAATAAATATATATATGAAATATAAAACATATATATATAAATAATAAAATATTTAAAATAATTAAAATTTTTAACATCCGAATTAAAACAAGAGAGAACGCTATAGTCGGGTGCCCCGACAATCAGATACCCGTTACTCAGGTAAAGGGAGTGCGAGGGAGATGGAGATAGAAACTTTGAACACGCATAACTTTTTAACGAATGGTCCGATTTGAAAAATTTCTTCTACATTTCGATAGGTATTGATAAACACAATAAAACTGCATTTTTACTTTTCCGAAATATTGAAATTTGAAACAAACTTGCGCTGCGTAGGAACTCCAAGAATCTTCATGCCAAATACCAATCTTCTAGCTTTTATAGTTTCCGAGATCTCAACGTTCATACGGACTGACAGACAGACAGACAGACAGACAGACAGACAGACAGACAGACAGACAGACAGACAGACAGACAGACAGACAGACAGACAGACAGACAGACAGACGGACAGACAGACGGACAGACAGACGGACATGGCTAGATCGACTCGGCTAGTGATCCTGATCAAGAATATATATACTTTATGGGGTCGGAAACGCTTCCTTCTCCCTGTTACATACTTTTGCATGAATACAATATACCCTTTTACTCTACGAGTAACGGGTATAATTATAATCCAACGTCTAATGATATTACTACCACTTTTGGAGTTCCAAATATTATATTTTTTTCGGTCCTCTTTACTTGATTATTTCTCTCTGTGCACTGACCATATATAGAGTCTGGACGATCTAAAGTGTCTTCCCTGTAACTTTGGCCATTACTTTCCGCTTTGATTCATGGTGGCCACATGTGGGATGAGAGTAGCATGGGCAACCCGAGACCCTATTTCCGGACCCCATGCCCCCCTCCCCCTCGTAGGATCCTTTTGGGCCGCCGTCTGCAACCGACCAGGGACTTAATCAGTTAAGCAAAGCTAACTGAGCCAGCCAGCTAACTGGGCCCTTTAGTATGTACTATGTGCACTGCTTTGGTCAGGGTTAAAATTAATTTCGAAACCGTTGCTCCGGCGCTCCCTTTGTGTTTTCGAATTGTTTGCCTTTCGACTGGCCGCATCTGAGGTAGCGAAAGCAATGGCCAAGTTCTTGGCTTGTTTGTTCGGCTTATTTGCCAAATAATCTGTTTGTTTGGCCATGCAATAAGTAGTTCTGGCCCCGGCATCAGTTGACATAGGCAGGTTGGAACTGTGTGTTGGACCATTGACAACAGAAAGAGCCAAAAGGTGAATGCAAATTAAGAGGTAATTGTTTTAGCCGCAAAGCTAAAGCATTTTAGAATTATTAAAGTGGAGGAGATGTGTGTAACCTAAATGGTTTAATAAGGGTATTTAGCTTAAGGATGATGTAAATAAATTTAAAGAAAAAAACTTGATAGTAAGGGATATTTTTAGCTTGAAGATTTGGTAAATAAATTTAAAGAAAACATTTTTTTAAAAGGGATATTTACTAAAAATCGAAACTTTGATATTTTATTTTTTTTTTATCGAAAACATCGATATAATCGAAACAATATTGTTAAAATATCTTAAATATCGATAATTTTAAAGCTTTAATATTTACCTTAAATTGTTTAAATACCTTTCAATAAATATTTTAATTAGCTTTAACTTAAACTTAAATGTAAATCAATTAAAGAAAAAACTTTTTAGATATAGAGTCTTATTTTATGGTATGGTATCTATGATATATGTTTATCTGTTTGCTTTGCAGAGTGTATTTGTGGAACTAGTTCTCACTTCTCTGCATCTCTTATTCAAACATTTTCTTTGCCCTATCCCCATATCAAAGGGCAATCCTCAACTGAAATCCTGAACTATTTGTCCTTTTCCATTGCCGACTATCAACGGCATCCGCTGGGTTCGGTTCGACACCTGGCAATTGGCCTCCAGTGATGACTGGCTGCGTCTTCTGTTGACTTTATCCGGCGACATCTAATCCGATTCATTTTTGCCATTTTCAGCTGTGTTTCAATTTGCATTTGCCTGGGCACTTATGTACCTATCTTTTCGAGTTCGCCGTATACGGATCGAGGGGACAGGATAGTGCATATTGAAGTCATCACAGTTGGCGACACTCCCAGGCAATTTTGTGCGCCAACTTGACCATATCCAGCTGTGTGTATGCAGATGACACTGTGTCACCAGAGTCCCCGGATTCTTCCCCTTTTTTTAGTGCCTTTTTTTTGTTTTGTTTTTGTTCCACTGCCAAGTTTGCCGGGGAAGTGCTCTTCCCCTTTAGCTCCGCTCATTTTGCATGTAGATATATATATTTTTTTCCACTGGCCCGCCACACGCTGTGGTCTTATGGACTCCTCGATTTTTTTTGGGGTTATGTTTGGAACCCCCCAATGCAACTCTGTTGCCTTCTTCTCCATACAATCCTGCATCTCTGTCTCCATTTCCCTTGGTCGGCTCTTTCGCACGCACAGCGACATTTGGTGTCCATTTCCCTTTGTTGCTGCGCCGCTTTTTCGCAAATTTTCACTTACACATACGAATTTTTCAGTTTTTAACTATTGGTCTTCTTTTTTTTGCAAGCCAGGCTTTTTGCCAAAACATTTTTTATCTCCGTTTAGCTATCTCTCTTCCTTCACAATCTTCTTCGCTCTCTCTCACTCTCTCTGTTTGTTCCCTTTTTTGTGATGGGTTTCATTTGTCTATTGTCGCTATTTTGGTGATTTCATTTTGAGGGTGTTCTGAAAAATTATATTTTTATTTTCGATCACTAATAACATTACATAAAAATAATCCTTCTTTTGCGTAATTAGCCGTTTTGCGAAAGTTTCGGTGTCCTAAAGTAGGCAACATTATATTTTAAGCTCTGAAGTAAATTTAATTCATTCAGAAAGTAGTTTATCCTTTATTCACCTCATACTTTTAGACACCTAAAGTGTCATTTAAAAATATTTTTAAAGCCCCTTATAATTTGTGTTTAGCATCCCCCGTATTTGTAGTTTAAAAGATTCGTAGGATTTTAATCCATTTATAATGGTGTCTAAAAGTATGCAGTAAAGTGCGCTGACTAGCGAAATTACTCCACATGACTTTCGGATTCAATACACATGGACACATTTTAAACTTATTTTATAAGTCTGGTGATTTATTTTACGATATATAAGGATAACCCACTTTTGGCTAAATGAAGCCCCGAATACTGCGAGAATTTGTTTCCTGGAATTTGAAAATCTCTTGGCTTGTTGGCTCTTTGGTGAGAGTAAAGTGCGTAGCATGTGGCATGCATCATTCTGTCCGACTGTCCTCCGTTTTTCTCCGTCAGTCGACTGTCGCCAATGTCCACATCCCCTGGACGTTGCACATCCTCTTTCTCGAACCGGACCTCGTCCGCATCCATGTCCATTTCGATGTCCTCATGTCCAGTGTCAATTTGTACCATCTCCATTGCCTTTTGGCTGCCAGTTGAGCGGATTTCTTTTTCCATTTTGCTCACTCTTTGTTTTTTTTTCGAATTTTTTTTTGGGCTATAGCCAGTGCAGGATCAGCCGCCTGTTGTCATAATTTTAGCACTCACTATGCGTTCGTATTTTTTTTACTATTCTTTTTTATTTAACTGGAAATGCGTTTTCAACCCCTTCCAACGCTTTTAATGTCATTTTCTCGGAGTAATTTTTTTTGTTGCACTGCCTCCGTTGAATTTGTTTATTTTTCGTGGTGTAATTTATTTGAGGCTCGTTGCCGCTGCCTCTGTTTGCTGGTAGTTGGTAGTCGGCATCCCATTGGTTTATGGCTTGTAAGTTGTTTATTATTAATGTTTGGCTTATGCTGGCAGTTGTCGGGCCTCCACTGGGCTGCTCTTTGGTTTTTGGTTTTGTTTGGTTCAGCTCAGTTCAGTTCTGTTCGGTTCGGTTTGGTTTGGTTGCACTTTACGGGCATGAGCTCATAATGAAGTCATAGTTATCTGCCCCGCCCCCCCCTTTTTGCCATATCTGTTGGCCATAAAATATACGCGTATGCGTCATATTGCGACAATGCTCTCGGTTCCTTTCTGGTCCCCCATCCCCATTTTCAGCTTCCGAAATTTTACCCGCTCCCATTTTCAAGCCGAACTGCATGTTCTTGTGCATTAGCAGCACTTATGTGTGTATTATTCGCATTAGTCATGCAGTGTCTGCATTATGTGGCCGTATGTAGGTAGATTTATCTAGCTGGCCAAAATGCAGCCAGTCTTGGGTCTTCGAAATGTCTCGGAATAATTTCTTATATTATTTAACATCATTTAAGAACATAATATTATTTAATTAAATTTAACAAAATTATTATAAATCCGTATTTCAATATATTTATCAATTCGAAGTAAAATAGCTTTCAAGGAATACAAAATATGTGCAGAAATGCACCTGAGAAGTTAGTAAATAATCGATTCTAAGAGAATAGCGTTCAAGGAATATCACTCTTAAGAAGTAAATAAAATGTTAAAATCATTTAATATTAACATGATTGCATCCTTTTTTTTTGTTACAAAATACTTTTAATATTTATTTAATATTTTATTGACTTGTAATTAATTAATCCATTCTGAGAGAAGAGCTTTCGCACGAAAAGCGTAATTTTTAGGAACTCTCTATATTGTAGATGATTATCAAGAATATATGTGTATTTGAGAGAGCAGTTTTAAGCCTGAGCTTATCATCATCTCAGAATAGCCGGCTAATCTGCAATTGTACTGACTAATACCAACACATTGGATGATCGTATAAAATCAATATGACAAAGGCGAAAAATATTAGTTGCATTCCGAAGTTTACACACTGAAAATGCCTCTGCTGGCAATAGTTTTGTTTTTCGCTGCTGTGATTGGAAGTATCACTGAATCATTGGCATCGACCACTGAGGGTCCGAATTTAGCAGGTTCCCTAACATCGGACCCGCCAACCCAATTAGATGGATGCTGTTTTACGGCGCTCCAAGCGATGCTGAATCACGTGGCTGCTCACCAACTGGAATGGGATGCCTGCGAGAGAAGTCAACTAAGTAACGCTCAAAAGGGCCAGAAAAATATAGAGAATCAACTGCAGGATCTGCAGGCTAAGCTATCGAGCACTGGAAGTTTTCCTGAGCATAAGCTAAACATAACCATACCATCGAATTTTCAAAAGATCGGTACGAAATTCTACTACATCGAGAAGGACACCCGGCAGAATTGGTTTGGAGCTGCAAACGTGTGTCGCCAAATGGGCGCCCATCTGGTGAGAATCGAGAAATCCAGCGAGCAGTCCGCCATCGAGGATCATCTCGTCAATCGCGAAGTCTACTGGCTGGATACCACGGATCTGGCCACCGAGGGCCAGTTTGTTCACACAAGCACCGGCCAACCGGCCAAATTTCTGAACTGGGGCTACGGCGAACCCGATAACCATGAGAACTACCAGCACTGCATTTTTATGTACAACGGCTGGTACTACGATAGCCATTGTGACACCAAGTGCCTCTTTATTTGCCAGGCTAATTAATAATGTTAATTTTTAAATAAAATAAACAGATATTTTATAGATATTCAGATATTCATTTTATTATTTATTTTTTTTATAAGACATGGAAAATTGTTTGCACCCTCTTCAAAAAATGTGGAGAAGCCAAACCAAATAGTAATTGGGTCAACAATTTTTATTAATATCTTGTTGGACGATCCAAGTTTTTCCATAATAAATACTTATTTCGCTTATAAAATGTTGAGATTAAATTCATAAATTTATTTTTTCAGTTGTTTAGGGCGACTTCAAGTCCAAATTAGTTTGTATTTTTGTTTAAAACTTAATGTCAAAATATATATCATACTAAGAAAAAAGTAGAGAGATCACAGAATACATTTAAAAACTGGGAAACTTTTTTAATTTAGTTTTAATTAATTTAAAACCATATTTTTAAACGATCGAGATAGTTTTTCTTATAGATAGTAAACTAATTTTCAGCATCAGCTTGACAAATGAAGTAATTGCTGGAGCCACACGATTTAACTTTCATTTTTCCGTTGACAAGTGAAACGCAACGCTCAGACTTCTCAGTGGATTTCGGTTCGCCGGCTTGCCAATCGATAAAGGTGGCCACCTGGCCGGAGGACGAAGAAGTATACTCTCCCTGGTTGGACAAATCGTTGATATCCAGCCAAAATTCAGTGTCCTCATTGAGTCTGGCCGAGATTAGGGCAAGTTCCCCGGCATCTCGGATGCTGACAAGGTAAGCGCCTTTTTGGCGACAAGTGTTGGCGGCTGAAAACCAATTCTGTTTACGTCTCTTCTCGATGTAGAACAATCGTGAGCCGATAGTCTCGTAGATAGATGAGAATTCCTCGACTTTGTGGTGCAGATCGTCCAGTTGTCCATCGATCTTTATTTGTTCCGCATTCGTATCGCTCCTCTCGCAGGCCTTCAATCGATCCTGCTGGCTCTGAATGAGATCCATCATGGGTTTGAGTGTCTCTACGCAGGATTCATCACAATCGGTTTTAAAGCCAGGTGGTGTCAGCGGATTTGCCATATATCCAACGAAACTCGCCGAAATTATCGCGAAAAACAAAACGACTGCCCGTTTTTGCATTTTCTTTATGTTACTGATCACTCTACCGAGTTTAAGATGCAACTGATTTATTCCGTTTTTGAGAGACTATTTTTATAAGCTCTTCCGATGTGTTGGTATTTGTTTGTTGCAGATATGACGACTACTCTGAGATGACTGATTCGGGCGTTCTATGAATTTCAGTATGCTGATAAGCTTTATTTGCCGCTAGATTGGTATAGTCTCTGAGAAATCAATACATATTATATATATTTATTTATATATATTGAGGGGCTTTGTAGCATTCCCAGAAAAAATTTCTATTATTTGATAAGCCACAGCCCATGTTGATATGCATTTTTACAAAATAAACCTATTATATTACATTTCTTGTTCGTCGTCGGTTTTAATTAATTTTATTTACTCGCAGGATTATATCTAAATTTTTTTTACGTTGCAAGTAGGTAATGTTATAATTAACTAATAATAAAACTAAGCCATGTAAATTAAAATATTCTGTAAAATACTATTTTTATAATATGTTTAAAATATTTAAATACCTAAAGCGCAGTTCCTATTGCAATTTAAAGTCTACAATGTTGTGCAACCGACACACACGGTAAATGACGACAAACAGTTGGAAAAGTTTTTAATGAAATACTCGCACTAAAAACTTGCAGTAGGAGGAAAATCAGAGAATCGAATTGGGATAGCTGGTGGTTGTCTTGCCAGTCATGTTGGCCAAGTGTTGACACCAATTTTCGCAACTTTCAATCGGCTTTTTGGGTTTTTTGGGGAAAGGGCTCTTGTGGCCAGGAACTTGCTCCAACAAACCGGCTCAAGTCGAACTTAATTAAAGCGCTTTAAGGACTGCAGTTGTCAGAGAGAGGCCGACATTTACGGTCGGATTGTTTCACAAATTGGAGAGTTGTAGACCAAAAAGCAAACACGACAAACAAGCAAACTTCTGCGTGCTTTTGTTTGAATTTGTGGCCCCAGGAAGTGGTTCAAAACGGTGGAGATTTAAGCGTGAAATTTATCTCACCCTTTAAAAGCTTTTGCGGATAAAAATGTAAGGCCAAAAAACACTTGAACCAAAATTATGTGCTTTTATAATTTCCGCACAGTCTGGCCGCAGATTTAATTGTTAGCCCGGAGGGGGAAAAAAGCAGAGATATAGGAAAGACTCCAAGACACTGGCAAGTGCAACAATTGAAAATGTTCCTGCTGGCTTTTTCGGGGTGGTACCAAAAGTTTCTTAGTCATGGCCAAAAAGTTTCTGAAGCTGCCAAAGGAAAAGTGCAGTTTGGAGTGGAATCTCCTTTTCCCCAAAACTCCTCTTTTTTCGCACACACACATATGTTGGAATGTTGGAAAACCTGCGGTTGCCTTCAACTTTGTTAAGCGCCACAACCGTGTATGCTTAACCCCCAAACAAAACCCCAGGGAAAAAATTTGTAGACTACTAACTAAGCTTTACTTTGTCCACGGCGTGTAGTGCAACTTGATGCTGCTGCACATATCTCTATATAAGTCTATATATATTTATATACCTATCTATATATTTTCATGCATGGAACTTTCTTCATGGAATGGAATTTATGGTCTACGTGGCGTATGCGTGATGGGGAATTGATTTAATATGTTTGAGCTTAAGCAGCAGGAAGTGAAACTATGATAAACGCTTGGGTTTGAATAATTTATGTGTATATAACAAGTTAATATAATTTCGATTTATTTCCTTTGGCGAATAATAAAACACTGAAGACTTATTAGATCGTGTGCAGCTTTAAATGGGTGGGTACATTAAGTTCCCGACAAGCTAACAAAATGTAAATTATTTCGAGAACAAAACCGTATTGTGTAATCAATTGTAAATGAATAACTAATTTAATTATTCGCATTAATCCTGTTTGATGTAATTTTAAAACAATTAAAAGGCGTGAAAGTAAAACACAGACAATTATTATGGTAATTAAATTAAATGGTTTTGTTATTGTAGTTTTTATACGCACACCTATATTTATCTTCTAATAATAACCAGCTTTTATTTAAATTCACATTTAATTTTACAAGTGACTTTCATCAACTGCCAAATCATGAGAGATTTGGTTTGTGTCACACCTTTAATCTTAAATAAGTTCTCTCAGATCGCAGAGGTAGTTCTACTTGCTAAGCACTTGACTGCATTTCCTTTTGGTTTTTACCTTCTGAACTTTTGGCTAAAAGATGCCATGATAATGCATTTGACAGTTGCAGTAGTTTTCCCCTTTTTCGCCATTTTTTCACATATTTTTTTTGTAGTTCCCAGCTTTTGTTGTATTTTCAATAAGAAAATTCATCTCACCACGGGGTTTATACCCTTCTAAATTATTTGTGAAATATAAAAATGTTTTTGTTAATTTAAATTATATATTTTTAAATATATTTTGATATTTAAATGTAATATTTAGTTTTTTTTTTAATAATAATAATAGGTGTATTTTATTAAAATAATTCATTTTCATTTATAATACATAAATTGTAATTTATACAAGTCATATTTTTACACCTTCTGAACTGATTGAAAATCGAATTATTGATTGCATTTTCAGTTTTTGGATTAAATTAAATTTCAGAAATTCTACTGGGTATTACAAGTTCGCTTTCCAAATCATAAACTTTTTTGCTTCTTGTTTTTTCGTGATTTTTCCCCCCGTTAGCCAAAGTCTTTTAGCTGTTGGCAGTTTGACACGACGACAACTTGCGGGGTTGGAAAGAGAGGGCAAAAGGGACAGGGAAAGAGACAGAAACATCGCGGAGGGAATGCATATGTAACTTTAATTCTCGGATTCGTTCCTTGGCTCGTTTACTGCTGTTTCCGTTGTTCAATTTAGCAGAATTTTAAGTTTTATATTCAATTTAAAGATGCACCTATTCCATCTGTCAAGGTTTGTAAATTAAATTGTGCCTGCTGTTCTAAATACGAATCGATTTAGTAATTGGTTCTCGGAATTTTGTTGGCCATAGTCTTAGTTACTATTCTGGCTAATACTAATTTAAATGCCATTCCTAGAAATTATTGAAGCATTCTTGCAACTTGTTAAATAGTTTTGTAATTCAAATAATTAAGTTCATAGAAATCCTATTTAGGTTGTAGGTACACATTTCCGTAAAAGTTAAGGATTACATTTTTATATTTATTTAAAAACTTAAAAAAATGTTTTAAATTCTTTATTTGTATAAATGTATAACTGCTTTTTTTTTTGCACAAGTTTGTTTAAAATAAAAAATTATTGAAATTTGTTTGCATTCAAACAATATTTTTAAATCGCCTAAAATAATTCCGTATTTTCAGAATTATTAAATATTATTTTCCTGCTTAAGTCCCTCAGGCGAAAATCTAATTTTCAGCTTGCTAGCTGTAAATGAAATCCCTGTTCTTAAATATTCTATGAAGCGATTGTCGCACAAGGGTCACGTGTTTTAGCTTAAACGACAATTTGCATACGAAACTAGGAAAAGGTGAAAGGGTGTGGGAAAACGAGCATACGGGTTGGGGAAAAGGGGTCGAGAAAGGAAAACGGGGACTACGATTTTCTCCATGCAATCTTTAGTGTCGAATGGTGCCAAGTTGGAAATGCACTTTTTATGTTCGTATGGCGTGCAACGTAACAAATTTAACCGTAGACAGATTGCACATGTGTACCGTTTTGTAATGTTATACAAGTCACACATACCCTTACATACTTTTGGCTACACCGCTCACACACAGATATTTAAAACACAGATACTCCACACATGGATATCTTTATACACAGGCACAAGACGACGAAGTCTGGCAAAAGTTTTCATGTTGGCCAAGGGAAAAGAGGGAAAATGGCGAGGGAAAGGTTCCACAAATGTGAAACAAATTGTTTAATGTTCTATCTCCCCTTCTGTCGCAGTTGCCACTGTCTCCTTCGCTCAGTCTTTCTATATCTTTATGTACACCCGGAAAAACATATCACTGGGTGGGTTTATCTTAAAGCCCAAAAGGTGATTTCAATTTCAATTCTAGAAAACTCTTATTTAAGTTTGTTGCTTAATTTAATTTAATTTATATTTTATTTTCAATTATAGAAACTATACATTTTTTTCCTCAGTACATGTGCGTGCTTAGCTCTGGTTGAGTTTGCCAATGCGACAATTATTACCTCCATTTGGATCTAGCTTCGCCCATTGTCTCCGATTCTCTCTGTTCCCTAAGCTCGTCTCTTTCTCCCTTTAAGTCATCAAAATCATGGCTTAATCACTCTGACTTGTTGTGGCTAATTGCAATTTGAAATGCTCCATGAGATGGGACGAGCTGAGCTGAGCTGACTTTGATTTGTCCTAAGTCGGCACTTGTCACACAGTTTTTGTGTCAATTGCCTGGATGTGTATCTGTGGACTAAAATTGTTCAGAGGGTTAAGCACCAAGAAGTTTAGACTTAGTTGGGTGGATTTTGCGGGTTGGATATTACTTAAATTTTTTTTATCAATTTTCAAAATAAATTTGTAATTTTTAAAATTCGTTTTAAAGCGCATAACTTGCCTATCCAATTTAACCCCAAACCTACTGTTAATCTGAAACCTCCAGATGTCGGCAGCGATTCATCAATCAATTTGCAATGTTAATCTCGCTCGTTGCTATGACAAATGATATTCGTGGGCCGACAATGAAAATCTTTTACATAATGCATAAATCATAATGCATAAATCAAAGGCCCCAACGAAAAGCCTAAAAAATGTGAACAGGTAGGTAAACAAAAGCGAAAACGAGGAATAAATAAATAATCGGGGGGACACATGTAAAATGAAAACATTTTCACAAATGCATAATGACAAATAATTTCGTGTAGCCAACTCATCACCTCGCACCTTTTACCAGGCAAAATAAAACTTTGGTAAAAATACAAAACAAAACTTTTTCGCCAAGTAATTTTGATGATTTCAACTTTGAACTGCTGTCACTTGTTCAAGTCGCGTCTTTTGCTAATTTTTGGTACCCACCTTCAAATACAAAGCAAAAAAAGAAGAGAAAAGAAGGGAAACTTCAAACTTGTTAGATAGGAAATTTTCCACCGAGCCGGGCCATTTCCCCCTGGCTTATTTTTTTGTGACAGGCTTCAAGTTGAATGCGCTGGGGGGAAACCAAAAATTTATGCAAATATGTTACAGTTTCTGGGGGCAACCCCCAGCTTCTTTGCCCCTAGTTTTCCCACCCCCTCCCCTCCCGTTGTTGGCCTGTCTGTTTTCTCTTTTGGAAAACTTTTTCCTTGCGTTGGCCTAAAATGTCGTCTTGGCGCCAAAGTTTTTCGTTTCGTTCGCCCTCCCCTTCAGTTTTTCCTCGCAGAGTTTCAGTTTCTTTTCGCCGGCCATGATTACAGGGCAACTCGAACTCGAAAGTTGCAAATTAAAGGCAACGAAAAGTTGACCACCACCACTTGAAGCCCTTGATCAAGCTAATCCTTTAACTTTCGGGCCAAGAACGTGTGTGTTTTTGCCGTAATTCAATTTCCCCGTATATCATAAGCCAGCAATTACCCCGATATGTTATAGTAGCTACAAACAGGGCCAAACAAAAGGCCCTCAATTACAATTGCAATTCCCAGGCGAATGTTTAACCATAAACACGACACCTGTCCGCAAATAAATTTTTGGGCGTTGATTTTGGGGTCTGTGTGTTTGCCGGTGTGGTTAAGTAGAACATCAAATATTCAAAAGGTGGGCGGTTGCCCGGGTCTGCACAAAAGCGGTTCAACAGTTGCCACCCCTGGGATAACAAAGGGAAAATTCAGGCGAAACCATGTTGGTAAAGCCCACAGCGTTGCAACGCAAAAAAGTTGTGCAATTGAAAAAGAAATTAAAGATGTAGGAGCTTTTTAAACAGGTTCTTTGGTCTTTTGACTTTAATCTAATAATGTAAATATTACAAAAATGTATTTCCTTAACAATAAAAATGAAAAAAAATTATTATTAAACTAAAATAAAATAAAAATCACTAACTAAATAAAATAAAATATATATAATTGTACCACATTAATAAGTTTAATTAAATATAATACAAAAATATGTTATAAGGCATTTCCAAAGCAGCAAATAATTCTAAAACAGAAATCCTTAGCCATATACAAAATATACAGGTTTTACGTAAGTATTCTCTTAGCAACTAAAATTATTACTACCATACCTTCTTAAGAAAATAATACAAAATATTAAAAAAACAACAACCATATCCCTGTTAAAATATAATGAGTTGCATCAAAGCGGCAGAAGTAACATTGTAAGTATTAAATGCAACAGAAACGTGATACCCAACATCAAAAATATGTGTAAAATTTGTTAAGATATAAAGAACAAGCAACGCCAACAAACAATATCAGTAATATCCACAGACATTAACAACAGCTACATCAGCAACATCCCATCGCCAGCAGCAACAACAATTGAGATTGCGAAAACTGAACCAATTACCGCAAAATAATAGAGCGGCCTGCAGTACATACATACCATACAATCTGATCGGTAACCACCCACTTTGCTGGCCACTAAACCACCCGAATTTCCACCACCAACTCAACAGCAACGAACAATGCCAAATTTGCCAGCTATTATGTCGAAATTAAAGCTCATTCACTGACATTTTCGTCCCCAAATGAGGTGTGTGTGTGTGTGTTGCTGTGTGTGTTTGCGTGCTTTTGTTATTTTAATCATGGCCAACATGGCCAGCAGGCCAAAGTGGGCGTGCCTATGGCAATAAACTGTCAATTTTCAATTATGCCCGTGACGTGTGGAAGCCACCTTCATGGCTCGAACCGCCTCCCTTTTGCTTTTCTGACAGCTTCTCTGACATGGCCAACACTTTGGCCCACAGACACACACACACAAATACCGGGACACTGAGTGGGACAAGCCTGACATTTTCGGGGGATATATGTTACACCCGATCCCATGAATCGTGCGGTGAGCAATGTTCAATGTCCCATCGACTTAGCCTTGTCCATTTTCCATTGTTCAACGAGTGCATTGATTACACCGAAAAATATAAGGATCGTAGTTTTATATAAAGTATATATCATTAAAAAAAATAAGGTAAATGATCGTTAATGCATAGGAATTTTTTAACTTTAACTCATTTTATTGTAAGAAATATGTGAAAATATAAATAGAACATGGAAATAATTTCGAAATAATTGCAGATAAAAAATGATAGTCTTCTTCCTAAATAAATTCCTTGCAGTTTTTGAGATTAAAATATATTGTTGTATACTTTTAGACACCTAAACGTGTTTTTCATTTTTTTTCAATTTTTCTTCTTTATAAAAAACTCATAATTAAGACATTTATATATTGTATAATTTTTGGATCAGCTTTTTTAAATACTTTTTCAATTTTACCTTAATTTGAAGTCATTTCTATTTTCTGTGTAATTCCAATTTTCCACCTTCTCAGTTTTCCAAACCCAACAATATAGAGGTATATCAACATTCAGAGAAAGACTTTTGCCTTTGGGTCTTCATATCGCCTTGTGACAGAAAGCCTCTTCGAAATCTATTGGCCATAAAACCGAATGCCATGATTATCATATAATAATCGTCAAGAGAATAATGGTTGACAGTGTGTGAGAACGAGGGCAGTTATTAGAGAATTGAATGAGAATAAGAAATCAAAGAAAAATGTAATTAATAGATATTTAATTTAGAACTTAGTGAGTACTTATTTTTAAAATTTTATTTGAATGGAATGTGTATAAACAAATCTTCAGGTAAAGTACATTTTTATGAAATTTTAGGGATCAGGAGGAAACTAAGGCGGAAATAATCAGGGGAAATAAATAAAATCAAATTAAACTTAAATTGATGTTATTCTTTTTTAATTCTTTTGTCGGTCCTGTTCGGTCCTTGCTTGGCAATATTTTATTTGCCAGGATTTCCTACCGTTCCAACAAGTAAAAACCCCCAGGAGCTGCCCACGTTGGCCTGTCCAATTGTTCGGTCCTGTTCATGACATTCATTAGCTTCAATGGGAAAGTGTTTCATCCGACAAACCGAGGAGCGGCAAGGGAAATGGAATATCGGACAGAAATATGGACCGGGACAGGAGGCAGACAATTGGTCCATTCAGGCAGATGAATCGGACACAAACCGAATCGCAGTCCCTGAAAGGCAAAACCCCAGCTTCTCCCGCCCATTGTTCGTGTTTATGTCATCGGCATTGTTATCCCTGTCATGCTTTATGCCATGTTTACAACCCGATTTTTGTGCCCCTTGTCCCCCCAACGAACCCCTCATCCCCATTACCACGAAGTATTCTTGTCTGTGCGTCTGGTGTCGTCAAGTGCAACACTTGCGGCCATCTTGAGGGTATTGAATTATCCTCATCATCATCGGAGCGGAGCGGTGCCGTTTGTATAGCTATCAGCACGGCTATTGAGACACTCAGGGAAATATTACCAAAAAATGGGAATAAAATTCGAGGGTTCTGTGTCCATCAATAGAGTTTTGAAGTCACCTAAAAAAGGGTGTCTAAAAGTAGGCAATAATTTAAATTATATCCGCTAACTGACTATAAAATTGGACGTTCATTATATTATTGCATATTTTGGGGCGCATATATAGATATTTAAAAATATTTAATACACCATTGGTATATAATATACGAACTTAACATTCCAGTTTTATTAGAAAACCATTATATCGAAAATCATAGGTTAGTGAGACGTTACTCAGAAATATATACATTGAAATTCTGAATATTTTATTAACTTTAAAAATTTAATTAAAAAACAATTAATTAAAATAGGCTTAGTTTTGCATTTTTTATTCAATTAGAAAGCACTAGAGATATTACAAATAAAAATAAAATTTCAGAATTTATAGGATAAGTTGCACTTTTCTCAGTGCCTGAACTATTCACCTTATCGATGGGTATGTAATTGCTTTGGATATCCGGAATGGTTATTTGTGCCCTTAGAGGAAAACTCCGAAAATAGAAATCTTCAAAATCTGATGGACGATTCAGCCTGCAGGTTACTTCTTTTTTCGGTTGCTAAGCAAACAATTTGTATGCTGGGAAATGTTCCTGTTTATTTTTTCTGTATAGCTGAACAGCAATTATTCGGAAAGTCATCCCCCGGTTGTTATTGCATCATCATGATGGAAATTATTGGTTTAGGGTTTGCCTGGATTTCCGATCTTATGACTTTCGGTCGGCAAGTGTTGCATTACAAATTGCTTGAAGGAAAGACAAAGGCCGCAAAAAGAGTTCACAAAGTAAGCGAGGGGAGAAAAAAAAAAATGACTGATGAAGGCTTTTCGGTTGGCAATTATTTGGATGGCCAAAAAATGAAAAGTTGATGGTGTTTCCTACGGCGAGTGAAAGGTTATTGATGCTTTTATCTGTTGGCTGCCCCGAAATCGCAATTGTGGGTTGAATGGCTAAATTTGATAGTGCTTGAGATACCAAATTGCTGGCTGATGGTTTTCTGCCAAGCGATTGAGGGAAGTGATTTTTGTTTTTGGAAAAGGAGCGGGAAAAAGGCTTAGTAAAATCACGTTTATGTGATTTAGAAGAGATAGCTTTTTACTTTTCACAAAATAAACCATATAACTTATTAATTATTATGTAATTTCGGTTACAAAACTTATAAATGGATTCACGCATATTTTCCAATTAATTTAACTTTCATCTGAAATTATAAGTAATTCCTGTTGCCCAACGAATGATTTCCGAGGAATGCAAATATATTGCATTTCATTATTGGCAAACAAGAGTTTTCTTCATGTTGACTTCCCTGCTGCCATCTGATTTCCCAGACTCTGTGGCAATTTGCAGACTATAGACTGTTGCAATTTGTTGCTTACAACAGCAGCAACACCGCCAAGTGCAGCAGCAACATCAACGGCAACTATAATAAGTACCAAGGGCTGGATGAAGTTGAGAGGCTGCGAATGGCGCTTGGTGTTGACGGCATTGTTGTTATGACTACCACTTGCCATCCGCGATGTTGTTGCATGTTGCTGTTGTGCATCAGTTCGCCGTAGTTGCAACAACAGCTGTCACGTTGTTGCTGTAAGCGACAGCAGCAACACCAGCAACATCGACCGCGGCCAAAGTCTGCGCTAACATGACAGAAGATGACGCTGCCTGATGATGAGGTGGCGATGCTTCTTTTTTTTCCTGTAACCAGCGATACGAGGTCGGTGTATACCCAAACTCGCTGCAGTGATGAGGTTTATGCGGTTAGTTTTGACATTATGAAAAGGGGAATGACAGCCCACTTTTCTGGAGCTAGGGAAAGCATATTAAATAAATAAAACCTTAACACAAAAAATGTAAAGCAACGGTCGGCACTCTGATCTTCATTGTACGTGTGCGGCAGAGGTAAGGCAGAGCTATTCCCTATTGTTTCTTAATTACGAATACAGCTTCTGTTTCCAACATATTTGAGTTTCAATTTTAAAATAATTCCAAAAAATTTGTTCCTAAAATTTAAAAAATTTATAAATAGATTTAAAGGCAAATCAAGAACATTTTTTGGCCATTTCCATAAGCTGGCAATTTAAAGCGAGATTTCTAAATTTTAGAAAAAAATTTTAATGAGTGTATAAATATAAGATTTATTTGGTCACGTTCTTGAAATATTTTTTGAAAGAATTTTTTTGTATCTGAAATTAATTTCTGGCAATAAACCTTTTCAAAACTCCAAATTTCGTGTTTTTTCCACTCGCATAATCGCTCTGTGAACGAATGGAGCCTTTTGGTCCCTGGTCCCTGGTTGTCAGTTCATCTATCGCGTTTTCTGTTCCTGGCTCTTCTGCTTCACCTCCTTCCTTTTATTCCATCATACCCTTGTTTCGTCTGCTGTCGCTGCTCATCAACTTCAGTTGTTGTGTCGCATTATGCAATCAATTTTTCAAAACTGCACAAACTTGACTGCAACAACGGAGAAGTGGTTCCAAGGGGATTCGGGATGAAACCTAAATAGAGTTGGCGAATACAAATTAGAGTTGATAAATCTGAGTTGGGAGAAAGGTGAACTAAATATCTTTCGAAGCCAGAATATAAAACTTTTTTTAAAAAAGTAAATAAATATTAAGGTAATTTTTTGTGAACTATATTTTGAAAAATTATAAAAAAATATTGTTTTCTAATATTTAAATTTACCATAAAAATCAAAAAAATTAAGTTGCATTAATGTTTTTTTAAATATTTCATTTTCAATTTAGTTTTAATATTTTGTTAATTATTACATGCAGTTGAAAAAGAAAAATATAAAAGTATTTTTTAATTTTACTTTATTACGTTTTTGTTAAAAAAAGCTGCTCTAGCAACACTGACAAAGTCCGAACGATTTGGGCAAAAGTTGATTATAAAACGAGGATGCCAGAAAGGAGCGACTGAAAGTGGCGGATGGCTAAGTGCAATTTTTAATTGAGGATTTTTTAGTTTCTCTGTGCTACTTTATTTTTATTTTTTGTAAATGCAGCATTAATGCGATCTTAATGCAAAAGTTTGCCTAATTACATTTTGGCATTTAGCTAGAGTGGCTTATCTTTCTACCCTTTTTCGTGGTGGTCCTTTTTTATCTGGCGCCTATATATTTTTTTGGCCTGGACCACATGGCGTATGCTTCATTTGACGCGATTCGTTGGCTTTTTGTGGGCTGGCGTTATTCCCACAAAATTTCCAACAGCTTTTCATAGCTGGCAACAGGTGAAAATTCTCATTTCATTTCGGGACGGCCAAATCAAGTGTAAAAAATTCAAATGCCTTATCAGCTTAAGCTTCTGCTTCAATGGAGCTCAGCCGATGAGTATGTTTGTGTATCTGTGGCTTTTCCGGAGTATCTGTGTGGGCTGAAAGCAGCTGTATCTGTGTGGGTGCCACATGATGAGCTTTTTGACTCTTGTTTGCTGTTGGCTTTTTGCTGAGTTTACCCGGCGAATGGAATGAATGCAAATGAATAGGAGAATGTTTAAAATTGCAATTGAAACTGTAATTGAGTTGGCCAAAAAAAGGAGTCGAGGAGAGGTGGCAGCCAAGTGTGCTTAAAGCTTGAGGCAACTCATTTGATAGCAGTTTGCCAATGCGTAAGAGGCTACAGCATTTTCATTTTGTGGCAAGTTCTTTTCACTGACTCCCCTGCGACCTCAAAAACTGACTTAGATAATAAATTGATATTCCTGAAGCACCTTTGTGAGGTGAACGGTAATCGAAATGCTTTTCCATTTGCTCGGTAGTCTTGTACAAAAAAGAAGTGGAGCTTGTCCTCGGGGAGAACGAAGTGAACCATTTCCAAAATGGCTTGGGATATGGAATAATGATGGAGATTAGATAGAAGCATGATGAAGTGCTCGTGTGTGGGCTAACAAATGGCAGTAGATAAGCAGATTGCTGCTTGAAAATGCACCGAAAAGTGGCTAAGCTATGCGTTAGCCGAGATTTGCTGTTAAAAAAATATATGTAAGCCTGGAATTCATTGTGGAATGGATACAAATAAAAGAAAGACATTTGAAATTTATACAAAATATTTAAGCTTTAAGTAAACTTAAAATTAAATTAAAAATTGATAATAAATAAATAAACAATTTTATTATTAAAGCAATTTAATAACAAATAATAATATCGGTATTTGTACAAAATAATAATATTGTTATTTTTAAATGTCCATAACATAAAAATTTGTATTTTTCTAGCTTTTGTCTATTGACCCTATTAATTCTCAAATATTGTGACAACCTAATGACAGTCTCAAGGGATCAAATAGAAACAGCAATTCGACTCTCTGAATTACCAGAGCCGAGCATTTACCAAAAGACCATTACATAAAACTGCAATAGAGCGCACCGAAATTATAGCAACGAGAAAAGCCATTCATCATCCAAGTATGAAGTTGTCGGGAGCGAGAGCCTTCGAGTGCATTATTAAAAGCAAAATTCGTATATTGCTTTTCTGCCGAATCATTGCTAAGCTATGAATCTACTTTCCCAAATGCAAAAACGCTTACCCCTTCTGGTCAGAGCGCCTCACCTTCTTTCCCTTTCCTTATTTATTGAAAGTTACCTCAAAGCAAGGCGCGTGCATTGAACCGCCCAAGATTTACACAAGATTTAGGGGGAAATCTACTATTCATCATAATACATCACATTTTATTGGGGTTGAATTTTTAATATATCTTTGTCAATAAAATATTAGAAAAGAATATAGAGCTTATATAGGTTAAAAATATGTACATGAAAATATTTACTACTAAATATTTGGTACTTATTATTATAATGCTTATTTTATAAATTATCTTTTAATTTTAAAATGAGGTAAACGCTAATTTTTAGAGATTTTGCAATTAATACTTTTTGTTTTGTAATACTTTTGGCAAATAAGCCCTTAATTTTTTTAACGGCTTTATTTTTTAATTTAAATAAAAATCATAATACTCTTATTAAGAGCAGCCCAAAAGCGAAAAGTGCCTCGTTGCCTCGCTTGTAATAATGGCTAAAATAAGGTAAAAAACTCCGAGGTCCGAGGAAAAGTGGAAAACCGAGGGTGTACCCCAAAACAAGTTGCATGTACTTGAATGCGCTGCGAAAGGGAAAAGTCTGCGCCACGAGAAAAACTCACTTGAATGGAAAGCCAGAGAAAGAAGCCCGGTTGGGAAAAAAAACTCAAGAAAAAAAGACCGCAAATAAATGTCACGAATGAAGTTTAAGGAAAGGCGAAGCAACAATTGCTAAGAGGCGCTGAGGGGGGAGGTGAAAACCTCCTGACAAAAATAACAGTGCGGAAAATCCGCTCAGCAAAGCACAAAAAGTGGCAAAAGGGGGGAAAAATTAAGAAAAATCTGAAAAATACCAAGCGCACTGGGATAAGTTTTCACCATACTTGTGTGTTTGGGTGCGGAAAGTCCCGCAGCGACTATTTGCCTGCAAATGACTTTGAAAGTGCGCATTTATTTCAATTCTTGTGCTGCTGCAAAAGCTGTCGCCTGTCCACGGCACTCGGGTTGAGGCCCAACTTGCGTCAAAACTAATGAAGCGTTCAACTGCGAATCTGGTTCAACTATTTGATTAGCTCCATTCAATAAGACCACCGATTTCGCACCACAATTTCGCCTTCTTTTGGGCAAATAGAGGTTTCTGCTTTTGAATACGCTGCTTATTTGCATATTCCCATACAATATTTATGTCGTAATGGTTTTTTAATTTTCCTTGCTTTTTAAAAATATTATTCTGATCAAAGTAATTTTCTTATACATTTTCCTTGCCTTTTAAAAATATTTTTCTGATTAAAGAACAAATTATTATTTTTATAAAAAATATATTACAATTATTTGACAGATTTAACATTTTATATACAATTTTAATTTAATGTGATTCACCTAATTTAGTCATTAAAATTTATCTTGCGGTATATTTAAGTCGTAACCGTAAAAAACAACAGCATTATTTCGCTTGACTTTCTTGATTTGCCAATGATTTCAAGAGTGCCACAGCCACACCTCCGTTTTGAAATAAAATTGGTGTGAAATTCGTATTTACTTCAGGTTTTATTTTAAGAAAAAAGGAAAACGAAATCATGGGGGAATTGTTGATATTTACTTGGCTGTTTCAGGTGCTGCACAATTTGTCAGGTTTGTTTGCTTGCCGTAAATAGATTTTGAATGGCATTAGCCTAGCAATTGACAAACTTGGCCAAAATTAGCATAAATACGAGGGAAATTTGATAGGGGAATGGAAATACAGTTAAAGTTATACTTAAAGATTGCGGTTTCAGCTTTAAACTAATTTATGTTCTTCCACTTAAATTTTGAAGCCTAACCTACATTGTTATTTTGTAATCAAGAAACTCGCACATTTAATGAATCGCATCACTCTTTCACTTTGTCTTAATCAAGACTGCTGCAAAAGGAGATCGCTGTTGGCTTTTCCTGTGTTTAATATGCCTCCGGTTCTTCCTGCAACTTAATAACCACCCTCGTAGTTAAACAATTAGCGCAAAAAAAACAAAAAAAAATTTAAAAGAAAACGTCTCTCAGTCACGCCAACGTGGCAAAAGGCTTCGGGCTTTCAGCTCATTATGTGAGCAGTCATGGGAAAGGAAGCAAAAAAGTAAACAAACGGAAAATCTCTGAAGAAAACCATACTTTTAAGCAAAGAACATTTATTGCACTTTGCACACATGCGGGAAAATTAAAAGAAAATGAACCATTAAAATATATCGTATTTTATATTTACAAATAATTGAAACACGTTTTAAATTTTTAGACAAAATGCATAAAACAATGTGTTAATATATAAAAATTAAAAAAGGAAATATTTAAATTAGGAAAAATTATTTGAAAAAGAGCTAGTGAAATATTATAACTGTTATATTTAGAAATAAATAAAATTCCTTTACAAAGACAAAATGCCTAAAAAATTGTATTTTAAATATAGCTGCTAATTAAATATTTACTAAATTATGAATGTGCAACAACAATATATTTTTTAAAATAAACCTCGCTTTCTTTTTAGTTAGATACTTATTTTCAAAAAAACAAACCACTTTGACTAGTGTTGCTAATAAAGTTGGTAAAGTAATTTCTTTGTCCAACAAAGTATGCAGCAATTTTCATCACTTTTAATTGAAATTGCATTTTCCAGCCTTGCGTGACGCTAAACATGCTGACCTCTAACAAACTATCCTAATTGCTCAACATGGCTTACTTATTAGACTTAAAGCTAGCTTTTTTGACTAGGTTTCGGTTGACTTTTGGGAAATCTTTTTGATTAAAACAAACAACCCCGATGAAAAATATTGATTCTTTTCTTTTTGCCCAATCATGTTTTTCTACGATAAAAGGTCAAACGAAAAAGGCATACTTATACTGAAAATTGTGTTCTTGCTTTCACTTTGCTTTATATCTCACTTCGCTTCGGGAATAAATAAGTTTTGCTCATTCAGCTGTGTGTGCTTTTTTCCATTCATTTTTGTATGTGTATTGGACGCTTTTGATCAATTTGCCATTAAATAAATAATGTGCAATATTCTGGGAAATACTTTGGAGTCGCGTAAAAAAGAGTTATTAAAGTTCAGTTCTGTTTTATTTTTTTTTCGATGCTAAATGAGAAAAATAATTTTAAGGGATAAAATTGTTGGGGTTTCATTCGAAATGCAACTGTCATAAAATATTTACACCAAATGCATATCATGTCAAGAGAGGGGGTTTCTTTTTTATGGTTTATGATTTTTTTATAAAAAGAATACGAAAAAAATTCACGTTTAATAATCTTTAAATGTGGATTTGTTTTTAAATATTTGTGAAAAAAATGCATATGTTAAATTCCTTTAAAATATTATTTTTTAATCATTTTTAGAAATAGATTTAACTTAATTAAATTGTAGCCAATAAATAAAAAAGCCTGGATTTGTGTCTGAAAATTGGTAATATATTACAAATGTTTAATTCCGTGGAAATTAATGTTTTTGTTTCGATTTTCCTTCTTTATTCCTTGTGTTCTTCCTTATCTAATGGCCAGCCTGCAGATATTTTAATGTTAAATCTCGTAAATTCTTGTGAATTTAAGCACGCACTTTGCTGGGGTGAAAATTTCCGAGAAATGGTAAAGGAATGGAGGCTTTGGGTCTCTGGTATTCCTGGCTAAAAGCTGCCTGCAGCTGGCGCCAAAAGCGGGAGCCACGGCTTCCCATCCATCGTGACGCCTTGGCCGCTCCGACTGCCAACTAAATGTCAGTTAGAGTAACCCCCAACCCCCTCACCACTCTTAAGCCCAGCCGCCCCTGGTTGCCACGCCCATCAGCTAGCTTGTACATGCATTTCAGCTTAGGGCTGCAGAATGCGAATATGGCGAGAAAAGCGAGCGGGTGGAGATGGATGAATGGTTGGAGGGATGGAAACTAAGGCACGCAGTTTTCCGATGCATTTTCATTGTTAAGCAAACATTTTATGCTACTGCTGCTATTAGTGACACTCGTTAGCATGTTGCCACCACGCCCCCAACGCCCGAAACGCCCCCCGTGTGCAAATATTTTGCTTACAATATACTCGTTTACCCGACATGCATATGCATATTTTCCGAGCATTAATTTGATGCGAAGCGTCGAGCGAAAAATGTCAGCACGTTTGTCACTGACGCAAAAGCGAAAAGCGTCCGAGAAAATGCTGGAAAATTGCAGAGGGAGTGAAGGAAAAACCAAAAAAAAAAGGAAAAAACGCTCGATGGTAAAGTGGGCAAGCACAAATTTCAGTTTAATTTTTATTGCATGTAAGGACTTGGTTGTGAGCTTCAAATGGTTAGAAGAGAGCCGGAAAATTGCGGTAAATTTAGGAGTGGAAATTGCATTCTTTAAATAGAAATCGTACATCAGTTTGAGGAGAATTTCTGCAAAAGTTAACAAAAATCGAGTTCTGGTTTTTATCTTTTAATTATCAAACTACTTTTATGAATTCTTATATAATTTTTATAAAAGGCAAGCAGTCAGGAAAATGTAGTAAAAAGTTAGAGAGCCAAAAACATAAATATTAAATTTCTTAAAGTTTTAAATCAATGAAATAAAAACCTCAAATAAAATGTTTATTAAATTAAAACACCACTTTTAATATGTAGCAAATCCAAGCATTTAATGTTCAGTTGATTATAATAGGCAATAAAAAAAATTAATTTAAATTGACTAACCAACAATTCACACAACTAATGGGTTTCAAGATTTTTTTTTTGCCACCGAACTAGTGAAAATTTCAATTAGCACTTAATTAACGAACAGGAAATGCACTCTGCAATAAATCCTTTCGCTCTATATCTGCCGCAAAAACTTTTGCAGCTTGACAATAATTTTGAATTGCGTCCCTCGGCATCGTAAATTGGCCACTTAAGTACTTATGGCTAGTTAACAACAACAAACGCTGCAAAAAGGAAAGCGAATATGGAAATATCGACGGAAAACTTTGGGGAGTTTGCATCGAAATGAATTCGGCGAAACTAGTGGAAATGAATTGTGTAATGCGCATATTTATAGGTATTTACGCTGTTGCCTGCCTGAAAATTGAAGATTTAAAAAGTTTTCAGTTCGACGGAAACTTTACTTCGGAATTGGGCCAAGGTCGTCAATGGGTATTTATTTTTTGTTGGTTCACCTTGAGGCGTCTAAGTCGCTTAGAATTTTTCTAAGACGCTTAACTTATTGAATTTTTTTCATATAAATTTGTTCCCTATTTTATTTTTTAAGGCGATTTGATGGTCTTATTGGTGTTGCTTTTGAATTGGCTGTTTTCCATTTGCATTTTTCTTTAATCGCATTAGAAATGACCAATTTGGCGGTAAATTGCGAGACTCAAAATAAATTGCACTCCGCATTGGAAATTAAATTAATTTTTCGCTACTCCTTTTATGTTTGCATTTAAATGGTCGAGTTAAGTTGAGCGCTTTCTGGAACAAAACAAAGCCATCAATTTGTGAATTATTTCGGGAGTATTTAGAACAGCGAAAATAAAGTTTTTTTGATGCCTGCTTTCGGGCGCTTTGAATTTAATAGGAGAATATTGCGTATACGACATGTGGATTGTGCTGCATTTTGCAACTAAAATAGTTTGGCAATTTTGCCTAACTAATTGGATATACAGCTTAATGAATAAGCATGAATTAGCTATGAAAATAAAGCAGCCAATTTAAATACATTTGAATGATATTCTCATAGTGCCATTCAAAAGCCAATTAGTTTGCTTAGTTTTAATAAAGTTAATACAAAATATTATTCAATAGTTAATAGTCCCTGTTTCTCACAGATTTGACTCCCTGACCTTTGCATTTAAATTGCACATAAATCACAAGCGCCAACAAATGAAATAGGTTTTTCGATTTTTACAGCACTTTGCTTGTTGCTTTCGGACTTTTGGCCTTTTTGCCACCATGTAATTTGCCGTCTTATTTTTGTTATTTTTTTATTGATTATTACTGCCCACCAAATATAATGTTTACTATAATGTTTTGGCTTTTTATGTTGGCCATATAAATGTGGGAAAATTATCGGTTGCGGTGAGGCAACAGAAGTTGCATATTTTATGTGCTTAAATTATATGAAATTAATCACAATCAAATGAATTTCCAATTGAACGGAGTTGAGTGCTGCAAATGAGTGGCATTTATGGTGATAGTACGGGCATTTAATCTTTTGCCGTATGGCTTAAATATTTTCAACTTTAATCTTTTCACATAGAACCTTCAAAAGTTATGGCCCATGGGTTGAAGGCAGCTCTTAGCCGCAGACAAGCCTCGTTTGCCCTTTAACCCCCACAATTCACACCTCACTGCCACACTGACACAAGCATATATATTACAAAGCGGACCCACATAGCTCATCCCATTCACACTAAATCTGAGGTCACAGCCATCATCTCCTCGGATTTCTGCTGCTGCTTCCTTCGTCTCTTTTAGAACCCGAGCAAATACATCATAAATAAATAAGTAACTCTACGACCTGTGCACGAATAAAAAGTTTAGATACTTTTACTCCATTATAATAAATTATATATTTTGTTAAAATACTCTAGTTTATAATATAAACTAAAGAGAAGGATAAGAAAACTTGATGAAAATGTATTTTGAGTATAAACACAGAAGATATTATTTCTTTCTGTGGTAAGCTGTTAATAATACCAGATGTAAAATATTATATTATATATATTATTAAATTGTTTCACCAATTTAAATACTTTCAGTGTAACTACCGGGATTTTGCGACCGCTTATCTTTCCATTTTCCTTCCCTTTCCTCACTTAATTTTCCTGAGTTGTGAAAGGCTCAGTTTTTAACTCCACTTCATTAGCTGGCGGGCCACGCCCCCTGGCTTAAACATTTTTTCGGCCGCCTGCATTTTAGATCATCGCCTTTTGAAAAACTCATCCCCGTTCCGGACACGCCCATCTCCGCCCCTTTTTCCAACGTTGCTTTTTTGCCTTTTGGCGGTTACTCTCTGTGTGTGTTTGTCTGTATGTGTATGCTCTTTTTGGGGGCTTTAAATTATAAAGTGTTAATGGCGCTTTAATAAACCGCTAATTTGCTGGTAATCTGACCCCAGTTTGTGTCTGTGTGAGTGTTTTTATGATTTTGCATCAGTATAGGAGCATTTTGTGAGGATGTGATTGTGTGGCAGTGTTGGTTAACGAACTCTGTGTGCCATAAATCGCTAAAAGCTTTTCTCTTTCCGCCTTCTTATCTGGAAATTTCCACTAACCCACACACTCAGTGATGGTCAGTATCTCTAAAGGGAGTATTTTTACTAGACTTATACAATTTATCAACGAATTTGCAATTTAGAAAATTCAAGCATATAATAATGTGGCTTAGAATTAAAGTTAAAAAAAAAGTATATTTTATATCAAAATTTTTGTTGTCATAAATATTATTTTAAAGCTATGAATGAAAATAATAGATTTTATAAAATAAGTAATTAAACATTTAAACCTCTCTGAATTTTAATAATTAAATATCTTATACTTATGTAACATTTCTTTGTTAAAATAAAATAGTACAGTTCTCGTCACTGTACGAACACAAACACCTTTGGTTAATCCACCCATTCAATCCATTTATTTTGGTGGGCGTGGCTGCATAATTGTTGCATTTTACCGCCCTTGGGCGTGTGGGCGGAGGTTTAAGAGTATTAACATTGTTCTCCTGCTGTTGTTGTTTGCTTGCTTTAATTATTGCCAGCCTTTATTTAATTGACTTTAATTTTGTACTGTGTTTCGTATTTTGTGGGATTTAAATTCGCTCATTTTATGACCAGTTTGGGTTGGCCAAAAACAGCTAGAGGCTGTTTAAAGAGCCCAATTTACGGCTTTGACGTGGCCGAAACGTTGATTACAGTTTGGGAGCCACTGGGACTCACACAGTTTGAGTTGATGTAATTGTATTAAAAACCTCCATGATTGCAGTTTGCGATGCACTCGTCTGTGGGCTGTGTAAATTAATTGCTCGAAATGGGGATAATAATTGAAAGCCGAAGAGAAAATATGGAGTTTAATTGAACAATGTGTAGGGTTCGATAGTTGCCTTCGGGCAAAGTATTTAGTGTTATAATGTGGATTTGGGGAATTCTAGAACCGGATATACTTATCCTCAAACTTTTACTAAATATATGTTTTTACATTTGAATTTAAATGCAAATTATAAAAATTAAGGATTTCATATTTATTTAATAGTTTACTTTCGCCTACAGGAGTAACATAGATACTAAACTTCATCTGGGATAATTGAAGTTTCTTCAATACATTTTCGTCCTGTGAAGTGTGTCAAGGTGGCCCGGGGAAAAATTTCCCAGTGCTGGCAAAACGAAAATTAGATTTCACCCACCCACCCCACTGAGCTCTCAGTTTTCCTGGCAATGTGTCAAAGTGTTTGCCATACCTGGCGAGTGGCAAAGTGCGTCAAAGTTGGCTCAAAAAAAAAGAAGAAGAAAGTAATTAAAATTAATTATATGGCAAAATGGCTTCGCCAATGAAGTTATTCAACTTTTTTCCCCATATCTACGTATACCTATATTTAATAAATTTAATGCGCAATTAATTGCTTAACGCATAAAGACGTTTTCTGGCAGCCAAGCTGGCCAACAAAAACATTTAATTGCAATAATAACGACATTTTTACGTGTCTGCGTCTCAATTAGACGCTTTAATTAAAATTATAATGCCCGGCAGTGGAAGTAATTTTAACTATAAAGACTCGACTTAAATTTTTCCACACAATTGTCTAATTATTAATTGCTGGTCCACACAAAGGAGCTCAACTTGAAATGAAATATTTAACTTACAGTAACTGTAAGGTGTATTAAATAACTCCGAGTTTTTAAATTTGACCTACAATAACAAAAGAATTATTTGGTTGCGGCTTTTATAGAACTCTCGAATAATGCTGATAAGCTAGAATTTAAGCCGAGATAACGTTTCTCTTATCATTTCCAAAGTACAATGGAACTTGAATTTTAAATTTTAATCACTAAATTGTTGACTCATGAATGTGAAAATAAAATAAATATTTTCCATTTTTGTCTACTTATTTGGGTTTTTAACCTTGAATATAAATTTGTATGGCCATTGTTTTTCGACACCATTCCATTCCATTTAATTTCTCCGGCATATGTCTAATGTCAAGGAAATTCCTATACTGCTGAGCTGAGGATAAGCCACCACCATCGGGACTACACGTAGTCTGAAATTCCACTCCCACGTCCAAGTCCCTGGCTGTCGTCCTTCAGGTGGGTGGGATGAGTTGGGTGCTTTTCCTTTTTTTGGGCGGGTGGAGAGCGAAGATTCTGCATCAACGTCGTAGTCGTCATCCTCATGGCGTGCCTGCATGCAATTTGCAAGGGACATGCGACAGAAAAATGCACTAGACAAAAGGAAGAGAGAGCTGCACGTCCGATATGCCACACCCACCTGCCACACCTGGCCCGCCCACCTGCTCCACCCGCCTATGCCTTTTGTGCATTCCTCGTTTTTACATGCCATTTTGCCATTTCCGTAGCAAAACAAAAGTCAACTAAATCTCTCGTCAGTGCGCTTCCTCCTCGAGGCTTTTGGTCAGGTCACTGGAAAAAAGTTGAAAACGGAGGGCTGTGAAAAGTCTCTGAAGTGGTAAAAACTTTCCTACTGTCCCCATGCACCCACTATTACTGTGACAAAATTTTAATAACTTTATTTTACAACAAACTAATTTTTTAAAATATTTTATATTCATTTTTTGTATCTAAAAATGATTTTGAATTATTATTTAGTTTTATATAATACGTTTTAAGGATTAAAGTATCCCATGATTGCAGTGACTGTGCATCGACGTTTAATATTGTATAAAGATCATTAATATTTTTACATTTAAATTAAGATAGCCAACTCTTAATTAACGTCGTAATTTTTCTGATTTCTTACTGTTTACTCGTATTATTCTGATTTATTACTCGATAATTTTTCTCAGTGCTTAAGAAGTTATAAGCCTTTTTTAGCAGCCTAGTTGATGGCTGTGCTTGGGTCGAAAAGCAGCTCATTCCTGCTCAAGGTATTTTCGCCAACGACAATAAAAAAAAATTGCCAGCTCCAAAGTTAAGCCGGGCTAAAAATAAACTTTGCCCTTGTCAGCTTTTAGTTAATCTAACCAAGAAGGAAAGGAGAATATAACTATATATCTTAAGTGGGACAAGGCCCCAAAATCGAGCTTGGATGTAACTAATTGAGAGCCAACACAGCGTTTGACATCTCTTCCAGGATAATACGTCATATTCTTGGAACAGATGTTTCAGTTTATTGACGGGAGCAATTCGGGTATTTCTCTTTTCGCATTTTCGAGTGATTTTCGTAGACTAGCTTTATAATATTAATTTCATATTATAAGGGATATCTTGAATTTGGAATGCATTTAAAAGCTGTACTTCATGGTTCTCATAATTAAGCGTCGACTGAATGGCTTTGCTGAAGTTCTTGCAGCTCCAGGCAGAGTATCTTTGAAGCTGTCACTAAGCTGATAAGTGGCACAAAATGGCATCTGGCATTGACATGTATGGATGCCATCGCTCTCCGTTTGCTCCATTTCCCCCTTCTACGACGCCACTATTAACGAGCTAACGAGGACCCTTCTTACAGGGGAAAGCGAAGAAAAGGAGACTTCCCTTAGCATAGAGAAACGCATCCGAAGGCGAAGACATGTCCTGTACGTGACGCACACTTATTTAGTTTAATATATCCACGTTCACATGCTGGGTCATACAAATATATGATAAACATAGACAAATGTACACCTGCATTCAAAAAAAAATTACATGATTTTTATGTTTAATTTTATATATTTTTTTTAAAACGGAATTTTAACAATATTTAATTGGTCGAAAATTAAAAAAAAATGGAAATTAGATTTGGTTTCAATATAATTATGATTTTACAAAAAACATTGTTAACTAAAAAAAGGTCTATTAATAAGGAATAAGCCAACCAAATAAAATGTTAGCCTAGTCTAATTATCTGGTCTAAGTTGTCCAATAAAATCTAATTAATTTTAGTTAAATATTTTAAACTTTTTTAAAATAAAAAAAATGTATGTACTGGCCAAAACCATAGGAAAGGTGCGGAAATTAATAATGTACTTCATCTGATTACCTTTATTATTATTATTTAATATTTTATTTTACATTTTTTTATTTATTACATTTTCCTGACCGCGATTGTCTATAGCATATATTGGTTTCATTCGTGTGACAGCTTGGGTTGTGTTTTTTGCTGTCTGGAAAAATGCAGTTTGTTGATGATGAAACGCAGCTCGGAAGTCATGTCTGCGACAGGCGGATTTTCCTGAGAGCTCAATTTAATGATTTTGTTTTCTTGACTATTTTCGAGCAGAAGCCATGGCCATTAGAAGTGCTTTTACAATTTCCCCATCTAGATTTTCCATAATTCTTCTAGTGCACTTGGCCAACTTGAGTCCGCTGAATGTCACAACACAATTGTCAACTTTGCCTCGGCCCACATTGGAGTGCATTAAAATGCGGAAAGAGCCAACGGCATGGATTTGAATCTTACGGTTTATCTCTTTCAATCAGCCGCCTCCTCATGGGACAACCTTTTGGGATTCGCTGACTTTCTGACTTTCTGCTGTCCCGACAGCAACGTTGCCCTGTCATCATCGTTGTGGCAGTCGTGCTTAGGCAGCTATCATAAATTGTTGCTTAAATTGCATATCATACACTCATAGAAATTTTCCGGTAAAATCGCCCTAAAAACAAGGAAAATCGCCCTAAAACGGGGGTCAATGGCGACTAGGCAACAAAATAAGGGCAAATTACCCTAAAAATACGGGTGAATTAGTCATACATTTAGGGCGATTTTTCGTAGATCTAGGGCGATTTTTCTATTTTCAAAGGTAATTGCCCTAAAAATAAGAAATGAGACCTTTAAACTAAAGGCAGTTTTTCGTAAATCTAGGGTGTTCTTTCTTATATTTAGGGCTTTTTTTCTATTTTTAAAGGCGAATCGCCCTAAAAATATAACCAAATAAAAGCAAAAAAATATTTGATATTTCCTGGGAACTGGACTCAACACATACACACACACACGCACATCGTTTCAGATAATTTATCTGTGGAATTGTCGCTTTATCGGACGATGCCGTTGGGGGGCAGGCAGGAGGCAGCAGACTCGTATAACCGCCGGTTATAACTGAAAAATCATCTTTGTAATCGAATTAAGGAGATATATATAAGGAGAAAAAACAACTTACTTGAGAAAAACATTAGGTCACTACGAGGGATCGATCCCACGGCCTCTCGAGTTGGAGTCTAACGCTCTAGCGCTGCACCACAGTCCCATCGCGCTAAGCAACGTACAAACACTGTACACATCTTATTTTCTTGCGGTCTAAGTTATATAAACTTGTATTTTTTGCTGATGGCTGTGATACTTAGGGCCGTTTCTTCGCATGCTTAACATAAATTAGTCTTTAAACTCATAATTTCCATATGTATATAAGGTTTTAAGACTACTTTAAATTTAAAATGTGGACGAAAAAACTTAATTAGTAATAAAAACTCTAATAAAAAAAAAAAAAAGTGTTGACTTACACAGGAATCGAACCCACGACCTGTATTTTCAAACAGCAAAGCTGAAAGTGCGAGTGCTTAGACCGCTGGGCTACCCATTCTAACTCACTTGCTCTGACCTGTCAACTACACACACATGTACATAACATGTTTTACATGTATGTATCCGTTTATTGCGTCTTAAAATTTTCGTTTGAATTTTGGTAGTTTTTAGGGCAATTTTTGGTGCTATTTTGTTCTACGTTTTAGGGCGATTTCGCCCTAAAAAGAAGGAATTACTTTTGGATTCGACTCATAAAAATTCGCCCTAAAAAATAGGGCAAATTTGCCTTTTTGAAAAAACTAACCCTAAAAAATATTTTCCATGGCGATTTTTCGTATATTTAGGGCTAGCCACCCGTATAATAAGAAAATTTTTCGTAGTTTTAGGGCGATCTCGGTTTTAGGGCGACTTTTCTAGTATTTAGGTAAAAATTTCTATGAGTGTACGATGACATCGAGTGGCAACGTATGTACGTACCTTCGACTGCCCCGGCCTCCTCCTCCCTCCCTACTGAAACATCCATCAAGATTCGGTTTTGCCAACCCAGAAGATTCCAGCAGTCACTCGATCTTGGGTGAATTTGTCACTGGTAGCAGGTGACGCATTTTGGAGATGGAATCGTAACTGAAAAATAATGTGGGTTACACTCACTACAAATTATATAAAAATACAATACATATATTAATCTTAAATTTTTATTATTATTATTTATTAAAGCTTACAATTATGTGCTTATCGATTTTTAATCGAGTTTATCGATAGTACTATCATTAATTACCCATCTCTGTAAGGCAGCATACCCAACTGAGAAGATGCTATTTGCCTGGCGTTTTGATCAGTGGGTGTGGAGATAAATTGACCGTCAGTCAGGTAGTCAGTTTGTCATTTAGTCAGTTTGTCAAGTCTGTAGGTTGTCGGGCACTCCAATGCGGGCTGTCACCTCGTCATCGTCATCATCGTCAAGACGTTGATTATGATCATGGGCAAACGCAAGACGCAAATGTAATTAACATGTCAAAGTGCTGACAAACTTGAAGCCTTTTGTGCAGTTTCTTCAATTGCAGTTTCTGTCTTTTCGTTTTTTTCTTGTACATCTGGTGGATTTTTTTCATCCGTTTTGTTTTGAAAATGTGTCAAGGCGGAGATCAGACAAGAGAGTTCAACCCGAGTTGAACCGACTAAGAATAGTACTGGCCGCAATTCACTCACCCCCCAAGTAAACGTCAAAGGTCTCGACCTTTTTGGAGTGGATAATTCCGCCCACGCCTTTGGTTTATTATGGTTTTTGTTTCGGCTTTTCAGGTTTTCTGGCTCTCTGGGTTCTCTGATTTCTTTTTCTAGGTTTTTCCTTCATTTTTGTTTATGACAAAGGTAACGGAGAAGGTTGCATCTCTGCTGATTGCCACAGCTTCGGCACTTCATTTAATGAGTTTTCATTAGCACGCAAATTGATTGCGGTAGCTCGAGTAATTTATTTACATAAACACACATTTTTCGCAACCGACAACAAAAATATAGCTCTAAAAGCTCTTTAAATTTTACGTCAGTTTGGCGCGCAAAAAAAAAGGGTTTGGCTTTATGGCGAACGATTTTTCAACTTTTTACGACGGCTTCTTGCTGTGCTCGACTTTAAGCGGTAGTCAAAATTTTAGTAATTCATTAGGGTAGACAAAAAACGAAATTAAAATTCACTTTCGATTTAATGTTTCGCCACTTAAAGAAGGTTGTACAACTAACGGTTCCGGTTTTATTGCTGGGAAAAGCAATTGCAGGGTCTGGAGGTCAAAACACAAGCCAAAGGAATAATTCTTTGATGTTAGAAAGGTATACCAAAAAATTAAATACAAAACAGAGAGGATAATGATTTTAAGGAAAAAAGAGCATTTTTAGTTAAATCGGTTTTAAAGGACAGAAAATACGTTCACTAAGTAATTTGTTTAAAACTACACAAGAATATATGTAAATCGTAAGCTTAACTTTTTGACCCTTGTCATATTTAACTAAAAATAAAGTTAAAGAGCATTGATATTAATACTTTTAAATTGATCATAAATGTATTAATTAGACTAAAAATATTTCGATTTTAATTCCATTTTTCGAATTGAGGAATTTAAAAAAAAATATGTAGAAATATTATAAAATAGTTTCTCAACCAGTTGAAAAAAAAAATGGTCAAAAAAAAACCAGTTAAAAATATTTATATTTTACGTAAAGGGTATTTAGAACTTTTAGTGGCCGAATAATACCCAATAATGTTCGCCACCCACACAATTGAGGTTCTCTTCTAAGCCGCCGCTCTTATACTCTCCCAGTCGCTCTTATACAGCTCTGCAGCCTCTAATTGGAAATTCCTCTCCAATGCGATCTCACAGATACACAGATACAAATGCACGGCACAAGTGCGATGACGTTGGCAGCGACGTCGGCAGCGCTGCTTTACGGGTGCCTGAACCCGCGACAGAGACGGACATAGAGAAAGACCGAGAAGGAGGGAGAGAGAGACTCAAATCTTTTTTTGCTGTTCCAATTGAAAACTGGAATTGGTTTCACTGGAAGCTTTGGTATGCGATTTTCGGAATCACGGAATGGTCAATGGAAGCCAAGAAGTACAACAACAAGTAATAATAATTGAGCACTTGATCAGCAGGAAGAAAGAGAGGGAGACAAAAAGAGAAAGAGAGAGAGAGAGAGAGAAAGAGAGCAAAAGAGAGGTACAAAGAGATAACAACAAAAATAAAACCATGAACAGAAACCAAAATCTGTAAAAGAAAGGTTAAGTAAGGATGGGAAAAGAAAATAAACTTAATTAACATATTCAAATTTCTATTTTAAGAAGATAATATTTTCTAAGATCAATTTTCCATTCTCTAAAGATCGTTTTAATATTAAAAAGCAAGTTGTTATTATTACCTACTTTACAGACTAAATACTTAAAATCTTCGTTTGAGATACATATAAATGTTTTCGTTTAGGTTATTTTCTGGGAATCAAAAATGAAATGTATATATTTCAAAAACAAAATTAGGATTTTTCATACTCAAAAATAGTTTAATCGTTTTTGAGACCTTTTTAAATTTTAAAATGTATACGGATAAGTTCGAAAGTAAAAATGCAATCCTAACAAAAAGAAGGATAGCAAGTAAGATGAGTATTTAGAGCCTATGGTCAAGGTAAATAATCCCACTGTAGTTGTTCTTGCTATGGAATCAAGCAAACTGAGCAGTCAACAAGTCAGCTCACGGATACAGATGCGCTTCACAAATACACACATCCGATACCAACTTACTTTGGATGCATTTCTTATTTGTTGTTGTTGGCAAACAAAGAAATCAATGCACACAGAAGAGTGCTAAAAAACAAGTACTTTGAAACACGAAGAAGCAGAGGGAAAACCCCACCTCCTCCCCTTACCATAAAAAAAAAAAACCAAACAAAACAAACAACAACCTAAAAAAAAGACACCGGTGGATGTAAGCAAGTAATGAAAGCAAAGCACTGGAAAAATAATGATTAAGTCTCGGAAAATGTGTGTGTGTGTGTGTGTGTGTGCTTGGAAAAGAAAAATTAGTCGATGAGGAAAAATCTGCTTGGAAAAGAAAAACACGTCGCCTTGCCGTGTGTGTGTGAAAAGAAGAAAAAGAAGTGGGAAAGAAGCAGTGGATAAAATTGGAAAAACTCGATTTATGAGTTTCAATGCAGTTTCCTCTTTTTCTTGCCCACTCACAACCAAGCGAGAGTGTGTGAGTGAGTTGTCTTTAAGTTGAAACTGCATACCAAAAGTTTGACATCTTGCATTAACGGCTAAAGGGTAAAATTCAGATTCGAGAATCCTTCAGATATTATTTTTTTTTCTTTTCAAATAAAAAAAAATTGATTAATTTAAAGTTTAAAAATAGGTAAATGTATTTTTTAAACAAAATATGAATGGTTGTATAAATGTGAATAATTTCCCAGACTTTCTCAGTACTACTGCCTTACAAAATATGTTATAAAAAAGATATATATTGTTAACCAAATTCGCAAAAAGCTTTTTTAAAAACTAACTTTGAATTGCTGGCAATCATTAAACAAATGTCAATGGGAACAAAAAACACAGGCTTTCTGATAAAAAGATTCATTACATTTTATCGGTATATGGATATACTTTATCAATCTAGCTGCCTTTGTGTAAGCCCGAAGTTTTTGCCATATTCGAGTGCATCCTGTATTCAACGGGTTTTTGCAAAGAAATAAACCACAGCTTGATCTGACCAGTAAGTTTAGCGCCCTGCTCTCGTATATTAATAAAAAGGAATCCATAAAAAATCACTTTTAATAAATTTCGTCATAAAATTCGCATTCCATTCGCCTATAATATGGAGATTCGTAAAAAATGTATAAAAATCGGTTTGGTAAGCGCATAAATCTTTGGACCAGTCTCTCTGTGCCGTAACAATAAAAATAAATCGCTTACGATAGACAACTGGGAAATCCCCCAAAACACAAAATAAACCAACAAGAGCAAAAGCGCAAAATAAAATAAAACAAGCAAAGGCAAAAAGAATGAAGAATGAGAAAATAAGGGGAAAAAATCGGCAAGAATTTAGCTGCAACTGTTGCACACCTTGTTCGGTTCTGGGCTCATCGCGCCCCAAGGTCCTACGACAATCCCCACAGCACAGATTTACTTGAACGGGGGCACCAGGGGGTTAAGTTGTAAGTTCTGTTGGAGTTTCTTGTGGAGAGGGAATCGGTGGGTTTAGTAGGCAAACAGCTGGCAAAATAAAAAAAAACAACGCAACAACACAGGCAACCTTTATTGAAAAACGGAGAGTGGAAGGTGAGCTATGCAGACCACGGATTAAATTACTCTTAAAATAAATAGTATTAAATTTGCAATAAAAAATACAAATAATTAAATATTTCTATTAAGTTAACTTTATTAAATGTACTATTAAAAAATATTGATCATTATAAAACCACTGGAATTATATAAATTAAACGTCATTTTTTATATCAATGGAAAATATTTCAATTAAATCGTTTCTGAAAGTATGCAATATAATATTTTCCCTGCAAGATATAATCAAAAAAGGTTTAACATGGTGTATTTGAGTGTAAATTAATCGGAGTTTATAAAAAACTATATATATTTAGCGCTTTGTGCTGTCCTAACTTTAATTTTCCCTTTTTTTAACCAATTTCATACTGCAAATGCCGCGTTGGCTGAGCCAAAAAAAGAAGATGCACCACAGCTTGCAAGAAAATGAGCGAAACTTCAAAGGGAGGGAGCGGGCTTTGTATCGCATATATACATATAGATCGAGTGCTTCCAGTAGACATCGTGATCGGGGGAACAGGGGGCCGCGAGACAAAGGGAACTTTTCAACAGCTTGCGAAACGAGCGAGAAACGTGAGCTAAGCCGAGGAAAAATATGCAATTTGCAGCGGCTCCGACTACCACATAGACACAGGTTCGCACACCAGTCCAACCGTCACCGTCCGTGCCATCTGTGTGCACGTGTGTGTGTGGGTCACCAACTTCTACCTACAAAGTGCAAGATGCAACAGCTTCGGTTGGACGGATTGGATTGGATGGGTTGGCCATGTTGCGGCGCTGCCTTGAAGAAGATGCTGCTAGAACGCGACCCCCTTTTGAGTTATTTCCCTTTTCGCCTTGGCTTCACTGTGCACACGTTGAGACAAAACTATGTACATATTTATTAAAATTCTAAAAATCTTTTTGGTATGAAAAAAATGTGATAATAACACAGAGAAAATTATACAACGTTTTAGGTGCCGTTTTCATATAAAAACGTTTTAAAAATAAAAATGAAAACGTTTTAAAAACGCAAAGTAAAATAAAATTTGTATGAAGCTTTTTACTTTTTAAAATGTTTCACCCCACTTAAAACTTTTGATAATTTTCTCTGTGAAGCTGTTTGACTTATTTCTTAAAATAAATAATGAAAGGATGTCAATGATGTTGGTTTATTGGTTTTCAGTCCCTTTTTCATAAATTAGATAGTTTTTTGAGTAGTTATAATACGCAATAAAAAAAAAAAAATATTTGGTTTATCATAAAGGGAAAAATTAAATCAAAATTACTTTAAAAAATCGATAATTTAAGATAAAGAAATATTATATTGATTACTTTAGTAGGCTACGAAATATTTTGAAATCATTACAATTTGAATATTTTTCGTAAACTATTTTTAAAAAAATGTTTAATGAATAAATTATATTTTTTCGTATACAAACATAGTATTACATACGTAAATGTCTCAGGGTGTTCCAGATTTTTGTCAGTGATGCTAAGGTGAAAGACAAAACAAAACATTAATTGCATATGGCAAGACAATCCGAGTATGTTTGCCGAGAAGGGGGCTGAGTGAGTAGGCCTTGCGGTTGCATTTCGTGACGGCGATGATAAGACCCGTAATGATGATGCCGACTTGCGGAGGAGACTTCACTCTATCTGGATATCTACCTGTCTGTCTGTCTCTCTTTTATTGTATCGCTCCTTCTCTTTTTTTCTTTTTGAGTTGAAATTTGTGTGCACTGGAAAGAAATGCGTTGAAATATTTTTCGCTTATAAATTACGTTTAAAATCTGTGTTCTATATTCGTAAGTCACATACTCGGAAGGCGATTTTATTTTATTTTTGGTGATTGGAAGAATGCATTATATTATTGTATGTTAATTAGGCTCCTTTTACATGTTTATTTTTCTCGGTGCATCAGATTGGGCCAACTCGGCTTCATTTCGCTTGGTTTCGTTTCGTTTGTCTGACTGTGACATGAAAAATTAACGCAACATGGTGAAAGTTGTGAGCTGCAATCGCAGCGCATGCTTTTCAAGGTCTTTCCTTAGGTGTTTGTAGCCCCCCAGCTTCGGCCCCCTTTCCGCCTCCTTTTCCACGCCCCTTTACACCGTTTTCCCGACTTTTCCGCATTTTCCAAACGTATTTTTTTGCTGCCATCCTTTCGCTTGGACTCCTCCAGCGCTTTGCGGTTAGTGCAACTTGTGGCTGGAGTGAAGCCGAGAGTGGCAAGTGATACGAGTATTTTGATTGAAATTTTGTTGTCTGATACGGATGCGATACATTGAGGGGAAATCGATTACAAATTGGAGCACGCAATCGGTTGAAGGGTTTGGAGAGGCGGCTAAATTGGGTTACTGATATCCCAATTGAATTTGGGGGAAAACACTTTACCTTCCGCACCAATTATATGTGCTTCATGTTCGATACACACTTGTCCCTCAATATATGAACCGAAAATATAGCCACTTAGCCCGGTTTATAAACGATTTTATTTGTTTTGAAACACTTACAGAAGCTTGCTATTATTACTATTTATACCCGTTACTCGTAGAGTAAAAGGGTATATTGTATTCGTGCAAAAGTATGTAACAGAGAGAAGGAAGCGTTTCCGACCCTATAAAGTATATATATTCTTGATCAGGGTCACTAGCCGAGTCGATATAGCCATGTCCGTCTGTCTGTCTGTCCGTCTGTCTGTCTGTCCGTCTGTCCGTCTGTCCGTCTGTCCGTCTGTCCGTCTGTCCGTCTGTCCGTCTGTCCGTCTGTCCGTCTGTCCGTCTGTCTGTCTGTCCGTCTGTCTGTCCGTATGAACGCTGAGATCTCGGAAACTATAAAAGCTAGAGGATTGGTATTTGGCATGAAGATTCTTGGAGTTCCTACGCAGCACAAGTTTGTTTCAAGAAGATGCCACGCCCCCTCTAACGCCCACAATCGCTTATATACGATTTTAAAAATTTAAATATTTTGGAAAAGTAAAAATGCAGTTTTATTGTGTTTATCAATACCTATCGAAAGAAGAAGAAGACATTTTTCAAATCGGACCATTCGTTAAAAAGTTATGTGTGATCAAAGTTTCTATCTCCATCTCCCTCGCACTCTCTTTACCTGAGTAACGGGTATCTGATAGTCGGGGCACCCGACTATAACGTTCTCTCTTGTTATTTCTATATTTAAGCAATGCCATATCTCACATTTAATGATAAATGCAAATCACTGGATGCTTTAAGCTCCGTCTCATAATGAATGTGCAGATCCCCGAGTCATTTGATATGCGAATCTCCGTCATTGCATATTCTGCTATTTCACCTTTCGAGTGCCGGGGCTCTCATTTCCATATACCGACACTGTTTTGCGGCCCCCAAAAACCGACTTGCCAAACGAAACCAGACCAAGAACCCCCCTTCTCCTCTCCCCCACCCGATTTTTTCCTTCTGGCCAAATTGCTCCAATTGCTAATCACGCTCACTCGAAAGCTGAAAATCCAAGTCGTTAGCAATGCCAACTGCGCTCAGACACTTCGCACAATAGGAATCCGGAGCTGAAATAGCTGATTTTCATTTCGATTTCCATTACCATTAGCATTTCCCTGCCATTCCCAATTCGATTGTCCGATTTTCAGTGGCTGACGCATGTCAACACACCCATGAAAAAGTGCAACGGCAATGCAAACGCCAACCTGCAACTCTGGAAACTCACAACTGCAATTTGCACATCATCAGTCGACGAGCGAGCAGTGAAAATTAAATCATTAAAATTGCGACACTAAAAAATGCCAATTAAACACCATTGGGAATTTTCGCCGTGGCCAAAACAAGAAATTACAGATTACGCGAGAGATGTCAAAAAAATCAACAAGCCGCGGAAAAGCGAGGGAGAAACGAAAACCAAAGAAGACGGAACCGAGTCGAGGAAAGCCACAAATTAGATGTTGAAAGATATACACGAAACTCCTCCAATTGCACCTAATCTTTTGGTGAGGGAAAAACGAAAAACGAAAAACTAAAACCGAGGGGAACTTGTCGACTGACGGCGAAAACAATGTTAACGAAAAATAGCATTTAAGGAGAAAGTGCGCATACCGAAAGCCAAAGTTTTACAGTCTAACAATTACGGCATGATGACGCTTATGCCGACGATGATGATCACGTGATGGTGATGATGAAGATTGTGGGGAAAAACCAGAAAGAAAGGCCTTCCCAGATGCAGAGATACTCTATGGGGAAGTGATGAACATTTTTGGGAGCAGGGAATCGCCTGTGAGATTTTCATAGCTACAGTTTCTTAAGAACTTCCTTAAAAATATTTACAAGTTTTTTATAATACTTAAATATTTCGTATCTCCAAGGGGTTTTTGCTTTTGTCCTAAAGCGTGTGGATATATACTTTATTTGTGTAAAGATAATGATAATTGCTAATTGAATGTTAAGGTACCACATTCATATTATTAATTTTCTCTATGCTATCTTTTCGATCTTCACGCTCAAAACGTTGTTCCTCTCGGTCTATAATTTACTAGTTAGATGCTTTATTGGCACGAATTTTCTAACGTATCTATAATTTAAAGACTTTAATAAAATGTAATTAATACACCTGCTCTACTTCATAATTTTAATAATAGTCCTCCATTATTAAAAAGTAAATATAGATTTTAGATAAAATTTTTAAAAAACTTATTAATATTTTTTAAAAATTATAAAAAAGAGTATAGTTTTTTTTTAGTTTCGACTACCTAAGGGTGTTTCCAAAGAGCTGTAAACTTGCGTATAAAGTCCACTATCATTACGAATTAAGGCAGTAGACGAGGAAGACAGCCGACTTACGCTGGTCAAAAGGTGGAACAAGATGAAGCTGCGGCCGCAAGAGAAGTAGCTAAAAAAGGAGGAGGAGGAACACGTTTAAATGAGGTAAAATCCGCCTCGGGACTGAAAGAAAAAAGAGAGTGGAGACGGCAAGGCAAGGCAGAAACGGCAGCTAAAAATATCCAAGATGCATCTGGCAGATACAAAACGAGTACACCTAACCGAATCAAAGGCAGGAATTCCGCGTATTCGCGGAGTGACACTCAAGATGCAGTTCGTTGACCACTACCACTATATAATAACTAATAATCATACAAAACCACAGATGGAGATATAGAAACTCGAAACTCTCAGCTGCATCTTATTATGAGTGATAACCAATTGACACTCTGCCAGGACAACTCCCCTGGCAGCCTCTACTCAACTTTAATTAAAACAAGTCGGGCTGGCAAAGGGCGAATAAAACGGAGATGAAGACGGATCTGTAACCGATATCCAAGGGCTGTGGAAAAAACCCGATCTTCGTCCCATGACGACTTCTGCAACGTTTTAATTGTCCCACTTTTTACTGGACTTTACTTGCTCTGACCGAAGCTCGGACCTTGAAAAGTGTTCCTGCCCTTCCATTCGTTTCATATAGCCAATAAATATGCGGGTACTCGTAATAAAAAAAAAGAAAAACAAGTTCCGAGGGAATGGAGGGAAGAACCCAAGAAGTGACACTGATTCGAATTCTTCTGGTTGTCTAGGAGACTTCCTTCTGCAGTGTCAGAATGGACAGATTTTAATTTAAAAATGTGGCACTGATGGATTTAAAAAATAAGGAAGTTCGTATGATACTGGATTTTATAATTAGTCGAAGGGCAAAGAAGGATTGTTAGTGTATTAGTTATTAAAATATTTATTATTTATATTTCAGGTAATCCAAATCTTAAACAGGAAGTGCAAAAACCTTAGTAACTCTACAAAATTAAAAAATAAAATTAAAGCAGTAATTTAAGTGGCGAACTTTCTAAAGTTAATAAAATTCAACCATCAAAGCCTGAACTTTGAGGAAAACCATATAATATCTAACCGACAAATTCTAACCCCTTATATTTGACTTCTCCAAATAAAACCATTTCCTCACCAACAAACCCGCAATAAAATCCCCCCAAAAACACTTTACGGCTTAGTTGGATGAGACAGGACAAGTCGAAGAACTAGAATAACAGCAAGAACATTCGATGTGTGCTGAAACTTAAAAAACTTCGAATTGCTGGTGGGGGGGAATTGACGATGAGAAAGGAGGGTAAGACCACCAACATTCCATCAAAATATGTGGCACAAGCCGATTCAACGAACCATCTCCAACTCAACTCAAGTCAAGGCGATAGATGGTGCAGTTTGGATCGGTTCGGTTTGGTTTCGGTTAGATGCGGTTAGATTACACTGAAATTAAGAACTTATTATTAATGGTAATAGTATTATTTTTTTTTATTAGAAAAAAACATTTTCGAACGCTCCGCAGTGATATTTCACTTTTAAAGCCTCGTTTTGAAAGGCTTAAGTCAAGACTCCTACGAAAAAAGTGGGCGACGTGACTCCCTTTTAATATATATTTAAATTTTCCAAATATTCCCAGTAAAGTTGCGTTATCTACATGCCAGTTGACACTTTTCCCCAGTGCATGTGTGAGTTTGAGTATTTCTGTGAGCAGTTTCATTGCAATATCTCAAACACAGCGAACGAGGACAGGCGAGCGACATGAATGGCAGCATTTGCTTTGGTTTTCCTCAACTAGAACTAGCTGGAGGGAACCCAACCCTCCTCCACTTTTTGAAATCCAACTAAGCTGCAAACATCAAATGCAATTCAAATTGAAATCTTTACAATGCATACAGTAGTAGCATTTTCGGGGATTTTCTCTCTTGTTCTTGTGCAGTGACAGATAAAACAAGAAATACCCAAGTATGTATATGTTCTTAGGTTAAGGTTCCCTGACAAAAGAATGTTGGTAAGCACGGGGGTTCTAGGAAAGAAATAAAAGAAGCATACTTTTAGGTAAACCCAGATAACTGCCGAATTTGTAAAAAAACTTTAATACTTTTAGTTAATACTAGGTATTTCTTGGGAAATATCGCTTTAAAAGTTTTTTTTTAAGTTTCTATATCACATATATATCGATCATATAATATTATTAATTTTATAATATTATAGCAGAACTCGCTTGTAGAAATCGAAAAAAAACTGACCGTTCTTCTCTCTCGCACACCTCATGGTAAATCTTGTATACCCCAAAGTTCTACGATTACAGGGGTATATGAAAAAGGAACCCAATCCCAAAGAGGAGAACTAGAAGAGGCAGAGAGCCAGCGATTCGATGTCGCCCGAAAGGCAAAAGCAGCAGTCACAAAAGAATCTTGAACTCGAAATGGGTCCAGCACGGATACAAATGCACTTACAGACAGACACAAATGCAGAGCCACCCGCTTGGCCACACAGATACTTTAATATCTGGCCAGACTAGTTTCAAATGCCGTTTTTATATAGATAGTCTGCATTGCATTTCCAAAGATTCTAACTCTCCTTTCCACTCCCCTTTGCTTTTTTGCACTCAAAACATTTATGGCCTGATAAGAGCCACAGAGCAACAACAGCAACAGACGTTGACATAGATACGTTCATTGAATTGGGTTAACTTTCTTCCCCTCTTTATCGTCACGGGCTATTTTTATTTCTATTTTTATTTTCGGGTTTCCTGCCTTTGGGGCAAACGCTTTTCCCTCCTTCCTTCAAAGAGGCGTCGAGAGATTGGCTCGGAAAAGGATGCGATTACTTTGATTTCCGTTCGAGGGTATCGGATTTATCCTGACCTTGATCTTTATGGAATTTATTCATTTATACTAATGCTTTTCACTTTGCATATCTTTTCAGGTGAGTGCATATGGTTCGGTTTCTCCGTTACATACATTTAAGCTGATGATCTAGCGGTTATTTGGCCTTTGACAAATTCATATGGTAATGTCAGATGCAATTACAAATTGATTGACGCAAAGTGATTGATTTTATGGGTAAGATGTTATTGGTTTACCATTACTGACTTTGTAGAAGTTGTCTTTAAGTAAATGTTTAAATTTAAAATATATTAAGGGGCGTTCTCCCACCTGTATATTTTATAATGTTTTAGCATTTAAATGCCAATTTGTCTTGTACTACGTTATTATGTATTTTTAAAATTATTAAATATTTAAATTAATCAAATACAATATTTAATATTTAAATATATTTAATATTTCAATTTCATATTATATTTACATTATTAAAACTTGACCTGTTGTTACCGCATCTACATTAAAAAAACCAAGTAATTCCTATCAGCGATTTATAAAATATTAATTTATATTATATTTATGAGTTATTTTCCTATAAACTTCGAAACTTAAACCTGTATAATGTGAAGTTCAACACATTTTTGGTCCCTTTTTGATCCAATTTGTCTTATATCTGAACAACAAATGCTCAAAGAACAGTTGGGTTTAAATTACTTAATTTACTTTACTTGTTGGTTGTTTCCGTTTTGAGCTCCATGCTGATCCCTGGAATTCGTTGCACTATACAATCCTTTTGATAAGATCTACATTTACAGAAATTAGCTCAAATCATTTCAAATGCCACACAGCAAAAATAAACAAAAAGCGGCAATTGGAAAATCCCACACACACAGATGCTGCGCCTCAAATTGCAATTCCCATTGCCATTTCTTCTTTTTCCTTAGTTACACGCAGCTTCTCTCTCCCCCTCTTTAACTCTCGCTGTCTCTTTCTCGTTCTAAAGTGGCCAGTTTCGGATTTATTCCACTGGTACACAGAGAAAAATATTTAAAACATATTTTAGGCTTAAAAAAATATTTGTAATTCATTAAAAATAACTTAATATAATAAAAACTAAAGATGCTTATTATGTAACATCATTCAAGGTCTCTGAAAATCCATTTCCTGATAAATTTCTAAAACGAAATGTTTATAATCCTTTAGAACTCCGTGCTTATTGAATTACAATTGGTCCTTTTTGATACTCTTTTCTGTTTCAAAAGCAATTCATTAGTTTTATCGTATTTTCTCGCTGTGCACACCTTTGCCACCCCCTTAAATCGCCACCCCCTGGCCAGCAATTCAGAACAAGTTGCAAGTCGCCGCCGCATCGCTAACAAAGCCACTCGACAACTGCAAAAATGTGGCCAGGCGAAGTGTTGATGATGGTAGGGGGGGTTTTTCTTTTTTTTTCCGAAGGGGCTTTCTGTTTTTATTGGGGGGTATTGGAGGGTCGGAAGGCGGAAAGGGGGCGGGGGTGGTGATGCTGCTGCTGCCGCAGAAGAGAGAGCTACAGATTGGCTAACTGGCAATTTGAAGACTCGGGCAAGGCGACCAGTTGCAGAACTGCTTCTGATGCTGGATGCCGAATGTCGAATGCTGCCTTCTCGCATGACAAGTGGCCCGCAACTAAATCGTTGCACCAGCAACAAGTACACTAAGAAAAATATTTCACCATAAAATAAGATTTCTCAGACCGAAAATTAGATGTGCAAAAATTTCAACTTATTATAAATTAACAATTAAAAAATTATTAAAAATAAATGTTAAGCAGGCTCTTTGTTTTTTTCAAAAGTAAGGAGCTTACAAAAGATTTCCTTAAGTCTAATTTAAATGGTCAGTATCTTTAAATAGATTAAATAAATGATTGTTTTGGCTTCATTTATCTCCAATTAATTTTTCATTTCATTTGAAAAATATCTATTCTTTACAGTGTAAAGCAGCAGCAGCTGTAAAACGAGCTTGGGAAGAAAGAGGCAGGCTTCCTTTTGCTCAGTTGTTCCAGCACGGGTTTTCTTTTTATTTTTCCCCAGCTCTTTTGTGCATTTCAATTTATTGCCCCAGAACAACAATTCAAGAGTTCCGTGCTACCCACCCACCCAGAAATCTGCTCTCCCCAAAAAACAAACTGGCCTCCCATCCTGGAGCGAAATTGTTTTGCTTAAAAATAACATTTGATGCTAGCAATTGAAATTATGCGTATGCCTTGGTGCAAAAATATTTCGCATGCAGCGCCATCTGTTGTCGGAATGACCTGAATTTCGGAGTGATGTGGTTGTATGGTTCTAGTTTACAAAATATTTTTATGGAGTGTTCTTCTTAGCTTGTATGATGTGCATGTGAATAGGGAAATTTCTCAAATTGCTTCTGTTCATTAAGGAAAATTAGGGCTTTTAAATTAAACCAATAATTTTCAACTTTCCAACTAGTTTAATACCCACAAAATACCATGCTTCTTGAATTCCCTTTTACAATCTCCCCAGATTGGTTTCCATTCACCAACATTTTGGCAATTTAATTCTATACCTTCTACGTTTGAATATTCATATGACCAACTGCTTAATTGCATATCTAGTGAACTAATCTGGGCGCTGCTCTCTGCAACCATCCACAATTAATGAGGTACACAATGGCAGCCAAGTCAAAGGGAGTAAACAATGCAGTCGAGCGAAGGCAAGACTCCCCCAATTTCCAAACTATTAGTTGCCAGGGAACAGGTTGCTTTGGCGCTGGACCAAAAATGCCCGAATTCCGATGGTGATTCAATCAATAGAGGCGAAACACGTGAACTTTGAACTGACCTAGCCCACAAAAAGCCAGAGAGAAAACGGTAGAAGTGCGGCGAGAAATCGAGAAAAGGGAAACGAATCGAATCGAATTGAAAACGGTGCACGAAAAGTGCAACAAGAGGCATGCAACAACAAGGGAAAGGTAAACACTCGGATGGAAAAAATTCAAATATACAAATGTGGTCAAAATAATAGTATACAAGCTAAGAAACAAAGTCTATTTTAATTCAACCTATTTTTTGAGTTATAGAAAATAAAAAGGTTAAAAATGTGTTAAAAAATGTTAATAAAATGTACTTAAAAAATGGTAATGAAAATTGCAGTATAACAATAATACTTAGTTAGGATTATTTATTTTTTTAATTATTAATATATTTGTTTAATTTTAAAAATGTACAACATTTTTGTACGTGAAACCATTCATACGTCTCAGATACTTTTGGGCCATTTTTGGCGTGGCACTCGAGAGGCCTTTGGAAGTGGGCGGAGTAATAAAAAACAAGGCAATACTATTTGTCTACATATATATTGATTTACGCAACGATATACGGCGCTTTTTGTGTGAAAGATACAATGCTGCTGAAATATTGAAATCAATTGCAGGTTTCTTTTTCGGGTTTTTTAAGCGTTTTACTGCTGCTTTTTTTTCTTCGTTTTTTTTTTTTTTGATTAATTGGCAATGGCCAATGCAAATGCTGTTGGCCTTTTGGCTGGGGCACAGATACAGATACAGATGCAGATATACAGAGCCTCAGTTACAGATACAGATACAGTTGCATTGTCAACGTTCCAAAACAGCCCCAGCAGCGTATGGCATACAATTTAAAAATGTATCCAAGAGATACATTACACATTACGGCCATGGCTTGCCAAGTCTTGACTTGGAAATTCCCTTCACTGCATTCTTTCCCACACCAGAGCCAGACAAAAGAGCAGATATATATGTTTGTATATATGTAGAGGTGGGTTCGGTGGGTTTCGGTGGGTTTGGGGGCGCTATATAGATACTTTTCGGGCCTTTGGTCTTTGCTAGTTTTGGTTAGTTGACTGCAGGGCTTACAAGACACCCCGCTTCCTTCTCCGCATCTCCATCTGGTTCTCAGACCAAGACTGAGTCGTCGCCGTAGTCATTCGCATTGTCGTAAATTTTATTAGAGTGTAGTGTAGCATCGTCATCATCATCATCGCGTTCATGATGATGCGACCTAACACAATTCTTACTTAGTTTGCATTTTAGCTTATGGCTTTTGTGTTTTACTCGCTCCAAAAAAAAAAAAAACGAAAAAAACAGAATGAAAAAGAAGCGAAAAAATACATACAACCATAAAACGTTTCGCATTTCAAAGGCCACACACATTATTATTATTTTGCAGCTATTACTTTGGGGTATTTCTCAAAAGTTTTCAATTTATTTTTGTGCGGAAAACTGATACGACTCTGACTTGGCCCTCTGAGTTATTGCCTTAACATAAATGCCTGTGCTCAAAGTGTCCAATTACTTTTTGTTTTTCGTGTTTGCTTTGTCAAAGTTCAAAATCTTATCACTCAAAAAACCAAAATCTCGTTTATGGCCTTTTGTCTTGGGTTTCCTTGGGGTTATCAATTATGCTGCGACTCGATTTTTCAGTACGGCTCTTCAGATTTAAATTAAAATTTTGCTGATCATCCAAAGGTTGATTTTTGTTTAGTTTAGTTTTTTAAATTCTTTTTTTCATCGTGTACGTAGGGAATAAATAAATAAATAAAAGAAATTAAAGTCCATTATTCTGCCGCATTTCTAAAAATTATTTTAAGAACTTTTTGTAGAATACTTACATGTGAATACTTAATGATTCATATAAATTAAAATGTTTCCAAAAGATTTTTCAATATTACTCACAGTGGAAATAGATTGAATTTCCGCGGTTGCCAATTTCTAGATAAAGCGCCAAATTTAGTTAATTATGCACCAGAAATGCAAATTTCGCAGAAAATCCAGCAAATCGTGATTTTCCGTCCAAAAAGAACAAATATAAAGAACAACTGTTGCAGAAGTTTTCAAATTTTGGGCAACATAATGCAATTAAAAATAATTGCACAGCGAAAACTAGTTCAGAAAATCAATTTCAAAATTGCTGAAACTGGGAAAAATATGCAAAGCCGGGAAATCACACAAATTTCTGCCAACTCAAATAGCTTTCGTGATATTTCTTAAGAGCGGCGCTCTTTAAGTCGGAGGTCTTTTGTGAACTCTCTTTAAACACACAAAAAATAAAATAAAATGCACTGAGAGGAATGCCGGTTTTTGGGCGAGAGTGTGTGCGTGGCCGAGTCGTATCTGTGTGCTTACTACGCTGCGGTGACGGTCGTTCGTTCGCTTTTGTATCTCTCAGATAAATCGCTCTTACCCGCCTGTGTGTAGTAAATATTCCGCTCAGCTGTGCTGCGGGTCTATATGGTTTTTTTTGTTGTTTTTCCGTTTTCCTTACTTGCTCGCCCGCCCAACAACAAATGACATATGCGGGGACCCCGAGCGAAAAAGTATCTTCCAGTACCGCCTTCCAGTTTTGAGATACTATTCGGGTTCGGTTTCGGATTCGGTCTCGGTTCCAATGAGAACGGACTTCGGGCTTCGAGCGAGTCGTGCGGCGATTCGGATCGGCGGCTGCTGGCAGTCCGATATTAACTCTCAAACTGTACGGTTTGGCAGCGCAGCTGAAAAGCGGAAAACTGAAGAGGAAAAGCGGCGAAGAGGGGATCGAGGAAGGGCAGCGCGTCGTGTGTTTTCATCCTCCTTCTGCAATAAACAATAGTTGTTTCTACAAGTTTAAACAATTAAAAGTGAGTGTGGTAAAGGTGGTGCAAAAACCAACAAAAAAGAGTTCAAACAACAATTTTAATTTATCTAAAAAAACGGCTATCTCAAAAGGTTTTATTACAAAACAATTTCAAAATCAACAATTTAAAAAACCCAATCAAACACTTTTTTAAAAATGGGAACAAAATTTAAAAATTTTCAAAATCAAAACCTAAAATGAAAACTAAAAATTAAAATTACACAACTTTATTGTTGTTTCGCCTGACATCCTGATCTATTGTGCAAAAAAGAATGCTATATAATAACCAAAAAACACCAAAACAATCGCCACAATCATAAATAATAACTCAAATTTCGTGTGACGTTTTAGTTAATGTTCAACAAAGAAAAAAGAGAATGATAAAGAAAATAAACAACAAACAAAAACCAACCACTTTTTCAATTGTAATTTCCGGTGTAGCGGAATTTCACTGTGCATTGTGTGGGACTGTGTGTGTGAGCGAGTGTGGGAGAGAGAATCAAGAAGGAAAAGAAAGAAAATCAGAAAAAACATAAACAGCCAGAACAACGTGCTCGTGTGTGTATGTGTGTGAATAAGAAAACTGAGCCCTATAAAAAAACAGTCCTAAGAAAAGTGCAAAAATGGCCTTTGGTTTATTGAATTTATAGTCGACTTTTGACTTTTTTTTTGGCCCACATTGAGGTTACATAAAAATTCGCAAAAAAAACATATCATTTTGGGGTCATCATAAAAAAGTTTTGCATTCATATAATTATCTAAACAACATTGTTTATACTTTGTATGTTTGTTTTGCAGTTATTTTGTGCTTGCCAATTTAAACATTTTTAAAAATTGTAGATATAAGCTTTATGGGTCGTTTAAAAATGCTAAAATATGTACTTAGAACTTAAGTTGGCTAACTAGTGCTTGGTAATTAATATCTTGCCGTTTCTAGTTTCTAGTGAGCTGCATTACTCAACGCTTGCTGGGAATTCTAGCTCAGCTGAACAAATAATGCAAGGCAGTTCTCAGAAATACTTTTCTTTTTGATATTTCCACTTCACGTTTTTCCTTAGAATCACTGAAATACATTTAAATTTCAGTTTTTGCCCCATCAATATGTTTTACCATCTTCAACTTTTATTACCTGCTAAGCTGCTCAGTAACAACCAATTACCGATGGAGTCCAGCCAATAATCTGCAAGAAACTTCAACTGTAATTGGCTTATCAAAGTTTGCCTACAATAATTATGACCCAAAAACTGACCTAACCTAATCTCAAGTTGGACTGCAGGCAAATATTTCCCGGAACCTGCAGAACTTCAACTCTGCCATCTTGCAGATACTTTAACTAAGCTGCCCATCAATTTTGGATAGAAAACTTTTCAACGTGCAGAAACTTCAAGGCCGCAAAACTTTGATTAAGCATAATCCAATTCTAAGGAAAATAAAGTGCAAAAAAAGGTCAAAGCTTCAGCGAGATTTCCACTCCCCCAACTGTCAGCTAATTAACATGGAAAATTTCACCAGAATATATCGCTCTACTCGTGGCGAACTTTTAGATTATTTTGGTCGGGGGCGGCGCCATAAGTTTCTAGAATTTATAGAGTCGAAAGCTTTCTATCGATAGATAAAAATGGCGAGCGAGAAGCAGATACAAGTACTTGTAGATACAAAGAAACAGCCGCCAACAAACAACAAAAATCACTCCCGAAGGGGAATAATAAACAATTAAAAATTATTTACTTGCTGCTATCGAATTATAAACAAGCGATTCCCGTGTAACCTCAATTTGGGTCTGAAACAGCGGAAAACTTATACCTAATGCAAAATTTTATTTTTCAGTCTGTGCGGGCTAAAGTGCAATACAAAAATCAAACACTGAAGCATTCCAATTAAACTAACAATCAAAGTGCAATACAAATAAATCCAGCTAAAAATCAACGAGTATATTTACATAAGCTGTGTTCATAAATAGATTTGCCCAAATCACGCAAAACAAATCGAATTAACTCTTTTGTCAGCAATACCATTAAATACATATAAACACTACGACTAAACTCAATAAGCATTTAAAAAATAACAATAACAATTTTGTGCAATTTAAATAATAACTATAATCGTATACAAAAATTAAAAGCCTTTAAAAGGTCAACAGAATTTTTCTAAATACTTTTGCGCTAAATCAAAAACACAACTAAACACTTTATAAACTCCAATTAGCTAAATTGTTATAAAATAAAATTTATAGAATATCCATTAAACGAGTAATAAACATTTTATAAAGCGCCAAGGTTTTTAAAAAAATAAAAAATTGCTAAACAATTATTCAAACAACTTTAAATGCATATTGCTGAGACGGATAACGTTTAAAATACTAGCTGCAGATTTTTCATCATTGTAAGTATGAATAATAAAACTAAATAATGGTTTTAAATTTTTAAGAGGCCTATAAATACTTGATAAATCCAAAAACGTTATTTCTTTGCTGTACCTGGGTCTTTTTTTTCGTACACAACTACAAAGAATAGCTTATTTTTGTATCTAAATGAAGTTTAACCTGACTCATTGTTGACCTATTTTATTGTTTTTTAAATGGAAAATGGTGGTCAGGCTTACCAGGTTTATTTCTAAGTGGGTCAACAAATTTTCACTTGCTAGCCAAGGAGATTTAACTTTTTATTTTATTGCGAAAAAAAACAGATATAGGGATATACATTTTTATAGTGAGTGCTTTTCACACAAGAGGCTTACTAGACAAACAAAATCCCCATCAAATAAATTTAAGTCAATTGCCCAAACATTCCCCAATGGCTGAGCGTTGATTGTAGATTGTTGATGATGATGATGTCGTTATTATTGTTGTTGAGGCTTACGTGTAAACTTTTATCTGCACTTAGATTTTTGACATACAAATTTATTGTTTATGCCCCGTGATAACAAAAAAGAAGAACATGCAATTTAGTAATTATTAATTTTACGGTCTGTTTGAGTTTGCCCACACTACACACTGTACGTGTGAATCTGAAGAGTTTGTTTTGGCCAAAACGGTGGAAAGAGTTGCCTGCACAAGTGCAGCGCCTAACTGTTGATCATTTCCGCTCAGTTTCGGCCAAAAAAAACTGTCCAACTGTGTCGGAGGTCGGTGAACTTTTTTTTAGCAGGCCAAGTTGCGTGTTTGTTTAGGCCCGAAAATCCCACCGTCGCTTTATTGCGGTTATTGACTTTCAACTCATTCCGCTTCTTCGTCTTCATCTCTTTTATCTGTTTGGCCCACACACACTTGTCCATCAGCATTCTGGGCCTAATTTCCTTTTCGGTTTTTGGGTGTGTTCGCCACATAAAAAAAAAACATGGAATGCAGGAACAAAAATTAACATAATCAAATTTACTTTTTTACCTCGCGAACACGTTTCGTGGCCGAAATAACAAAAAAAAAAAAGTGAAGACCATTATTTAATTTTCGTGTCAGTCGGCGCAATGCTCCAACGATAGAAGCATTGAAGTATTGGCAAACTGAGGGTTATTTACACCTGCCAATTTGGTTGACAAGGAGAGCTCTTTATAGTGGTCTATAAACAGATTATGTCATGAGTGCCGCTTGAAAGGATTTTGTTCTAGACTTTCCATCAAGTAATTGTCTTGGATTTTTGATTGAAAAGGACGTCTAAGATGTCCAAAATCTTAAGAAAGGTTTCCAGAGGTATATTTACTTGCTTTTGAAACTATTTTTAAATTTCAACCTGTTTTATTCATGGTAAAATGCAATAACATAATAATATTAAATCTGCTGAATAAATTTGTCTAAAATTTTTATTAGGCATATAAAAATGATAAAAAATAAACGAAATATTAAAACTTTAAAAGGTTCAAAAACATAAGAGTTTGTATTACTATATAACACCATTTACCTTTTAATGTGTAAATATATTATCGGCTGGCCTTTACTTATTTGCCTATTTTTCCAATTCCAATTTACAAATCCCCAATGCATTTTATTTTTGGCTCCTCTTGAAATCCAACGTTTTTATCCACAATTTTGGGAATCCCCCACAAGATAGGCATGCGTGGCATAAATTGCGACTTGGTCGCACAATTTCCGCAGCGACTCAGAATTGGTTCGATCTGCAAGAGACAGGATCCCAGAACCAGATCCACATGCCTATCCCAGGAGCATCGTCTTTGGCGGCAGAGAAACCAGGTGGAAATCCAGCAATTGGCCAAGCTAGTTGGCTACTGTCCCGAGCAAATTGACGGGTTTCTCTTCGAACTCAGCCTGCAGAACTACAATCATCTGCTGAACCCCAAGGGCTGTGGTTGGGATGCCTGCAATGTGCCACTTTGCTATCCATATGTCTGTGATCGCTATATGGCCATATTCGATCATCGTGGCAATTTCAGGACTCCCATCCATTCGAAGGCCCTCGATAGTTTACTTCCCTTGCTGTTGGACTTTTTGAATGACGACCGAAGGGATTCGCTTAAATATCCCTCCAGTCATCAAGCGAATGGTTCAGAATCCAGTGTGGGATCTTCGGATTGGATCATTCATACCTTTGCCACTTCAGTGGTGCCGAAGAGGGTAAAAAACACTATTACACATCATGAACTACTACAAACGGTGAAAAGAATAGAGCCAGAATCAGAGTCAGGGGAGGAATCTCAGGGGGACATGCGTAAAAAAAAGAACAAGAAAACATTTGGACGACAGTCTCTCTTTCTCAACGATGAACTGGCCCTAGCTTATGCCAAGCCAGATGATTATGTGGAGTTTCTGATGAAGGACCTAGGGCGACATCGCCTCAGGGGTAGCTATGTGGGTCCTGTGGGAGATTTGAGAACAGCACGTATTCGCATTCTAATCAGGGAACTGATCGAAAAGAAGGGAACCAATATAACCGACGAGGATCTAGGGAAGGCCCTAAAAAAGGTGGATCTAGAGTGGAAAAGAACGGCCAAGGCGGATTATAAACGTGAAAAGAAAACAGCTGTGGAGATCTCGAAATTGTACAACGCCATTGTGCAGACAGGTTCGGAGCAACCAATACGGCCATCCGTTCTGGGAAAAGTCAGAGACAATTACCCAAAGGTTCCGAAAGCTTCGAAACTTCCCCGAAGATCCTTGGCCAATCAGGTGCCCATATTCTTCCATGAGCCCTTTGATCCAAAGAAACATTGGACCTGGCAACGCCGACATCCGAGACAATCTCGCCTGAATTCCAAGTACAAGTTCTCCACCTCCAGGATCAAACGCTATCTTCGCGGATCTCTAAAGGATCAAATAGATCAGTATGCGGATCGGTAGTCCATACACTCGACAATTAGTGATAGGACTAGACCCGAGGAACGAAAGTCGCTGGAACCCCAGTTTGGGGAACCTAAAAAGTAGTGCGAAATTAAATTATATTTTGTATATAACATGCAATAAATTCGTAATGTGCTCCCTTGATTTTTCTATCATATCCAGTATTTAACATTTTGCCTATACAATTGCCATTCTAAATTCCTGCCTCAACCGGGCAACTTCAAAATTGTTCAGTTTTTAATCACCTTTCCCTTTCGAAAACCTCAAGACGGTCAGGCCAAAATGAATTCCTGCTGCTGCAGATCGCACAGCGATCGCACAGATCCGATGGCCTGTCTGCCGCAGTTCGCCTCCAGTCGCCTCCGGCGGGTCCAAAGTTGTAGGCCATATTTGGAGGGTCGAAAGGCCGCCAGCTGTTGTGTGTCGAACGAGAGGCGATGGGGCCAGCGGAACGGGGGAATGATCCAGTTGCTGGCCAATATGGTGAACCAATCGACCAGCACGGTCTGCCAGTTCCTCCATCAACTGACCCTGCAGCTCTTCGCCAGAATCCTATATCCCTTGATGTTGGGCTGGAATACGCTCAAGATACCATTCGTGCTGCCCGATACGTGTGAGCTATACTACGGGATATTCGATGAATGCGGAAATCTGAGGAAGCCCATTCCCACACGGACGTTGCTCATCTTGATAACCATATTGCAGTACTTTCTGAATTTACCCAAAGGATGCAAGCGAAATAACAAGTGTTGTTCGGGATGCACGAACAAGGAAGATAGTCTCAAGACTATTCACAATCCAGGTTATTGCGGCAAGGATGCCATGATACCGTTCTCGGGAATTGGGATGGCAGGACAAGCGAAATCGAAATCACCGGGTAGCGATGTGTGGGCAGGACTCAGGCGATTGGGTTACCAAAGAGGTGGCGATCTGGAGAGTTATCCCTCGGATGAGTCTATACCATATGGCTATGCGCCGGCACGATGTCCCTGCCAGTCTGGCTATTACAATGACCAGAGGACCAGAGGACAAGGGATTACGAATCCATATGCCAATATGACGGGGGCCATGAGATCATTGGCCTGTGAGGAGGAACTGCGAAGTCCCATGTTGGCCAACGATTGCATTCCGAGTGCGAGATCTCGAATGGCAGCCCTTTCACCCCAGGAAGCTAAACTCGTTCAAATCAATCATATTTCGGATCTTTATGCTGCAGTTGTACAAAATCAACACTCTCGAAGGCTACTTCAAGACGGAAAACCGCCAAAGCCGAGGGTAAAACCCTGCACTGAGAACCGACGCAGATTCTCCGGTGGTTTCATGATGCCCGAACCCTATTTCAATGGAATGCCATGGAGCTGGCTGCACAGGGATCCGCAGCGAGTGGTCCGATTACCAAGTGGTGGTCTCCCCTTGGAAGTCTGCCCTTGGAAGGATAAAGGGTACAATAGTCTCGGAAATAAATATGAGCATTTAAGCAGACAGGCTAACCCCTTCAAGGAAAGCAGTCTCCTGTCCATTGAACAAAAAAGATTACAACCCATTAGCTGGGAGCAAAAGATCATGGATCTTGGAAAACTTCCATTTAAACTTCCCCTTGAGGAAAAAAGGAAAATGGAGTGGGAAGAGTACTTGTTAAAGAGAGTAATTCCAGCTGGGAAACCCAAGGGTGCCTTTGACTATTGGAGGGAGATGATGGAGAGAAATGAGCTGAGAAGGACAATCGATCAAGAACGTACACGAAATCCGATATTCCCTATAAGGAGAGAGAGAAGCTATTCTCCAGCGGGTAAAGATATTGCCCGGATGATAATGCCAAAAAGTAATAACTCCCTGAAATCAGCAAGAAAAACTCCAAAGAATTCATTAGAAAATAAAAGACCTACAACTACGAATCATGTAAGAAATAAACCAATAAACAGTGGACGAAAAGATAATTTTTTAAAGAAATCAATAAAGGAGAAAAAACCTAGAGCAATCGACAACAACGAGTCTCTTAATAATATTCTGCAATCGGCAAAGAGAGGAAAAAGTAGTGAACAAAACTATCCTGATCCCGAAGATTACAGAAAAGAAATGTCTAGAAATCGACGGTATCATAGAAAAACTGCCGGAGAGTGTATTATGCTTATAAAGCCTTATAAAGAAAATGTTCCAGCAGAAGAACTAAACAAGAAAGTCAAACATCGAAGTACATCACCTGAAAGATTTTTCCCACCTGGAGGTGGCGATCACAACCCAAAGTATGGTAAGACCCAAGAAGTTCGAACCCAACCTAAGAGGCTTTTAAAGGGAACTGATGAACGAAAAATAATATTTAAACCCAGGGCAAAGTCACCGGATGATTTAATAGAAAAATCTAGAAAATCTCCAGGTCGGTTTATTCCTCAAAAGATGTATTATGGGAGTACCAAAATCAAAACTAATCAAATCCTGGAACGAAGCTCCAATATTCGAACTAAATTCAAGAGGAGAAACTACAGAAGTGAATGTACTGAATAACAGGCGCAAGAAAAGTAGACCATTTAGTAATATGTTATAACAGACATGTGAATTTAATCTATATATTGTTTTTGAGCAAAATCAGAGGCCTGACCGCCTATTAAATTTACGTTTGAAGTGTGTACTTGTTTGTCATTAGAAAATCCCAACTCATCCAATTTGAGAGAAAATGGGTGTCCACCTGCGCTGATTGAAAGCCGCAACATTGCAGCATAGTTGCGGTAAAGTTGGCTGCGCTTTTCCGCATTTCATTTGGGCCTAGAATGCCGGTAATGTTAATGATGATGATGATGCGGCCGATGCCGGTGCTGCGCTTAAAAGCTTTTCCTTTAAACCTTAGTTCGTCGTACTTTACGATATTTCCCGGGAGTTGAGTTAGCTCAAATTTTCCCCTTTTTAGCTAGTTTATTTGAATATTTTCGTGTGTTTGAGGCTGGGCTTTGGCTCATTTTGACGCATTTACTGTTCTTTGGGGCCCCATAACGCTGCCCTCCCCCTGAAAACTGAGTTATATGTGTGTGTGTAGAAGAGCTGGAGGCCGTAAGCCAAAAGGCAAACGTTTTGTGGCCAAAACGCCATTTTCCCTCTAAAGCCGAGCAGCGCGTATTGGTAACAAGTGCCTCTCACTTTGTTGGCCCCTGGGTGGGCCTATCAACTTGGTCGGCTGAACGGTCGGGCTTGAAGAGGAAGCAGATTAGATATTCATACGAGACTCAAGTAACGGGGCTCCCCAAGTTTTCTGTATAAATTTTGAATAAATTGTGGAAAATTAGCAGCTGGAAAATGGTCTACAGAGTGAGTAACTTAGTTTAATAGGGAAAATGGGTGGATGTAGTTAACTTGTACCGCTCAAAAGAATATTAATGTATATTTAGAGCTTTTGATTGTATTAAATAATTTTGGGGTCTTTCATCTTGCAAACACTTATGATTTTTATTTATGTGGAACAACTAAATCAAACCAGCTTGGGTACCAAATTGCATCATCACAGCACCCTCAGAAGCCGAGTTACTTGAGGTTACACCACCCTTGGTCTCTCCCTCCAGCATCCTTTTGCGCTCCCCTTCCCGCCCCTATCCTCGCTCGCACTGTCGCCACAGTGTTTATCAGTCTGATGTGACTGTGATGATAATAATTCAGAGTCAAATATCTCGCGACGTCTAGTGGCCAAGTCATGATTTATGGCATTCCATTCGAGACTTAAACAATACGATAATTATTTATTAGAGTGGAGAGTGGAGACCCCTCCGCAATCCCACTAGTACTTTGTGAGCGCTGCAAACATACAAATATGTGTATATAAATAATAAGTTTTTGTTTGGCTGCAATGACTTTGCCCAGTTACAGAAACAGAATCCCCGGTTGCCCCTCATGCGGCAATTTATAATGTTGAGTGCCAAGCAGTTAGGAGAGATGGGGAAAGGGGATAGGGATCCCCCTTCTATATATATAGTACTTTTGTACATTTCTCTATAAACGCTGCTCGTATATTGGGAGTACGGAGTACGGAGAGTAGACAGACAAGAGTCGCCCTGACAAAACCAGTTGGAAATGGCCTGGCAAACGCAATTTATTGCAATGGAGTGCTGAAAACTAAATCATCATCTTCCAACCAGATCCAGTCCGAGGGTCCAGATGGGGGGGCCAGAACAATTGATACACTCTCCACCAGCTCATTTAATATTTATGCGCATTTAGCCGGGCACTTTTTCCATGCGAAATCGCCATAGTTGTTGGGCAATAGTTTCAGTTGGCCCATGCGTATATATATGAGAGCAAAATAAATACATTTTTTATCTCCATTTTATTATTTTTGGCTCTGTGCTGGTAGGCATAAATTATGCACATACAAGGGAAATATTTAACGCCTTTCAAACGAAAAAGAAAAACGCTTCGAGACCCAGAATGCCGCATATATATTAGAGGAAAACCCAGCAGAAACCTCAAGCAGGCATCTATAAAATAAAAGTAAATTGGTTGTCCGGCTTTGGTTTCCCCAGCATCCGTATGCCCAGCATTTTGTTTTCCCATTTTTTTCTCTTTTCTCCTTTTTTTCTTCTTTTTATACATATATTTTTGTTGTGCGTTTTTCTTTTTTGCTCGTGTCGAGTCGTTCAAGCTGTGGCATAATTTTTACGCATTTGCTTGGGGGGTCCAAGCAAAGTGTTGATAAAATAAAAATGAAAAGCAGGGGGCAATAGAGCAGGGTGGGCGTGGCGGCACACGCACAGACTTCCTGCTTGAACTACTACTACTACTAAAAAAAAATAAATAATAAAGAAAAATGCTGGAGCCGGGCGAAAAGTTAAACAATTCATGGTCGAAGCTTTATGCTTTATACGCAAAACTTTGCTCTTTGATTTCGGATGTCAAAGCATCTCCACTCTTTTCGGTCCTCGTTTTTTCGTTTTTGTGTGCGGAAGAGCGCTTATCTATGCGGCCTGCCAAGACGCACATCAGCGAACTACAATGATTTTAGCATGCCCTTGTGGACCAAAGGGGTCTATCGAAAAGGGCTACCAAATGGTACAAAATTGTTTATTCTTTATAATGAAATTGCAATTTTTTGTGGAATTTATTCATTAGTTTTTCGAACGTGATCTCTATTTATTGAAAAATTGTATAGTCCAACATTTTAGAATAAAAATAATAATATTTAAATATTATTTTCAAATCATAAACTTACTTTTGGTAAAAACTCTAATGACCATATTGTATAAATATGAATATATTTAAAAAATCAAGAAACCGCTTACATATTTTCTGAAAAACTAGTAAAATAAAAATTCTTGAGAATCAAATATATATAACTTTAAAAGTGTTGGTATGTCAGATTTACATTTCGTTTAATAAAATTGTTAGATATTTTAATTCTAATAAAAGTGAGGGTAGTTCGTCGTTCGTTCTAACCAAATTAACAAATCGCACATTCTAGCTTGTTTTATGTTTATTTGTTTGGGGCCGCGACGTTTGCCAAAAACCAAGGCTGTCTGTCTATATATCTGCGATGTCCCTGCCGCCCCTTTTTCGCCCCCTTTCGCCTCCTTCTCTCCCTCTCTCTCTACCCCCCTTTATAGCCATCTCTTTCGCCTCAGTGCAAGCTCGTCTTGTGTGAGGCCAAAATCCACTTAAATCGATAAAAACTATCAAATCTGTGCGGGGCGTGTGCCTTAGTTGTCGGTTTTATTTTTTTGCCTTTTTTTGGGCTCTTCTTCTTCTGCTCCTCCTTGTCCCTTTCCCCGGCGGAGTCTGAAGCCGGAGCTTCGTCACTCATACGCCATGTGCGCCGTCTCCAGCGTCGTCGCCACTCATTTTTCGCCCATGTTGCGTATGTTGTCAAGTCGCTTCCGTTTGCTGCCGCTCACTGAAACACAGTGCCCGTTTTCTCTCCGTGTATGTGTGTTAGCCTTTTTTCTTGGCATCGGTTCGGCCGAAACGAAATTGTGCTCAGCATTATTGCTGTTGTTGCCGCTGGCATGTCCGTTTTGGCATGGACTTGGCCCAAACTCATTGTTTGAGGGAGCCCCAAACCCCCGAACCTAAAACCCCTCTCCCATTTTGTTCGATTTTCCTCTTTCTTCTTTTTTCGGGGTTGTTCGGTTAGGCAGCAGCAGCATTTCCGTTCTTTTCCGCTGTTGTCAAGCAGCTAACACACTCTATAGGCGCCGGCATTTGAGCAAATTTACCCCCCAAACAGACCCAATCGAAAAATCCAAATGAGATATGTGTGTGCCCTTCTCAAAACTATAATGCTAAATGACAAAATATGACAAATTATAATAAAAAAGAAGCTCGGCGAAAAGGAAAATAAAATATATATATTCGCTCAACGAATTTTATGACATTTGTCATGGAAATCTTTCCATTCGGCTGATTCGTCTTTTGTCTGGCCAATTTTGCGGTCGCCTCACATGACGGCTATCAGTTGGGCCTCCCCTTATACTTACTTATACTTCCCGAAAAGCCTGCATTAATACAAAAATCACGCACTCGTAAATGCTCCTTTTATAGGCATTGCGTGCCGAGATTTTACAATGGCTGTGAAAATAAAGAAATACTCGAAAAAAGATTAACAATAATCGGGTAGCTAATCATAGTGTAATTATGTGTCACTTTAAGTGGAGTACTTGAGATCTTATATAATAAGAAAATGTTTAGTACCTTTTATGCTCGAAAATAATTTTTTTTAAATTTAATAAAGCACAACTCTGTTCTCTTTTAAAGTTTTTCAGTTAGCGTGGAATTTTTTCATTCAATATTGTAAATTTTCCAAACAGAAAAGGTAAAAGAAAGTGCTTGATTTTATTTGTTCGACATACATTTTCCAATTATTTTCTGCATTAAAAGTTTCCGTCAACTTTTTACTATGTCAACTGCAGTCAAAAATAACTCAATTTAAATTATTCCAAAAAAAAAACCCAATTGCAGCTCCCAAGGGTTACAATTTACTACAACACAAAAACGTATTCATATCAGTTAAAAAAACAAAAAACAAGTTTCAAACAAAACAATTTTAAACCAAATTAAGACAGAAACAAAAAGTGGATATTATTATCAAAAAATATAGACTAAACGCAAAAAGCGGTGAACAAGTTTGCCGGGGGAAAGCAGGAAAAGCAGAGGAGGTAAAGGGTTTGTGGGGTAAATCCCCCTTGACAAAAAGTAGATCTCGCTTATAATTGGGGGAAAAACCTCACGCCAAGCAAAGTTTCCAATTAGAGAGCGAGCGGAGCAACAAATTTCTTTTTTATTATTATTATTTTGTTGTCGCTTGGCGGAAAAACCCAAGTTTGAAGTTTTCCCAGTTTTGGTTTTAGTTATTTCATATACATACATATTTTTGCAGTGTTTGTGTGGCTGCCTTTTTTTTTAATATATCGTATGTGTTTGGCCAAAGCAATTTGCTCACATGCACCGAACTGGTGCACACAAAAACAAAAAGCGAACTTTATAAACTAATAAACTCAGCCGTCGAATGCAAGTGGCAGCCCCTTCTACCCGTCGCCTTTCACTCACCGAGCTTCGATTAAATTTTGTTTAGGTATTTTTGCCGCACTTTTTTTCTAACTGCACTGCAACTACCTATCGTAGCTCAACAATCGGAAAATTGCTGCAGAAATTTTTGTGTGCTCCATAAATATTTCTCGAACATTTTTTGGGGTCTCCTATGTATGTTATTATTTTTTTCCGATTTTTTTTTCGTTTTTCTGCATTGCAACGATTGTCGTTGGCCATATGCAACCAGCAATTTCGGATATTTTCCCCAATCTCCTAAAATCACACAGACCCAGACGAACATATATGTGGATACACCTCAAGGCATTTGTTGTCGTTGGAGATTTGCAAACAGATTGCAAATTGATTAAGTTGTTGATGAAATAGAACCGAAACCAGTTATTGAGCTAAGGGGATTATTTTTAGCAAAGTGCAGGGAAAATCAGGGTTTAAATTCGGAAATAGATTTAACATTTAGAATTTGTGTGAGGCATATGCGTTACAATTGTTTTGCATATCTTTTAAGAGATTTCCGCAAGCTTATACATTTTACAAAACAATGTGCATTTAACAGTATTTTTCATTATCTTCTATGCTTCTTTATTTTCCTGTCATTCCCAACAATTTCATAACCACCATTTTGAGTATTTTTTTCATCTTGCTAAATTATTTAATTTAAAAAACTTGGCTTTTTACTATTTGGACTTTCCACATGATGCTAATTACATGCCTCACTGCTTGCCCACAATTAATTTGGCTTTTTTGTTTGCAGTTTTAATTTTTCACTCCAACAAACTACAATTGGAAAATTACGAAAAATTATATATACTGTAACGAAGGCGAAATGGAAATTTCTACCAATTAGTGAGGAGTAGGGAAAAAGGAAAAGGAAAAGCAGTTGCAGTTAAGGAATGCAATTATCAAAAAGGCCAAAACCAGCAGCATCATGGGGCATATCACAAAACGAGGATAGTCCGGAGAATAACCAAAAATGTAAATGTGCCCATCGCTCTGCCTCTGTCTCTTTCTGTCCCTCTCTCTCTTTCTCTCTCGTGTGCGGCACAATGATTGCTGCATTTATGAGATAAGTTTTTACTGTCGACAACAATTAAATTACATTTTAGAGTTTATGGCCTTCGTTGCCGAGTCGCTTCTGTCGCCAAACTTCAATAAATTCTAATAATTTATTTCATTACCAAAGTGTCTGCGCATGTGTGTGTGTGCTGCGACTACTGTAAGTGTAATTTCTGCTGCATTTAAAATGTATGGAATGCCAAAAAAATTTGGAACCACACGGGACAATGGGGCCATAAAAAAGTGTCTAATTTTTTGTGGAATTTTAAACATTTTTTGTAGATCTTGTTAATATGGATTATGTTGGACAAATAATTAATTAATTTCCCGTAAATATAATAAAGCTTAATAGATCAGAAGAGTAATTGTAAAACCGTTTATGCTCTCATGTACATGTATAAATAATTTACAATTAAATACTTTCGAAATATAATACCAAATTCAGCTCGAAATTTAATTAAAAATTCCTATCTCCGTTGTGTTATTTTCATAATTTCGTTAGCTATTTTTCTTTCGTACATTTTCATAACAAATTGATTATCATTAGGGTCGAAAACTATTTATCGGACCCGCATGCTGCGGCTAAAATATTTGCATTCCGGGCATTGTCATAATGCGATGCCTGCACCCGCATCCAAATTGGGTGGTGGTGGTGGTTCCAAGGGCGTTCATTTAGTCATTTGTGTGGTTCAACAAGCCCCTTTCAACACCAAGCCACGCCCCCCTGTGTGTTGGTAGTTAGTTATCGGGGAAATTGAAAAACCGCATTGCATGTGTGTCTATCTCCCCCCAGATATTTTCCACACAACACACACCCCGGGGTTTTTCGCATTGCACTTCGTTTTCGGATTATTTTTGCATGCCACTGGGCGTGTTAAACATGCATATTCCAGATATACCATTGTAGATGCGAACAGATATCCTTGGCACTCGGGGAACATTTTAATTAGTGGGGTCCTTCAACCCTGACTAATGGACATGTGGGAATATATGTGTGGATCGGAAAGTGGCCAAAGCGATTGGTAAACGGAAAGCCATGAACTGTTTTGGTGTGTGGTTTTTGGCTTTAAAGTTTCTGTTCACGCCAAAAAGGCGTTTAATTTCTGGAGGCAGTGTCGAGCGGCAGTTTTCTCCAGATCTCCACATCTCGCTCGCTCGCACTGCCCTTCGCTCTCCCTCTCCAACTCTCCGCTCCGCTCTGGAGCCACTAAGCTTAGATTCATGTAGGCAGTTCTATTTTCAAGTGTCAAATAAACAGCCGCACGTCGCGCAAAACCCCGAAAGTTCTCCCGTGTTTTCGATCATAATTTCTCCGCGGATCGCAACCGCTTTTCCTGGGACTCAGCATCTACCACAATCAAGCCACCCCCGCCCCAAAATTTGATCCATCGACCGGATATTTCCGACCAGCGTTCAGCAGCAGCTACGGTGGCTTGACCCGCTCCAGATAAGTGCAACTTATTCCTATTATTTGCCGGTCATACAGCCAGTTGTTTGAACCCCATTTCGTTCAACTTGTTGTATGATTTCTTGTCTAAATCCAAAAGAGATTTAATCCGACGCAACGGCATTTAATATATATATTCCAATATATCGCAATTTCTTTGTGCCCAAATTCCGTACACTCCAAATAATTCCGTTGCTATCCAAAAGTTTGCAAATCCGCAGTGATAATTTATTTAAGTTACAAATAAATATATATTCCTATAAACTCGAAGTGTGTGTAAAATATTACCCAGCCACAGTAAAAGTTTACGATTTTTAAAATTGTTCCGCAAAAAATTGCACTCTGCGCTTTTTACTGTGTTCCAGCTGCGTGTATATATTTATACATAAATATTCTAATACAGTCCACTTATACTACTCTGCATTTCTAAATCAATTCCAAGAACCTAATAATACAAACATACGACACGGCCATTATTACATATATCCTATAAACTGTCTATAAACTACATTTTTCCGAATGTGTGTAAAAAATATATAATCCAGCCACAGTGAACATTTTCAATTTAAAGTGATCCGCCGAAATTGGCAGCTTTGTGTTTTTACTGTGTTCCTGCTGCGTGCATATATTTTTTTACATAAATATCAAAATACAGTCCACTCCATCCACATACATTTTAGAGCTAGTTGTTTCAATAAGTCCCCGCAAATATATTTTGCATTTCGAAGCTATTCCGCTATTCGTAATCGAAGTCTCCACAATTCCCGCAATCAGTGCCCTCACTTTATCCAGCTGTACATACATACACACGTACATACCGAACGTACTTCTACATATTCAGCAGCGCACCGTGGTTCAGGGATATCCAGAAAATTAAAATATATTATTTTTTTTCAAATATATTTCAACAAAAATTCGAACTAACTAATAAAGTTAGAAAATTAATATATGCATCCACGAGTGTCAGTGTGACCATATACTAACATATTACTATTAATTATATTTTTTGCGCCACCTTAAATATTTTCCTTCGAAATTATTTCTAAAAATTTATAGTACGGTGCCATAAAACCTCCACAGTACACTCCAGTGTGACCGTATATCCTTACGGACTTTTCAATTGGTTCCTAAATTCCAAATTGTTTATTAATTTTTTACCCACCTCTATAAATAGTTATTATTTGACATGGCATCCCAAGCAAAATCCGCTTTAAATAAATTTATTGTCACAGCTGACACTCTGATCCATTTTGAAGCTATCATTTCTGTTCCGGGTGCATCCACCCCTACCTTATCCGTCCTCAAAATCCGTAGGGAGCATGTCAGTTCCTTGTGGCAAAAGGTCAAGGAATCATATGACGTATGCTCCGATTGCATTTTGGCTGCAGGCGATAGCGCCGCAGATACGAAATCTATGCTCAAGGCGAAATACAATATAACGTACGATGTATACGAAAAGGTCGCCGCTCAGATCCTCGAGCAAATCGAAATCCAACAGGGCTCCTCCCAAAAATCTCAAGCTCCAGTAACTCCGTCCCAAAGTGTATTATCTTATGGCTGTCGGCTCCCTCCTATCGACACAGAGGTTTTTTCGGGCGATTATCTTCGCTGGCCTACTTTCCGGGACCTTTTCACGGCGATATATATAGACAATCCGAGTCTAACGCCCGTTGAAAAATTATTCCATTTAAATTCAAAAACAAGTGGCGAAGCTAATTCCATAGTTTCAAAATCCCCACTCACCAATGATGGCTTCCGCTCAGCTTGGACAAATCTAACTGAGCGTTTCGAAAACAAGCGATTTCAGGTGAACAGCCACCTAAAAACATTGTTCAATGTGCAATCCATTGCACAAGAGTCTGGAGATGCCTTGAAGGAACTTCAAACCACCATTCAAGGGTGTTTAACTGCCCTAAAACTATCCGGCATTCAAATTGAGAATTGGGACCCTATTCTAGTCTACATTTGCTCCACAAAGCTACCAAAGCTCACGCTCTCATTATGGGAGCAATCCATCCACAATAAAGCCGAAATTCCAACTTGGCTCGAGCTTAATTCCTTTTTAACAGAGCGCCATCGAACTCTAGAGGCCGTCGATAGCATCCGGTCTGTTCATTCACTACATGTCCAGCCCAAAGAGACACATCGAATGGCAGAATTGCCAAGAATAAATTCTTTTGCCACGAGGCTACTTCAAATACCCAAAAGCTGCGATCTGTGTTTAAAAGAAAAACACCCCGTGCGTATATGTCCACGCTTTCTCCGAATGACTGTGAATGATCGTTCAGCCTACATCCGCGATAAACAGTTGTGCTCGAATTGCTTTGCAACCAGCCATGCACTAGGTGATTGCACAAGCTCCAAAAACTGCTTCAGTTGCCAGGGTCGGCATCATACGCTGTTGCATCCAAGCAACAATTCTACAATGACTTCGATTTCATCTCACTCTCCAAGGCTAGTATCCGCCTCAATCCCATACAGAATTTCGTCCTTCTCAGCGCGTGTTTCCAACGCGTGTGGGACTAATAGAATTTCCGATCCGGACCCGATTATAAGGGTCCTTCCTACAAAGAATTCCGACTATTGGGTTCCATATCCCGCCTTGGATGGCAGACGTTCCCGAGGTATTAAATCCTACCAATGCCGAGTCTGCCATAAGATCCATCCGCTACGGAAATGCCATCGTTTTCTGCGGCTTAGTGCTGAGAAACGGCTCCAGGAAGTACGTATCCACAAGTACTGCTCCAATTGCTTGGCCCACGATCATTCCGAGGACTCATGCCGCAGTGATGACCACTGCCACAAGTGTGGAAAGGACCACCACACGCTGCTACACATGGACCACCGATCTTCGCTTCAATCATGTACCTGAGCCTACTATCCTGAGGTTCTTGCTACGGAGGTCCTCGCAAGGGGGGGGAGAATGTTCACGCCAAAAAGGCGTTTAATTTCTGGAGGCAGTGTCGAGCGGCAGTTTTCTCCAGATCTCCACATCTCGCTCGCTCGCACTGCCCTTCGCTCTCCCTCTCCAACTCTCCGCTCCGCTCTGGAGCCACTAAGCTTAGATTCATGTAGGCAGTTCTATTTTCAAGTGTCAAATAAACAGCCGCACGTCGCGCAAAACCCCGAAAGTTCTCCCGTGTTTTCGATCATAATTTCTCCGCGGATCGCAACCGCTTTTCCTGGGACTCAGCATCTACCACAATCAAGCCACCCCCGCCCCAACAGTTTCTTAAACAATTTTGGGAATATTCAGGGAAGTCTCTCTAAAAAAAACCTGTAAGGTGAAAAATTAAATTTAAACATTATTCCAACATTTTTGGGGAATTTCAGAAGAATCTATTTAAAATTTTCAAACTGAGAAACATAACTTAAAAAACATTTTTGGGAATTTCCGTAAAATCTTTTAAAATCTGCCAACTGAAAAATTTAATTTCCTGTTAGGCAACTACTCGAAAAATCTGCATCTCAAGCCAAAACCTGAGTCATCAACCTGCGCTCACACAAAAAAATGCCTTTATGCAATTCCAGTAATTAGCCGCCAACGCTGCCACAAATTGTAGTTGCATTGTTTTTATTATGCCGCCTTATGCAACCGAAGATAAAACCAAAAGTACAACGACGAAAAATGCAAACAATAACCAGAAATACCAAAAAAGCAAATCATTAACATAGTGTGTGTCTGTAATTAAGCGAAGAAGCTGGCCAATACAACAGGTTGTTGGTTGTTTGGTTGTTAGTTGCCAATTTGTTAGATATGGAAAAATGTTGTCTCGTGTTTTCTTGTGTTTTTTTCGGGCCTCCTTTTTTTCGTGTGCAATTATTGAGGTATTTGGGAGACTTATGCAATTAAGTTATGGTGCTGACGTTGCATGTTGCAGGTGGCATTTTGCCGGTTACTGGCTGGCTGGCCTGAATGGTGATTTTTTGAACCAGAAACCATTCTAAACGGAACCGATAACCAGTCATTGAGCTTGGTCAGGCAAAAATGTGCCACGACATAGAACGCACCGAAGGCATTTTCCACATTTCGCCCCCCTTTTCTTTACCCCCTCCTCCCTGGAGAATTTTCCAGACACGACGCACTTGAGTGCACAAAGAAAGAAAGAAAGCTGTGAAATGGCCGCCATTGACTGCAGTTTTCTAGACATTTTTCCATGTCTTGGCTCTTGGCTCTCGCCAACTTGGCCAACTTGTCTATTAACGGTAACTAGGTAAATGTTAGAAATTACCGTTAGAAAAATTGCCTCTGCTCCATTGCTATTTGCTATTTGCACACAAAGTAAGTAAGCTGAAGTTAAAGTTTGTTAAGCTGAAGAAAAGCCAAGAAGAATCGGTTAGTGGGAGAAGAATTGCTTTGTCTTTCGGCTTTTGGGCTTCTGTGAGTGGGAAAGTGTTGACTTGGCCCCGAAAAAGAAAAGCCCTAAAATATTTAGCACCTCCACTAACTCAATCTGCAATCTGTGGGCACGAGAAATGCTAATTTCATTAACTTTTTAAGGTGATTCTGAACTTGGAAAAGACTCTATGCTCATTAAAGGTAATTGTTATTCATGGCAGGGGAAAGAAAGTCAAGTTAAGGTGGGGGACTTTCATTAATGGCTTCTTCGATTTGGTTAAACTTAATGGTCTTTGGCCCCAATATATGTATGGCTGCAACATTGTGTGAATCAATTATTGTAATTCTATTTTCAGAAAACGAGTCTTGTTCATCGTTAGTAGGTTTTAAATTCAATTGATTTATTTATTATTGAGTTATTATTCAAATGCATTTAGCTAGTTTTTTCTAAGGAAACTCTTATTGTTTGCAGTTTACGATAGAGTTTTTATACCCGTTACTCGTAGAGTAAAAGGGTATATTGTATTCGTGCAAAAGTATGTAACAGCTAGAAGGAAGCGTTTCCGACCCCATAAAGTATATATATTCTTGATCAGGATCACTAGCCGAGTCGATCTAGCCATGTCCGTCTGTCTGTCTGTATGAACGCTGAGATCTCGGAAACTATAAAAGCTAGAAGATTGGCGTTTTGCATGCAGATTCTAGGAGTTCCTACGCAGCGCAAGTTTGTTTTAAAAAGGTGCCACGCCCCCTCTAACGCCCACAATCGCTTATATACGATTTTAAAAATTTAAATATTTCGGAAAAGTAAAAATGCAGTTTTATTGTGTTTATCAATACCTATCGAAATGTAGAAGAAATTTTTCAAATCGGACCATTCGTTAAAAAGTTATGCGTGTTCAAAGTTTCTATCTCGATCTCCCTCGCACTCCCTTTACCTGAGTAACGGGTATCTGATTGTCGGGGCACCCGACTATAGCGTTCTCTCTTGTTTTCTTTTATATTATTGCATACATATTGTACATCTTCTCTTTAATAAGCGTTATGTACTAAATTTACAAGAGGATTTACAGCGTACATTTTCATACTTTTGTATTTTATTTTAAAAGAATGGAGAAAGAAAAACTTTTTAAACCCAAATTTTATTTTACAATTTTCTCAAAATTTCTCAAATTAAAGTTAAGTTTTTCAAATAATTTTTTTAAATTTCCCAAAATAAAGTCACATTTTTTCCCAATTTCCTTGAGCATTCTGCAATCCTTTTGAGTGACTCGTCCATATCACGACTTTCTGCCATTTGGCCGGAGCACACTCGCCTGATGGCTGCTCAATAATTCATTAGACATTTGACACCTTCGCAGCGGCGGATCTGAAACCACGTTCAGATTCCGTTGACACCTCGGATGCGCCATGTGGAGAGAGAGGATGGGGATGAAGATGTCTTGGGGGGACAGGTGCTCCTCCGATACTCCAACAAATGGCCTCATCAAGACGCTCAACGTGTCGCAAATGCGTTGCCGTTGAGTGGCCCCGACACGCCCACCCATCAGCCCACCGACCACCTACCACCTACTGACAAAATAAAAACCCGGGGGCAAGTTTTCACTCCGTAACCACCTGAAGCCGGTCTAGACACTTTTGACACAAATGCGGCGGGTGTTAAGAAAAAAAGTCTACAAATGTCTCCTCTTCATCTGTCTGCCATTTAATATAGCGAAAAAAAGGAGAAAAGCCAAAGAAAAACAAAAACAAAAACAGAAAGAAGCAGATTGCTAAGCTGCGTAGATTTCCGCGTGGTGTCCTCCGTCTCAGTTCAGTCTGTCCCGCCCTCTCACCTGGGCTCAGAGCTCACCTGCGACGTCAGCGCTGGAGGTGCGTGTCTCATTGTCTGCCACACTCCGAAAAATCCGGAAATGTGGAAAAACATATATTTTATATTCCAATTTTTTTTTTAATTTTTATTAGTGAAAATTTATGTTCTAGGCAAATTTGATTTTCGATTTCAGAACGATTTGTTATTGAAAATAAATATTGCTTAAAAAATGTAGACAAAAAATGTATGCATTTTTATAGTTCATTTCTTCTTGGTTATAAAATAATATAACCAATAATTCGTTTGATTAAAAAATATCTGTATAAAGAAAAATGCAAGTCAAAAACTTCTGAAAAATATTCGAATTTCATTTAACTTTAAATATTTTAAAATTTTAAAACATATCTGGGCTTAATTTATTTCAAAATGATAAAATAAATTATACCTACAATATTTTTATTAAATTTTAATATTAGGCCGCACACATTTATTCTTTTATATTTTCTGTTTCAAGTCCCATAATGCATTTTATATATTTCCAAAAAAAAATCATTTCTAGAAAATCAAACGAAGCGATGAAAATCTTGACGTATGGAAAACATGTTTTTTTAAATGTTAGTCTAACCATCACCAATTGAATTAACATTTGACATATTCTTTGTGCCCGTGTAGCTGGGTGAGTGTGAGTGTGTGTGTGTAAAGGTGTGAACTGCGGGCAGGTGAGGGTCTTCGGGTCTTCGGTGTGGGAAAGAGAGGCAGATAGAGAGACCTCGGTCTCCGGGAGTACTTGAGACAGGTACGAGAGTGCATATTGAGACAGGTGACAACAGTCGCACTTCATTCACTCTGTTGTTGTGACTGCAGCGCCTCTGCCCCCGCCTCTTACTCCCTCCCGCCGTTTTCAACTTCTTGGCCAGGTTCTTATGCCACTTCTTCTTGGCCCACAGCATTATGCAACAGCAACAACAACAGCAACAGCAACTGTTTGGTGGTAATTGCTGCCGCTGCAGACGCACTAAATCAATTAGAATGCAGCCCACGCAAAGCATTTGCAATGGAAATTCCTAAGCACAAACAGATTGTTCCACATCTAGTTCATGATAATGTCTGGCAAGTTGGTAAGGGGGTCTGCAAAACTTGGTAACTCTATTCAGATTGCCATCTTCAGTAGGAGTGGTTTCCACAAGTATCTTTAAGCAGTTACCAAGAAATGTAAGGGGAAGGGAAAGCAGCGGCGGTTGTGGGAAACATAGTTGCGAGATTGTAAATCATTGGCCATTAAAACTTCTCTACGTTCTGTATGAATTTTCAAGACAATTAATCACAGAACGAGCACTTTCTTGAATTAATTAAATAGGAATTTATTACTCTTATTATGGGTTTAGAATTGGAAGTTGTAAAGCTCTTAGATAATTAAAATATTTCCTTAAAGCCCAAAAATTTAAACAATGCTTTATGAAATACATTTTTTGACTCCCCCACTTCCATTTCATTCGTCATTGTTTCTTCAATTGGAGAATTTTTTCGGAATGCCTTTCTTTCACTTTTCACATTCTTTTCCATAATTATTCGCTCCGAAAGTCAATGCTCCCCGAAATGGAAATGATTTTTGCCGGCTAATGGGGTTCACTGACCCCCCTTTTTTTCACTCCCCAGAAATGCAACACCCAACACCTTTGTCAAAAAAAAAAAGTGTTCGGGCCAGTTGTTGGTGGAAGGTGCGATAAATGCGGACAGACGTAACGAGCGAAAGGGCCAAAAAAGAAACCCATTAAAGTAAAGCTGCATTAACAGCTAAATGAAAACACCCAACAACAAAGCGCAGGCATCAAATTTCGTTACAGACAGAGAAAAAACGGGTGGGATCGAACCCGCAGACAAGTAAGAGGGAGATGGAGAGTGTGGCCACTGAGCTAAAACAAAAGGGAACTTATTTTGGAAATAAAAAATACTTAGGACAATAAAATCAAGTTCCAACAGCTCCTCTCGATTTTTTTAAACAAAAACGCCCTCCTCGGCGATTCTCACTTGGATGAGGGATAGGGTAGTTGTACTAAAAATTGAACATAACGATGTTTTAATGTTGCTAATTGAAACGCTTTGTGATCCTTTTTTATTTTCAAACCATTTTTTTTTAATGTAAACATTTTTCAAAGTTTTTTTTATCAGTGTCTAAAAGAGAGCTGGGGAATGCCAAATCGAACGATTAAGACACGCTTACGTTTTAATTTTGCCGTTGTTGTTTTGTTCTGCAGTTTCGTCTTTCTTTTTCGTGTTTTGCCCTCACTTTTTTGTTTGTTATTTGCTATTTGCGGGGTTTCATTTAAGTGCCCGCTGCTGTACTGTTTTACCGCTCTTGTTGTTGTTGTTCTTATTAGCTAGTTTTCACTCTTATCTCCGTCGCAATTCTCTATTTTTTGTATGAATGCATGTGGGTGGTGTTTCCCCGGGCACACCACCCACACCACCACCCCCACCCCCTGATTTCCCACACTCTTTGTCGCTTAGTTTGTGCCTTTTGTGAAAATATTTCAATTATTTGTCAAATCGACACAATGCGCAATTCTGCTTACAATTTGCAATTGTTTGGCATAGAAGGCAGCACGAAAAAACAACAATTGTCGTGGGCCTGCGATGCTGTCAACAGTTTGGAGAGATAATTCCAATTTGATTTATTTTCGCACTAGATTTCATTGAAAATGTTCACTTTGTTTAGCGTCTTTCATGCTGTCGTTTATGTTCCTGTAAATTCTATGTGGAACGGAAGTCTTTCGTCATTGATCTTTGATCTATAAATATTTGGTTTTATGGGCTTAAAAGCCACGAAACATGTGTTGACAATGCGCATGGTATATTTCTTTTTGCTCAATGAAATTTTCATTTCATTTGAGAAATGAAAATGATTTAATTTATATTTCAAAATATTAAAACGAGTTACCAAAATGTATCAGTACTCTATGAGCCGTTCTCCGCGCTTCTCAATAAGCTGACCTAACCTGAACTTCTCAATCTTTATTGGAATACATTTAATTAAACATAAAACCCAAGTATAGAAATTCTTTAGAAATCTGTGATTATATAACACTAGCTTATCAGCTTTGTCTGGGCCTAAACAGACTCTTGATCATTTCTAATAAACTTTTCCCGATAGAAATTCGTCGAAAACAGACGCGTAGAATTCCCAGAAAATTCCTGCGATAACCTTGGGTGAGGGCCAGTGGGTGGGTGGGTTGTTTTGTTCCCTGCTCTTATCGCCGCAAAGAAATGATAACGTTTTTGGATTGGTAACCAAAAGGCAAAAGGCCCTCCTCCGCAGCCTACGTGCAACTATTAATTTAAGACAAACACTGTGTTCTCTTGCAGATAGACAAAGAAACGCGTAATAATTAAACTGAAAAATGCTGAAAGCAATAGCATAGGCAAAAAGCGAAACGTGGCAGACGACAGAGTTTGAAAGCGGAAAACGGAATACCATGGTGCGACTGAATGTTGCAGAGCAACACAGCAGCAGCAACAGCAACAACGGCAACATAAGCAACAGCAGCATAAGCAACACCAACGGATCAATAATTAGCAATAATAATGCGGGTGGCAGTTGCTCCTCGACAACCTCTTCAACGACCAGTTTGAATAGCAATCCGGCCTCGCCCGCCTGCACCATGGTGATGTTGCCGCAGCAGCAGCAGCACTTGGTGGTGCAGCAGCAGCAGCAGCAACAACCGCAGCAACAGCAGCAGTTGCAGCAGCAGCAACATGCCCCACAGCAACAGCAACACTCACCCTCGGACGGCGGTTCATCGAATTGCTCGCTGCCGGCATCTCCACCTCTGCTGCAGCAGACCGCCACACCGCCCCAGGGCGCCCAGATTGTGCCACCCGTCTGCGCCCTGCACCACCCACAACAGCAGCTGGCCCTGATGGCGGCCATGCAGCACCACCACCACCTGCCGCCGCCCCCACACGCCCTGCACCACGCCCCCTTGCCGCCGGCGCCTCCGAATCTACCGCCACCCCATGAGAACGGTGTCTCAGGGGGTGGTGGCTCGGGGGGTGGCGTTTCGCCCAACGGCGGTGGGGGTGGTGGCTCCTCCGCCAGCAGCGTGAGCAGCCTTTCCAGCGGCAGTGGCGGCTCCGGTGGTCAGGTTGGCAATGGCCTTACTAACGGTACCAATGGAATTGCCCCACTGCCGCCGGGCCAGCTGTACATCCAGTATCCGGGAGAGTTTTATCCACCGGAATACTACATCGCACCGCATCCGCACGAGGGCATCTGTCCGCAGCATCCGCACCACCCGCATCCGCATCCGCACCACCACCAGCCCATGTGCGCCATGTCCACGGAATACGGTGAGTCTAAAGGGGTTTTTGCAAAAATAATTGAACATATGAATAATTTTTAGAAATATAAAAACTAGGCTACAAAAATCTATTAATAATCTAAGAGCCTTTCTACGCGCTTCTCAATAAGCTAACCTTGCCTGAGCTTCTCAATCTTTATTGAAATTCTTTTAGTTAACATGAAATATGGCTTAACTGAATTAAATAAGAGTATTTATTTTAAAAATAAGACATATATTTAGTATCTTTACATAATTATTGTTATTACTAAACATTGAGCAATGAGCTTTCTGAAAATTTATTATTTGCCATTAATTTTATTTTTTATATTTTTTTCCTAAAACTTTCAACATTTATTTAATTCGATTTAATGAAGCTAGTTACTTTACTTCACTCCCAACGAACTTGGGTAACCAAATGACAAGTTTTTTAAAGAAATAAAATAAAATATATCCCTGGGGAATGTGAAGCATCTAAGCATCTCTTGCTGTAGCTAATTACAGCTAAAGTAATCCCTCGGCTAAGTATCTCAATTCGTCAAGAGATACTTCGCTAAGCCTTCGCCACGATGATGCAGTTGCCGGGCTCTTAAGCTGCCAAAAAACTTGGTAAGCGACAAGCAAACAAAAATGGGCGAAAAGGAAGGCAAGCTCGCCGGCTAAAAATAGACGAAAGCCACATTGAGAGCTTAGCCGCCCACTTTCATCCGGCTATCCCACCCACTTTCACCCCTTTCCAACAACCCTCCTTGCAGTAAGTTGTATACATTTGGCATTTAAATCTGCTGAGAAGCAAACCTCAACCTCAAACCACCGCAAAGTCAACAAGTAAACTTTGCATCTGATTTATCTCTCCGTAGAGTAGAATGTGCCACCCTTACCCCCTTCCACCTTTTAAAAACCCCCTCCGACTACGCCAGTCATTTAATATCGTCAAGCAACAAAATTAGCTAGAAATCGCCTTTTTTATGTGCTCACACTGAATGCACTCGGTATTATTACAATTTCCATAATAACAGCAACCAAATGGCATCCAGAATGGGGTAAGGCGATATATTTGAATAGATATGGCATTCGGTTTAAGCTTTGGCTTCGGCTTAAGTTCCAGTTCCCGTTGACTTTATACTTAGTACATATAAAGTGACCAATGTACGCCCATCTCGTGATTTGCATATATGGGGAAAAAATAGAAATTTGCAATACAGGGTGCAGATTTTAGTTTGGGTAAATTTTAAAAAACATTTAGATAAAACTATTTATATACCGAGAAAAAAATGATCATAGAAACTAAACTATTTGTCCTATTAAGTTTTAAAAAATATCTTAACAAGAAGTGAAACTTTGGGTATAGAGTTTTACCTACAAAATATAGACTTGTATAATATTTCATATAAAATGAATACTATATAGTATTCTATACTCTATATAGAGTGCAGATTTTATATTATGTAGTATTAGATCAACACCACACTTTTATACCACATGTAGTATAATTATAATACAACGAGTATTAAGAGTATGTATTTTTAAATACCAAACATTTAAAATAATTAAATTATCACCCTATATTTATTTCTTTATTTATTTATTCGCCAACAAATTATTATTTAAATAAATATTTAAATGATCACCCTATATCAGGGACTTATCTGAATAACAAGCAATTCGCATTTGTGTTCATGCTAATGCCAAGATACTTTCCGAAACACCCACACAAACCAAAAACTGACCATAGAATAAAAGCCAGTCAGACTGGAACTTTGCTGAGCTGAATGATTCTGACCAAGCCCAAAAGACTGGCAATGGCAATCCAATCCAGAGAAATTAATACACGAATAGAACCAAAATGTGTCACTCAGATGAAGACAGACCGCGAGTGTTGGCAAAATATGTGTATATAATTGAATTTGATCGGTTTTGGCTTTTGGCGCAACCCAGAAACCTCGATAATCGACATTTTCAATTTATCAATGTCATTAACCTTAATTGTGGTTTCGTTGGGAGACAAAGACCCTGCCTTGATCGACTCTGCAACTTGAGACAAGACTTCAATTTTGGTTTCTTTTTGATTGTTTTTTGGCGCATTTTCTAATTCAATTCCCCGACTTACACTGACTGCAAGTTGTGTGTGCGCCTCTGTGTGCTAATTGAATTTGCATGTGAGGCTGGTAGTTATTCACACACGCACAGATAGACCTCCTCTTAACCCACTAAAGCCCACCCTTGGAAGGAACCCTGTCACTTAGTTTGATGTCAACATCGAGGACCCGGCACAAAGTGCCAGCGAACTGGGAGTATTCTCTCCACTAAGTTGCACATAATTTACAATTACGGGCAAGTGTAAATGGCTTTTCTACCTCCACATCAGCAGCAGCCCATCCCCATCCCCAGCCCCCTTTTTCGACCCCCTTATCTACGTCTCGGTTCCGCTCCTGCCATGCCAGCTTCCTTTGCTCATTTGGCAAATGCCTGCACTGGGGGAAAAATAATTGCCACCTATAATGAAAACAGAAAATCATAATTTAAGACGTTTACTTTGCACTGCGAGAATTTTATAAAAAAAACGTTGTGTCCCTCAGGTTTCAGATTGATTTAATAGGATTTAATTAACAAAAAAAGTCATAAATAAGAATCTTAAATATAGATCAGTGAATTTTTATATTTCTATATTTATAAAATTCTGTTCCTCTCAAGATATTTTTAAAATCAAATAATAAATAAAAGAACATGAAAGGTTTATAAATCTATAAGAAATTGAATTCTTTAATTTAATGAAACGTAGGAAATTGAGAATAAGAAATAAAGAAATATTATCTAAAATATAGATTAGTGATACATTTTTTTATATTCATCAAGCTGTGAATATTGTTATTATTTTCTAAGCTAGATATCATTTTTGTGCAGTGATTTCTCCGACAGTTTTGCCTTTTCCCTCAACTCCAATCGACTTTGCCCTGCTCCGGTTTGGCCTGGCCTGATTGTTGTTAATCGAATAAACTTGCAGAGGAAATGGGCTCTGAGTGCGTGCTGGGCCTTAGACTTGGGCACACTCCCCTGTCCCCTGCCCCTGCCCCTGCCCCTAAAGACCCCTGAGGAGACCCCTTACCCAGCACTTACTCAGTGTGTTCTAATGGAATTTGCGCCCGGGTCGACATCAACTTTACTATATTGATATGGATGCTGAGCATGTTATAATTATAAGAATGCTGAGCATGCTCTTGTTTTGGCTGCCTTTTTCCCCTTCTAGTTGTGCAAAAAAAAAAGAATTTAGCTGAATGGAGCAGATATAGCAGTATTTCTGGGCTATATGCCGAAGAAGTTGGAGGAACACAAGGCAAGTGTGGGTGGTCACTGGTGTTGATTGCCGCGTCCAACTCTCTAATCAACATAATTTCTATTATTTTATATGCCCACACCCCAGATTCCCATTGCGGTCAAGCCAAATGAGCAAAGAAACAAATGGGAAGCCGAAGGAAAAAATATATACAAATTGAAATGAATTCGAATTGAAGGCTGATAAAGGGCACGTGGCTGAAGGCCGACATTTGAAGAAAGCGAAATCTGGAGCAGCTTCCTTTTATTATATTTCTGTAGGCAATCTTTAAATAAGAAGCGAGGCAAAGTCTTTCATGGACTTTTGAAATTTCAAAACTTTTTATTTGCTCTTATCACATTTCATGAAATAACTTTTTACGATAAGAATAAAAATATCTAATTAAAAATACATAAAATACTGCTAAAAGATCAACTCATAAATTGTTTAAATGTATTTTATTTAAATTCTGTATTATCTGTATTTAACCGTAAATTTTTTGATGTTCCTGACTTAATTTTTCCAAGCACATGTTTCCCATTAACACAAGGAAAGCAAACATCTTTGATATTAAGACCGAACAGTCAATGAACTTGGGAGAAATATGTGAAACTGGAGAGCAAATAGAAGAGGGCAATGTTGGGAAATCTAAGCGTTACATCAACACTTGTCCCACAGCTAAGAATCGAAGAGGATAAACAGGAAAATCGGGGAGGAAATCCAAATGGGGGAGCGGGAAACCAATATCAAGCAATAATTATACCGCCAGCACCCATTTTTCGGTTAATCTCTTTGGTAATAATTTTTAATTAACCCGCACATCGAACGCCCTCGGCTTATTAAGACTTATTATACAGCGACGGGCAGAGAACCCAGGCTATGAACTTTGCACTCTTGAACTTTTGGCTTGTCTTCCGGACGTTAAATGTTTAACAGATGCGACGGCCTGGGAAATTAAACGAGCTGTCAAATAAAAACTCGTCTTTTCCTCTGTCTCATTTAATAGAGCAAAAGTTTTTTACACTGAAAGTAAGACAAACATCGAGTAACTCGAGTAGCGAAGGCACCTGCTTATATAAAAGCCAAGGAAACTGTGTCACAAAGTAATACAAATCAGGAAAGGGACAAAGGACAAAGGGACTTGTGCAAACACTGCTGATAGAATCCACAAATGATTGTTACTTATTATTCGCACATAAAACGTTTTTCCCAGGCTTCTCCCTGCGATCTCCGAACCACCCAACAATTGTTCAGTGAGGCGTAAGCAAACATTTCCATTTTGCAAGTGAGGACATAGCCGAAGGTCCTGTGTGTCCTGTTCCTTGTGATGTCATATTACAAGCTCTTAGCTCTCGCTGAAAAATTCCTGTGGGTCGTAAAAAGAAAAGTGCATAAAATGTCTTGTCAGTGGCTGTCAAACTGTAGGCAGTCAGCCAGCCAGGCGACAGGTAGAAATGGCTAAAAGAGAGCAGAGCTTCTCGCTATGCTATGCGGTATGGAATAAATGGCAGCTGCTCTGCTTAACCCCTTTTCAACCAACCCCTTTAACCCCCCTCCCCACCACATAAACTTGTCCATTTTTACGAGCCGCTTTGGCGGCACAGATTTATTGGCTTCCTCGCTTTTGCTCGATTTTATTGTTGGCCCACGGAATATAGCCCCCATTGCATTTGCATATATACCCAGATACTCGGATTTTATGCCAAATTCGAAGGTTAGCCAAAACTCGAAATTCCCCAATAGTTCGTCGAGTTTTATGCCTCACTTTGAAGTGAAGTATTATGGCCCACGAATGCCGGTTTCCTGCTCTTCTCCGCTGTTTGAGGATTTATTTTCCTCCCGAGGTTTCCTCTGCGGGCTTAATGACAGCGACGACGACGACGGTGCTGTCAAAAGTCCCAATGACAAATTGCTTTCGGTTTTGAAAAGTTTGTGGCAGGGGGGCAGAAAGAAAGGCGACATGAGGTGGCATAAATTTTTGGTGGCACCCCCGCCAAAAAAAAATTATTCATATTTTAAGTTTTTGGTGATGAACTGGAAGCTGTCAACGCCGCTTGTCAACAATTGACTCTGCATTTTGACCCATATTTTTGCCAACAACTCTATTTATATATATTCTCTTCCCCTTCGTTCGTGGGGCTTAATTAATTTTCGTATCTGCAGAAACATTTGTTTGTCTTCTAGAACCAAGATCCCATCGGTATTTGCTGAGCTGAAACACTAGACTCCACACTATCAATGTCAGTTTATCACCGCCTTAATGGGCTTTCCCCAAAATCCCCCCTCGGAATTTCCGCCTGCCTGCATCTGGTTTCCTCATTTAATATAATTTGTTGCAAGTTTTGCGGCATGTGGCACCAGACTGCTGCACTAATTGAAACGTAATTATATCATTCGGGCACGGGTTGTGAGGTTGTTCGGTCTCTGGGCTCCTCGGTGCATCAGTTTGCCAGTTGCTCAATCACTCATTTAGTCAATGTCTCACACTCTCAACGAGGCACTAATTGCAATTTGCACAGTTTGAGCTGCGCTGTATACGTGAGGGGGCTTAAAAGTTATATCACAAGTGGCTCTGTTTGATATGCAATTTGTTATACAAGCAGCCTCTGGATTTAATCAGTCAGTTATATAATTTTCACAAATCATTTGCCTCAGTAGCTTATCACTTGAATGTCTTTGATATCTCAGGAACACAGACCTATAAAATTAAATGGCATTTCTACATTTCATTATTATTATTTTATGCTGTTAAAAACGAAATATTTTATCACTAAAATGTACATTTCTCGTACAAGTATAATATAATATAAGCCATTTCCAATTGCCGAATCAAATCCTGGATTTTATAGCTCTTTTTCCATGGCAATTGTTCAAAAAAGCAGAAAACACTTTTTACTTTTTGGCAGAGGCAAAAAAGTATTTCCCATTTTGATCCGCATTTTTGTGCAACTCTCATCAAACGGAAGTTGTTTCCCGATTTTCTTTATACATGCGCATATATATATATTTCTTTTTCGCAAATCGGGATTTGCCAAAGGAGCGCAATTTATTCGTTTGCATTTTTCGGGCTTAAAGTTTTTTTGGGTGCGTGTGAGCGAGGTATAAATCTGCCGGCGTATAGATATTTTTGGCAATTTAATTGAAATGTCAGGCACGTGGTGGTTCGGGAGATCTGCGGAGTGGGAGTGGAATGGAGCTTGACCCTCGAGCTGCTCGGCTGCCTAATCCCGTCCAGCTCTTGTGGTTGTCGCACATTTCCGGCTTAAAGTGGCAATGTTGCTGTTGTCGTTGCTGGTGTTGCTGTTGTTGCTGCTGCTGGTGGTATTGCTGGTGTTGCTAGTGTTGCTGTTGTTGCTGCTGCTGGTGGTATTGCTAGTGTTGCTGCTGTAGTCTGCCACTTCCGTTTGCGACGCGTACACGTAATTGATTTTCCCGCCCCGCCCCCTTTGGCTGCGTTTGATATTCAAGCGCAAAATCTCTGCGCCCCACATGGCAAACACAAACAAAAGTAGAAAATCAAACAACAAAAAATACAAAAATCGAGAGCAACAACAGCTGAATTTTTTGCGTGTCAAATGGGAATTTCACTTGCTTTGATTTGAGTTCGTGCGGAGTACATGCAAAGAAAACGCACCATTAAAATTATGAGAACCTTATCAGCATGCTTTTAATATTAAATTGTATTTATATAGGAAATATACTCTAATGATAATAATATTGAGTATCATAAAAATCTTCTTAGAAATGAATTTTCTAATTATTTTATTAATTTAATGAAAATAAGAATGTAGTTCCTATGAAATATGCAATTTAGTTTTAATAAATATTTTTATTAAATATTTTATTAAACAATTTTTTCCTAATTCTCCCCCTGTATTTCTTTCTGTGTACTTGTGTACAGCTATGGTTATTATTTTTTTTGGCATAGCCAACGGTAAATATGACCCTGAACTTTGAGTGCCACATGCATCGACAAACAAATGTATAACAAACAATGAACAAATCTCTAACAATAAATTGCAAACAATTTCAATTGTGATTTAATAAAGCTGGGCTTAAATTCATTTATATTTCTCCAAGTCAATTAAATGCCCCGCATTTAAGTCAAGTTATTGGCCACTCGGCAGTTTGACATTTGCATGGCCAATAAAACCAGGTCTATTAACGCGCAATTTATAGGCCAGCAAAAAGAGTCTCTTTCAGAGAGAGATATGTCTTTCAATATATATACCTTTTGGCCCTCGCATTTTCATTCAAGCCCGTGTAAGCCGCAGTAAGCCGCAATATTGGCCAAATAATCACTGCCGGGGACCAAATAAATTCCACTCCCAGCTTCAGCAATCCCCCAAATCGAAATCAAAATAAAAGCGAAAAAACAATTTCGCATAAATTTCTCCTCTGCCGTTTTGGGAGTGGGAAAATTGCCTTTAAATTGCTTGAAAATGTTTTCTTAATACATTGCGCAATTTCGTATTGAAATCAGGGCGTGGCAGAAGCACCCACAAAAGTAAAGGACAAAAAAGAACAACAGAGTAGTGGGAAGAAAATCAACGCAGAAAAAAAAAAGGAAAGGCGAGGGAAACTAAACGAAATAATGCAGGATGACAAAATAACTTAAAGCGACCATAAATTTTCTAGCTCAAGGACATGCTTGAGGCAAAGGACTCGGGGAAAATGTAGATGAAGATGAAAACGAACAAGAAGCTGGAGCCGCAGCAGCAGGGAAAACTGTCAACACGTTTTGGCAATTTCTGACTACGTTTCGTTAGCCTCGCCTCAAACAAAAAACAAACAAGCTGCAAATTTAAAAGTCACGAAATCTTTTTTCCTTACGACAATGAGCCATTTTTGTGAAAAGGGGTGGAATTTTATTTATGTTCTTATTTATGGTGGATAGTTGTAGTTCTTAAGTTGGTAGTATTCCAAGACCAGCTCAGATTTATGATGCTAAAAACTAACAAAATTTAAGAAAACTAATTGAAATAGTTTTGGCATTATTCTTGTTGGTCTTAGCATTTGATTTAAGTTTTTTAACTTTGTATAGAGGAACTTTCTTTTGTAGATTTTTTAAATCATTCTTTTTTGTATCCTTCGAAAAACACATATCTTAAAACAAGTTTTTTAGATTTTCTTATCGTAGTTCCTGAAACGTTCTTCTGGAGTTCTTGGTTCTCGAGTAACTCATTTGATATCTCCTTCTTTATATACATACTTTCCAAGTCCATATATCTTCGTATCTGGGGGAGAATCTGGCCCTTAACTCCTGTCCCATTCCACCTTGTCCTTGTTTTGCGGCCGCCTTCTTCTTCTTCTTCTTGCTTGTTTGCCTTGCGTGTCCTTCGGTGGCGTATGCGTAATATGTTTTTGTTTGCCACAGGCCTCGACGCTGCCGCGCCAGACACACGCCAGACAATACATCGGCTATATACACAGATTCCCGTATATATATATACATATATATATGGATATATATATTTACATATTTGCATATATTTTTTTATACCTACCATGTGCGTGTTGACCTTGCGAATGGCCAGCGGCTATTGAGTGTCTCCTCAGACGCCTGTGTCGCGTACAACAAAAAAGTCTTTTAATTGCTTTTTAATGACTTGCTGCTGTCGTCGTTTTGCTTGGACAGAGACGGTGGGTGGTGAGTGGAGCGATACACTTTACAGGTTTTAAGAGGGGGGTGTGGCCTAATGTCGCCCGCCCGTCGATGGTTATTGAAAATTATAAAAGTTATGCATCGAACAAATATTGACTAAATGCATTAAAACCGGGGAAGGCCTCTTGGATACTAAAGAAATCCGCAAGATAAGATAAGATCATTCTAAAGATAAAGAAAAAGGCAATATGGGGAATTCCCGACAGGAAGAGAACACTTAAAACATTTTAAACACTTTCTTAATTTACTTGGGACTTGAACGAGGGCTTTAATATTTATTAATATTTACGTACGTACCTAGTTCATACGTGTGTATATAAAATCAATTTGAATAACTGGCCTTAAACGAACTTAAATAAACGCCTAATTCTGTTCGCAAATAAAATTTGTATTATTAATACATTTAAATTATTTAATAATTACTAAGTATTCTATTTAATATTTCCACAACTAGGCACACATTTAATTGCAATTTATATTATTACTACATTTTTTGCAGCACTGTCTTTTGTATACATTTTTATTTATATCGCCGCATTTTTCTTTTGCCCTAATGAAAAAAATTGCAGAGGCAGATGCAGCAGCAGCGGCAGAGCAGCTTTCATTTGATTTGTATTGCTTTTGTTGTAGTTCAGCGGCTGGTAGTTGTTGCTGTTGGCCAACAGGGCCACTTATGGACGGCAGAAGCTTCTAGAAACTGGGTTCAACAACCGACAAATGCAGCTAAAAGGAAAGCTGGGCGGGAAATGGGGGGAAATCGGGTTGCCGCCTAGGACAGCACCCGAAAAAACGAAAAAAAGCCAACGAAAGGGAGAAGGGCAAGTGCAGAGGAGGAGGAAATGCAAAAAATTGGCATCAAACAACAGAAACTTACAATTGGTGGGGGGAAAAGGGGGCGTGGCAAATGGGGGGCGGGGCGGGGGACACACATGCAATGCGCATTAAAACTGTAACTGTAACGTTTCCATCTCTATCTATCTCAGTCTGGTTCTCTGGCCTCAAGGCCCACTTCATCCCCTCCCCAGCAGTTTGCCCCCAACATTTTCCACCACTTTCCCCCCCGTTTTCCTCACCCACTTTTCCATTCTTATGCCATTTCCATCTCTGGGCAAGTTAAGTGCCATTCATGGGACTCCCCTTTTATCTGGAGTCTTCTTTCTGATTCTAAACTTTTTGTTACTCTTGATTTTGTTTCGACTGTTTTATTATGGCTTTTTGTTGCTCCCATCGGTTTTCTGCGTGCCTTTCTGAGCGCTTCATTTATTAAAAATATTTTATTTGCTGAAAAAAATGAACTCTGCGTTTCATAACTGTGGCACTTGACATTCGTGGTCGTTCAATATTTAAAGATAGCTTCATAATTTAATAAAAATATCAAGTCTTTATCAATTATAAAAAATATTTATATGCATATATGTTTTTTGATAAGATTAAAATAAATATTTATCTTATTAATATTTTTCCTTGGAAACCCAGTTCCCAAGCTCTGATAATAAACCTCAAAACCTACACCTTTCACCTCCTTAATATCTATATATACCGGAATCCCCCACTGTATCGTTTCTGTGTCTGCAGATTTATATTGATTTCGATATCGTTTGTTGTACTTGCCATAAAAATTTCTTTGTCGTTTTATTGTTGCTTGTTTGGGGCACGTTATGATTGTTGTAATTGCCGCTGCTACTGCCACCCTCAAAAAAATTGGGCCTCAGTTCAGTTCGGTTGGATTCCGTTCGATAGGATGCTCCTCGAATGGCCGAGAGAGTCTGGACCAAATAAATTGCCAACAGTTTCGGTTACAATTCGTTTTTTTCCCGCTGGCCATTTCTCGCTCCTTTGTTTGCCGGTCGTTTGTGTGACTTTTGTGGTCGAAAGGGGATTTTAGTGGTTAATGCTCTCTGCTGGGGGTCAATTGTGGGGCTGTGGTGGAAAGGGTTAAAAGGTCAACTGGCCGTGCCTTGTTAAGTGAACCAATTTGTTTTCAGATAAATATCCAAGTATTCTTTTATTATGGCCCGCTGCTGAATGGGAAAGGTTTTCACAAAATGATAATATTTTCATGGGACCTCTGGGCAACTTCAACACAGTCGTAATTGGCATAAAATAAGGCTTTTGATAAGAGGCTGTTGGTTTTCTTTTGGTCTGCTTTAAAGAAGTTACAATTCAGAGTTTTTGTGATTTTTTTTATTTTTTACTTGTTAATTAGTACATATTTTTTTATGATTTTTACGCACGTGCCAGTCATTAAATTAATTTCATATCATAAGTTTTTGTAGTTCGTCTAAGTGCTTGTTTCCATAAAAAAAACACAACTAAATTAATAAAGAGCCAGATAAAACAGAATTTCATGGCAAAGGATTTATTCGGCAAATGTTGTAATATTTATGGCTGATATGCTGATGTGTGTTGTCATAAAAATGAGCAAAAAACATTCCTGGCACTTACGAAAAAAAAAATCAAACAAATGAAGACACAAAAACTCCGCTTCGCCTCGCCCAGCTGGCCTCATAAACCGCAAAATGTGTCGAGGCTCGTCATAATAATGCATACACACTGATATATGTACAGCCAACGACATGGCATTAAATCCACATGTTGTCTGGAGAGATCCCAAAAAAATAATAAATATGTTTTCGTATTAAATTGTGTCGCTTCAAAAGCTGAAAACAAAACTGTTTGGCTGTTTCCACAAATGGAATAATGGATTTCTAGGCCTCGCCGAAAATTCAAAATCTTCCTCGGTAATTCCCCTGAAATTTGGAAATTTTGTTGGCGCACATGCGGAACATGCTGCACAATCGCTGGAAAAACTAAATTATGCAATTAATTTGCCAGCCCATCCCCAGACTCAGTAGCCGAAAAACAAAATCGCCAGACCAATTTCCAAAAATCGTATTTATATAATTTAATTCGGCAGAGGCGTAGTCATAGCAGAAAAAAGGTTAAACATTTATAAGGAATTTTTGTATTATATTAACAAAAATAATTCACGTAGAAAATAAAGACAGGCATTTTATAAAAAATGACATAGTAATGGGTAGAAATCATTTGAACATTTTCTGAATAAATAATAAATTTACAAATTTAATTTATTAATAAGTTCCTTATTAACAACCCTTTTTTCCTCCGACTCTGAATTTATTTTGCGGCGTTGAAATGCGTTTTAAATATTCCATTCTGAACATGTTTGTTTTGGTTATTTACGATTTTGGCTTTGGACATAATTGCAGTTCACAGAAAATGATTACTTTGTAAGCCAGCTATTGTATTTGAACAATATTGTTTTGGATATTGAAAATAATAAAAAAGTCAATCATAGAATTTAAAAATGTATACATATTTATCCGTTTAAAGAACTTAAAAAAAGCTTTAATTTTTCTATGAATATTAACTGTGCTGTGGAAAAAAGAGAAATTAAATCAGAGTTCCTTATAAGAGTATTCAGCACTCGACCGTGTAAAATCCCCTTGTTATTTTGTTTGCAATTATATTTGCGGCTTTTTCCGTCTCTGTTTGTATTCTGCGTACAACAAGCGCCACATGAACGTGAGACCAAAATGAGCAATATTATAAATTGTACAATTAAAAATATGGAAACAATATGCATACATGGCCAGTGGATGCCTATGAATTATTAATTGGCTTTCAGTTACACTTTAAGCCCTTTAAATCATGTACAAATTATATGAGTACCTACTCAAAATGTGTATATTTCTTCGGAAACATTTTTATAAAAATACTAATTGATTCCTATCCTTTTTGTTATCTTTGCAGGTAAGCAACCATCAAAGATGATTACGTATACGCACTGTTTCGACTTGAAGTGTAAGTGCAAGTGACAAATTCCATTTCAAATTCAATTAAGTCCCCCGAAAGGAGTTTGTTTGTGTGCGACTGACCGTGCAACAAGGTCAGACGTAAAAGTTTCAGTTTTATTTCTTCGTCTCAGACTTTTTCTCTTTTTTTTTGCCACTGGCTGTTATGCAATCCTTTCGAGAATTTCTCCCTCACGACTCAGGCAGGAAGTCCATCTCTTTGGGGTCTTGGCAAGCATTCGCATATCCTGCAGTGGCCACGCCCACTCCACACTTCCCGCCCACAGCCTTTGCCCCTTCCTTTGCCTTTTTATGGCCACGTGCGAAAATGCGGCAAAAGTTTTACGAGGTCAGGGTGAAGATGCTTGCTCCTCCAAGTTGAAGATGCTGCCGATGACACTTGAGTGAAATAATTTGATACAATAAAATAGAGTGGAATGAGTCCGAAGGAATATGGCAAATAAATTTGCATGCACAGTGAGAAAATAACCAAATAACCAAATTAAATGGAAAAAAATATATGTCAAACTATATCTAAAAAATCGAAATTTAAAAAATTAAGTGTAAAAAAAAATATTTATAAATTTCTGAAGATGATAAAAATGTTCTAAACTTATTTTTTAGTACAAAGTAAACTTTTCACCGAATTGTAACTTTTGTCTTTTTTTTGTTATTTAATTTTGCAAACTGGGAGCTGACAAACGTCTTTTGAGTAGTTGGCACTTGTTGCCGCCCTAAAAGTACATTTTCTCCAATTCGAAAACCGAAAAAAGCCAAGATACCCAACGACGTCAGCAACTTTGGCAGGTCCACGCCCTAACCATTTGCACAAACGCCCCCAGTCGCATGCAAAGTGCAGACCTCGGGGATTGTCAGAGTCGTGAAGTCTCTATATATCTATATATGTAGAGCGCTCTGATGGAGCGGAATCCAAGACTCACATGTCTTCTGGCCACGCTCAATTCAATTCAATTAAAAGCCGGCACACGCCGCACCCAAAAGCGAGTCAGACGAGAGAGAAATCCAGAGGGGAGACTTTTCGATTATTTAGGATGTTGAAAAAAGTGACAACTTGAATGCTCTGTGAAAATGTTTATATTTAAATGGAAAACTTTGGCAAAAAATCAATATAATTGAAAAAGTTGTTGGTCACTAGAAAACTGTACTTTATAAAAGTGTACTTTATAGTGCGAGATAACTATTGTCAATTAATTACATAAAATTTAATTAATTAAGAAAATTGTTAAACTTGAATGGGAAAATATGAAAAAATTCAATATAATTGAAAAAATTGTATTCACAAGAAAACTTTACTTTACAAAAGTATATCTCGCACTAATGCCAATTAAATTAACCATGAAATTTAAATTATTATTTATAATTTAAACCCATTTTATTTAGACAACTTGTAATTGCTTAAATTTTTCAACTTTTATTAGGGCCAACAGTTTCGATGACAATCTTGCTTTTTTTTAAATTTGTTAAAATATTTACTGCACCGCTGATTCATGTCAGCGAACCCAGAAAATCTGATTAAAACCCAACTGAAATTCACCGAATCGTTATGCGATATCTTTTTCATTTTGTGTTTCTCCCCTTTGGTTGTGTTGCAGTTTTTATTTTTTCCCAGAAAATTTCAATTGATATTTGTTATTATATTTTTGTTGTGTTTGTTGGTCTGATTTCTGATTTCTGTTATTCGTTGGTTTTGTTTTTTAGCATTGTTGGGGGGAGGTCCGCCCAGCTCTTTGGCATTTTTATTGGGTGTGTGCGAATGTTTGACTCACTTACTCGGGGCGTAAAAGTGGGAGTGGCGGCGCTGCAGCACTTGCCACAAATTATCCAATGGTCTGGGGCCAGGTTGCCATTCACTTTTCCACATTAACTTCAAGTTTTTGCCTCCAGCGGAGCGGTGGGAAAAAGGTGGAAAAGCGAGAGACTGGAATGGCGGTCACTTGAGGTTTTCCCTGCTGTTCACTTTTCTCCTGCTCATTTTTTTTTTCATGTCTGGCCCTCTTTTGCAATTTGCCTTTGATGAGTCACAAAAAAAGGGGAAAAGGGATAGGGGGTATACCCTTCACATTTTTGCATTCACCCGCGCTTTTCCCGCCTACCCACTTTCTCTTTCGGCCTGCGTTCTATTTGCACAACTAAGCCGCAATTAACGCTAATTATGAAATTTTCCTTTTAACTTGACTTGCAATTGTGGTCGAATCAAACAAACAAATGCGGCAAAAAAAAATTACAGAGTTTATGCTCATCTTTTAAGCTGTTGTCTTTTAATATTTCCATATTTTCGAAAAGGCTATCGTATTTAGTTATTGAAATTAATTATTTAATAAATGCTTTTAGCCTTTTCTAAACGTTCAATAAACTTGGCTTTAATTACTTTTACCAGCTTTGTATAAAATATTCAATGAATTTGCCAATTAAATTCCCCCGGCTTGATTAAATTCACTTTGGAGCCTTTTGAGCAACTGCAGCATGTTAATTAATTCGCATATTAAATGAGCTTACAGGCTTGATTATGATTTATGCATGTAAATTTATCGACCAAATTTTCCTGGGGCAGTTTGCTGGCCGAAGGCCTAAGTCCACTTTAAGCCGATAAGTTTTCCCCCGTGGCACTTTGTTTGTCCCACTAATTTCTTATCAATAAAAGTGAGACAACAGAAATGTGCAGGCAAATTGACAGAGTGTAGTGTTTGTTTTTCCTCCAGTTTGTTTGTGGCTGCCTATTTGTATCTTTAGCGGCATCTGCAGTCGAGTGTTGTATCTTTAAGATGCAAATTAAAAGCGAAGCGGCAGATGCGTCAAATATAATTCACTTAAACGCTGGTGACTCACATCCTCAATTTACGTTCGTTTCGTTTGTTTACTCTGCTTTCGTTTGTTTTCTCCCTACCCATTCTGTTCTTTCGCCCCTTGTTCATTCACAAATAGGTGGATCGAAGGGGAGAATACATAAGTAGGGGGGCTACCTTATCGCCAAACAAGTGACGACAATGCCTAGACTTCCCCTGAAGACTGTTCTCAAAAGAAGTCTCTGTAGAATCGCCTAAAACTGCGTCAGTGGATCGCATTCATAAGCCACCATAAATCAGGAACGATGATTCACCCAATCGAAGTTTTCGACTTCTATGGCAAATCCCAACTTTTTTTTGGTTCTTAGTATGTCCGGTTTCGGGATCCAATCAAATTTTAACAGGTTCTCGGAATTAATTTGGAAAAAGTCTTATGAACTAAGCGAAAGTTTAAAACCCATTCCAAAATGTGAATTCCACTTCGTGACTCACATAAAAATATGAATTCTTTATAGTTCTTGATACAATTAAATTCAAAACGGAAATTCGACGTTAAAAGCTTAACAAATAAAAATAAATTTATGTGGCTAGTATTCCAAAACAGGAAGCTGTATTCATAAACGACCCAAATAACTATATTTATCTTAACTTGTTTTAATACCTGCTAATAACCTCAAGCGTATCTTTCAGCTATTCAAATAAGCGTCTCCAGTGACTCACCTGGCTTATCAACTTTTACTTTTGACAGTGTTTATATTTTGCTGACCAACTTAAGTTTCATAATTAAATTCAAGTTCAAAGACCTGCTAAAGTTGCTGCCATACGTATTTATGTCAAAATGTCTGAGGCAGACTTTTCCTTTTCCCCTTTTCATGTTGGTTTTTTTTTCGGTTTGGTTTGGTTTGGCTTGCTGCACCTCGCCCTGCTAATGAAATAATTAAAAAATAGTTTAACTGCCGCTGGCAGGCGGGAAAAAAGAGCAAAACAAAAGCCATAAAAGTGTCAACTGCAGTTGGTGCAAATAAAAAAAAAACGGCAGCTTACAAAAAAAATGCTCAAAAAAAATTGTTTGCAGCTCTGAAAATTTGTGAAATTTTCGTAGTCGAAGCGAAAAGAATGTCATGTGTGCGTGCCTGCATGCGAAAAGAGAGGCTAGGGGGCGTGGCAGTCACGGCATGCGAAATGTATCTATTAGATACACGCCTGCGAAATGCGGTTAACTGCATTGGCAGCCGACGCAGTTTTGCCATTTACCGTTAGCTGAAGTTGCATTGGCAGCCTGCACTTGTATCTGTATCTTGTATCCCAAGCCGTGCTTTGTATCTGAGATCTTAAGCCTGTATCTGTAACTGCAAATGTATCTGTGAAGTAGAAGCTGAAGCTGAAGCCGAAGTATTTGGGTCACTTGTTGCCGCTTGGCTGCCACTCGAAGTCGTCTAATGGCCATGGCGGGTTTTTCAACTTCTTCTTGGCCGCTTTTTTAAGCTGAAAAAGCTAGTGCCTTTTGGCTGATGCAAAGTGAGGACAGTATTTCGTATTCAGTTGGTTACGCTTTTCGGCCAGGGTATTATTTTGCGTTAAACACCAGACTTACAGCTGGAAAAGTCGATTAAAGTACTCTTTTACAATTAATATATGCAGGTTACTTCATCCAGAAGACCTCTGTACCAAATAAATATTTTATCCAAAATAAAAATCAGTAAATATTAATATTGCAAACAAAAAAATAAAAAATCCCTTCTACCATGATGCAACAATTTTATAAAAAAAAAATACCATATGGAAAAAAAGGTCAAAGTAAAACGAGGTTTTTTTGAAATAAAACTACAAAGAAATACTTTAGAATTTTTCCGTTTACGGGGTATTTAATACTTCCATTAAAAGTAAACATTTTTTTGTTTAGGTGAACGTAGTCGAATTTTTGCATGCTGCTGGCTGTGCGATAAGCAAATTCACAAATTCGTCCCATGTGTGTGGGTTAATTTGAAAGTTTCAACTGTCAGAAATGTTATAATTGACGGCAGCCACTTGCGAACAGTGCATCTGCGAATGTATCTGTGCCTTTTGTGTGTGGCGCGTATCTTACGGATGCAGTTCAAATTTCGTTATGCTCGTGTTTTGTGAGCATTTGGCCCGTTAAGTGCCGTTAAGTGAGGCATTGAGTGACAATGCCTCGAGATTACGCCCACACATCGCCACTCGCCACTCGACTAAATGCAAAACAAAAGACCGGCTGAGTAATGCACTCCGCTCCACATTTTGCGCAGGAAAATAGAAAAAATACCACAAAAAAACTTGGAATACTTGCTAAAAACTGTAACTGCGTACTACGGATAGTTTGATACTTAGTTTTGATGCGGGGCAAATCGCTGAATGAGATCAGCCAGTGCGTTTTATAGGAAAAGTTGAGCAGATAATAGGAATTCCTTTGTTAGAAAAGCTCATGGAATTTAAAAGCCTAACTTGTTATTGCACTAAACACGCAGTTATGGTCTCCATTAGATACAAGTATATTAAATTAAAATAATTATGAAAAGCTATTAAACTTTAAATAAATATTGGAGATTTTAATTGATTTTTTTTAAACAATAATACAATGCTGCATTTTAAAATTTTAATCACAAAATAAAACGGAAAAACCTTCTCAACAATTGATTGCTTAGATTTAAATAATTAAATAATTTAAAATAATAAAAAATTTTGCTCTAAAAGATTTCCCAAGAAACAAACGCCAAAAGAAACCATTAACCCAGTGCTTATTGAGATAGATTTATAGTATCTTTGTATCCGTAGCTTGCAAATCCACGAGCCAAAGCTCCGAAACAAAACCCATTTAAACCGAGCCCAAGGTCAATTGCGAAAATATCCATCAACTAGAGTTGAAAATGGCCAAAATCTTGAACGCTTTTTATGGCCCCCAGAAAACATCGTCGTGTGTGGGACTCGGATTCAAATTCAAATTCAGATGGTAATATGTTCGTGGGAAAAGTGCAGAGTAGATCGTTTGAGCGAAGACAACGTGACTTTGAATATTTTAGAGAAATACAATTGGGGGAAAGATATAACTATAAACATGGCGAGTGCAATTTATAAAATTGTATCTGTATCTGTGTGACCCGCTAAGCGTCTAATTATGCGCGGATACAGATACAGATACAGATACAGTGTGCATATATCTGGTGGATACATTCTTTTTCAGCTTTATTAAAATCTTTCCGCCGCTGGAAAAATCTCTTTCTTTTTATAAAAATCTCTACTCTACGCTGCCGTTGCCATTGGAATTTTCTCGTTTTCCGTTTTGCTAATTTCTGCGCATTTGGCTTCGGCTTTGGCACTGCCATTTTCACTTTGCCATTCATGACTTGGCTCTGGCTTTTGGGCTGCGTGTTTATTGCATCCGTTTTGTGGCATACTTTTCGTGCCGCTTTTGTTGCTGTTGCTTTTCTGTTTTTTTATTTTTTTTAATTTTTCTTTTTATTTTTTTTTACGCTGCAACTAAGCACGAAGCGGATATTGTCACTTTTGCAATTACAACGCGCATAACTTTGCACAGAAAAATAAAAATAAAAATGCACGCTATAGAAAATTGCCTTGGCAAAGGCAAACAGTGAATGAAATTGAAGAGATAAATATGAAAAAAAAAGAAACAGAATAGACGGGGAAAGAAACGATGCAGAGATAAGCAGAAACAATTCCATAAAAAAATATAAGGCTAAATATACAATTCAGTTGAAAATAATTCAGCAAAGCAGAGGAGAGCAAACAAATGGAAAGAGTTTCCATTTCCAGCACAATAAATGGGATCAAGGCAAACGGAATTAAATCAAAACAAGAAGTCGAGTGTGCCAAGTATCAGATTAAAATTGTGAGCAGGAATCACATCTTGAATTCAAATTAAAATACACTCCTGCGGTCATAACTTTTAAGCTTTGGAAATCGTTTAGATTTAAATTAAATTTTGCGTGGGCCTTTGTTGACAAATAAACTGGATTAATTTGAACACCAAATAAATATCACAAGTCAAATTTGGAAAGCCAATAAAATTCAAGCCGACTTTGGTAAAAATATTAAAACAAAATCAACCAACTAGATTTTTATACCCGTTACTCGTAGAGTAAAAGGGTATATTGTATTCGTGCAAAAGTATGTAACAGCTAGAAGGAAATGTTTCCGACCCTATAAAGTATATATATTCTTGATCAGGATCACTAGCCGAGTCGATCTAGCCATGTCCGTCTGTCCGTCTGTCCGTCTGTCTGTCTGTCTGTCCGTCTGTCTGTATGAACGCTGAGATCTCGGAAACTATAAAAGCTAGACGATTGGTATTTGGCATGAAGATTCTTGGAGTTCCTACGCAGCGCAAGTTTGTTTCAAAAGGGTGCCACGCCCCCTCTAACGCCCACAATCGCTTATATGCGATTTTAAAAATTTCAATATTTCGGAAAAGTAAAAATGCAGTTTTATTGTGTTTATCAATACCTATCGAAATGTAGAAGAAATTTTTCAAATCGGACCATTCGTTAAAAAGTTGTGCGTGTTCAAAGTTTCTCCATCTCCCTCGCACTCCCTTTACCTGAGTAACGGGTATCTGATTGTCGGGGCACCCGACTATAGCGTTCTCTCTTGTTTTATATTCCTTAAATCAAAAAATCACTATTATTTTGAGAGCCAAGAGTTCACCAGCCGCATTCGTTCCAGTCTCAATAACCATTTTCCAGCCCTTTCTTCCGCCGATCTTCACAAGAAAGCAAAGCGGATAAATAACCGAATTCGTCGACAACTTTCACATTTTCAGCCACAATGAAAACAAAAATATTTCTTCAGAGCGCTCAACTTTGGCATATTTATACCCGTTACTCGTAGAGTAAAAGGGTATATTGTATTCGTGCAAAAGTATGTAACAGGGAGAAGGAAGCGTTTCCGACCCCATAAAGTATATATATTCTTGATCAGGATCACTAGCCGAGTCGATCTAGCCATGTCCGTCTGTCCGTCTGTCTGTCCGTCTGTCTGTCTGTCCGTCTGTCCGTCTGTCCGTCTGTCCGTCTGTCTGTCTGTATGAACGCTGAGATCTCGGAAACTATAAAAGCTAGAAGGTTGAGATTTCACACACATATTCTTGGGCTTCCTACGCAGCGCAAGTTTGTTTCATCGAGGTGCCACGCCCCCCCTAACGCCCACAATCGCCATAAACGATTTTCAAATGTGTCTGGAGGCCACATCTTTTAAGATTTTAAAAATATATAAACGCCATTTTATAGTGTTTATTAATACCTATCGAAATGTAGAAGACATTTTTCAAATCGGACCATTCATTAAAAAGTTATACGCAATCAAAATTGTTTATATATCTATCTCCCTCGCACTCCCTTTAGCCCCAATAGATAGTCGGGACACCAACCCGAGTACAGCGTTCGCACTCCCTTTAGCTGAGTGACGGGTATTAGATAGTCGGGACACCAACCCGACTATAGCGTTCTCTCTTGTTTTTTTTTATGTCGGGCCCTCGAAAAAATCAAAGACGAACGAGAGGCGCGTGCAAAAGACAAAAAACAAACAGAAAAAAACATAAATAATAAGGCAAAATCTCCGAAATCTTTAAAAAAAATCCAACGAGTTCAACGAACGCAAATGAAGAAAGAGAAAAAACTGAAAAAAACCAAACAAAAAGTCACGGAAAGAGATGGGAAAAAATTGTTATAAACAGCGAGCATATAATTAACACAATGAAGTGCAGAAGTAAGCAAAGAAATCGAAGCAAAAAGATTGTTAAACAATTTTTGCTTGGCAGCCAAAAGTGCCGAGATGTTTGCCAAAGACTTGCCAAATCTCCAGTGAACGAATAAAATGCTTGTTGAAATTCCAGCGAAAAATAAATACTTTTTTTATTATTATTTCATAATAAGACGAAAAAAAAAGCTATAAAAATGCGGAATGCAAAAAAACAAAGCGCCAAAACGCATTCAATCAAAGGCCATGTCGAAAAACAAACAAAATAATAATTAAATAACATCGCTGGAAATATCCGACGAATGTCGCCTCCACAAAGACAAAGGCAGTCAATAATTACAAAACAAAATTTGTCATAAAAAATTGTAATTAATACTTGTTTATCAAGTCGAAACTAATAGCTTTATACTCGAAGGATTTATGGGATTATTAAGATTTTTCTGATTGCTTTGAGATTGGTTTAAAAATCAGCAGTATATTTTAGATCTTTGAATTTAAAGCAAATACATAATTCAAACTATCATAATTTTTGAACCCTATCATGTTCGAATGAAATAAGTCTGATTGAATCTGTCAAATTGATTAAACTCTACGAAATTGGCTCCGAAAATTGTGATTTATTTTTTATTTATGTTCGTATGCGATATTTTTCCCACCAATCAATGTTCATTAAGGGGCGTGAGGACAAAACAACAGGGAATATTAATATTGCCATAAAACGTTCATAAAATATGTTAAATAAAAGAAACGAAAATCCATAAACATATAGATAGGCGGACGACATCGGTGATGGACAGTGGGTGAAAGGGCGTTATATATCCATATATATTTGGGGCTGTCAAAGTGACGCCATTTACGGTTTGACAGGCACAACAACAACTCCAAAAAACAACAAGTAACAGCCGGCGTCGTTAGTCTGTCTGAATCTTGATGATTGGATAGGATAGGACAGGATGGGATGGGATTGGGGGCTGGTCTGAAGTGACATATGTGGATGGCAGTTAAAATTGCCAGCAAGCTGTCAATAAATTCGGCTTAAATCACGTAAAAGTTGCCGATGAAAGAGAGAAAGCAATTATTGTTTTTAGCTAGAATACAAAAAATCAATTCACAAAAGTTTGGAAAAACAATCACGAATAATTGCATACATAAATATTTACCAACACAAATATAAATAGAAAAATTGGTAGGAAAATAAGAAGGCACAAAAGAGAATTTTCAGCTTCGAAAAACAATTAAAGCAAAGCTTACGCAGAATTTAAAAACGTTCCTTCAACATTTTCCTTTCGCTTAAGAGGCTTCTATTAGACGTGTTTAATTTGTATTTTACGCCTGAATTTTCTTCTATAAAGGGTTGCCGTCCCAAAAAAAAAAAACGAAAAGGAAAAGGATGATTAATTAAGGTTATTGTGATTAATGTTCTTGCCGGAACCCCAAGGCCTTAGCATACAAATCAGCGAAGCGAGTGACTGACGGACGAGAACCTTTTCGAGAGGCAAGACAACAATGACCACAAGACGGCAGTCTATATACATTTTGGATGTATGTATATCCCACTGACCCAAATCCAAAGCGACACCTTCGAGGGGAGTGGCAGGTGGGAGGTGGCAGGTGGGGCACCGGAACTCAACAGCTGAGCAAACATTTGATCTGGCTGCGGTTCAGTGGCGCTCAAACTGTGACAGGTGCAAATTGTTGAACCTCTGTCGTCTGTCCTTCGTGTTCTTTAGCACCTGTACTGGGTCACACACACATACGAACACTAGAGCACACCCGCAGGCCCTTTTTCCCCGGATTTTCCGGCTGCCATTTGTTTTCCTGTTGTCTTCTTTTTTCTCCTGTCCAAGTTTTATTGGTCTGCGTCTGAGTTAAGTCTGTTTGAATTTTCTTGTTGTTCGCGGGGAGTTTTTCCATGTTTTGTCCTTGAAGTATCCTCAGTGGCTGTGCGGCCTTATAAATCTTCTTTTGGCCAAAATGGCGCAGCACGTAAATCGCCATTAGTATTGGTATGCGTGTGGCTAGACAATGGTGGTCGAAATAATAGTATTGATATATTTTTTAAAATAAAAAAAAAAACATTTAAATGCAATTTATTTCTTTTATTTGTCTTCTTTTTATTTTTTAGTCTATGTATTTTTTTCGAATGCTATTATATTGACCTGATCTGAAAATTTGATTCTTAGTCTCTGCATGGCAATAAATTAGTTTGTTTTATAATTAGGATTGTAATGATACTGAAAATTAAAAAAACCCAATTTATTTTCTCTTTTTTAAATGTTTAATTTCTCTTACTTTTTAGAATGCTTTTATATTGACCTGCTCCGTAAATTTGATTCTTTGTCTCCGCAAGGAAATAATTTATTTTCTGCTTCGGCTATCAGCGAACATAGCCTCATTTTGTCTTTACACTTTTGTTTTGGCTCACTCGTGTTGCCAACTAATTGTACCGCCTTTTTCGCTTACCTCACAGCCCCTCCCCCTCCCATTTAGCTTTGCATGCGTTCAACAATTTATGAGCACTGCGGCTTAGGGGAATACTAGAATACCAAAAAAATAAAAGTAGCAAGAAACGAATTCAAGAAAAAAGCGTAGCAGCATCGTTTGTCGCGGCATACATAAAATTAATTATTCAGGCAAAAAGGCAACGGCTTTGGCTTTGGCGTTGGCTACAGAATGGCTAAAATGTCCGAAATGGCAAAATGGCCAGCTGGCAAAGTCCACAAAATCCAGCGATACAAACCAAAGCCGTAAAAGTCAAGAACAACAGCGAATTGAAATTTAAGTGCCGCCAAAAGGCAAAAGTCGTGGACTTAAATACGCTCGAATGACGAAGTTGAAGAGGTATTATTGTCTGCTAGAAGCAACAATTACTTATCCGAGGGCAAACAAATATTTATCATCTGAAGAGGGGTTAATTTACACGATAAACAAAGGTTTCCGGACTCGCAAATGTAGATACTTGAAAGGAGAATTTATTTGGTAACGAAATTAAAGATACTAAGGAAATTATAGTAACCTTCTGATAAACACAAAATGTTTTAAATTGTTTTTGTATTTATCCTTCTTACTTTAACCAACATGAACTTTCTTCTCTAAAGCAAACTACTCTGCAAATTCACTTAAAGCAATTTAAGTAAATCACAGCATTCCCGTTACTAATGAATCTTATACAAAACAATTACTCCTCCTTGGAAATCCTGTAACTCCCTTTCCCCGCTTAAATATCTTAACAAACCAACGGGTTAAAACAAAGCAAACAAAAGCCAAAGAGAAAGGAAACAAGCAAACAACAACGGTTAACCTATAGCTGGCCAGATGACCACGCCCCCTGCCTTAGTTACCGCCCCCCGTTCTATGGAGTCGAGTCTGCAGGGGGAAAATTAATTACGCACGCTTTAAATTTGATTTCATTTGTTTTCGTTCCGCCAGTTTCTTTCGGTTCGCTTAACTATACTCAGAAAAAATCAAGTAAATAGAACAGGATTGTTTTAAAAGGATTATAATACTACTGAAAACATTAAAAATAGTTGTTATTCAGGGAAGTCGAATCCTCCTTAAAAAAGTTAAAATTTTACAGCAGTTATTGGAAGTTTAAAAACTGTCTGTCTTTAATGTTTGAATACATTAATTATATAATATTGAATAATTTATAGTATTTAAATATTTTCTTTGCTTAATTTTGTACATCTATAAAATACATAAACCTGATTTTGTAAATCTTGCTTTTTGAGGGAATTATTTTTTTTTGAGTGTACTACTTTTGCACTTTTTTCTGGCCACCCACTTTAGCCCCTTTGCTACTTTTTCCCCTTCCTTTGGCTTTGGTCATTCGTCTTCCATTTCGTGTTTTAATGAGCTTCATGCGCCACACGCTGATTTCGCTTTCTTCGCCTTTTTCTCTTTTTTGTTTCGCCTTGGCTTGTTATTATTATTGTTTCTTCTTTTCCACTCCACTTTCTGGGCAGTAATATTTAATTTTTGTTTTTTTTTTTTGCCCTGCCGCTCGCTGGCAAATTGCAAATTGCGGGTTAGCATTTCTTAATGTCAATGCCATTGTAGCGGGCAGAAGAAGAATTACTCTGATGGGTGGTGGGGTTTGGGGGTGGTTAGGGTATGGGGGAGAAGAAAGAGAAGCCAGGGGGGGTGACGAAATAAAAGAGCAGAACGAAATTGGCGAACTCTCGACGATAACCGAATCTTACACTCAACAAATTTTCATAAGATTCCATTGAAATATTTTTATAATTAATGGTTAAAAATAATACATTTTATTGGTTAAATTTTTAAAATAAATTTTAGATATACGTAAATATTTCTTGAATGTTAAATCTTTTAAACTTTTTTAAAAACCAAATTTCTAGATTTTTAAAAGAATTTTCCCGCATGCAGATGCCCTGGACAGAACAACGAAAATACAGCTTTTCCCATTCCCTTTCTTTTTTCGGCTTAAGTGGGCAAGTTAATTGAATTGGGGCTTATGCGATGGGTGGAGTGGGGTGCAACACAGTCCCTACTAATTGTTAATTGCTCGGGGGGTGGCCAAGAAGGGGAAGTAAAGCAGCCAGGAGCACTGCATGCATTTATGGTAATGCGAGGAGCAAACGGCGAATTGCGAACCTCGAAACAACCCGAAAGCCCAGCGGGTGAAGAAATTGAAGTGCGGATCAGGGCCGAAAGTGCAACAAATTGAAAGTGTTAACGATTGTGGCTAGAATTTCCGAGAGGGTGTGGGAGTACTTCCAGCAATAATTAAACATGCTGATTAAGTGGAGCCATAATTGTGGGCGAGCAGGGGGCCGAAATTGAAAAGCAGGCAGTTGGGGAATTAAAGTTTGGGTAACTGTGCGATTGGTTTAAAGTAGTGCGGTTACTTAAGAATTTATTAGTTTAAAAAGTTGATTCGATTTGTTTGTTTTATATTTTGATAGTCATTTATTTTAAACTGTAAACTAATTGTATGTGCCTTTATTTTTATGACTAAAAAAATAATATAATTAATGCTTTTAATTGTTTAAACAGTTTATTAGATTTCTTTTTTTCTAATATTTAAACGAAAAACTAATTGTATTTACTTATTTATATTTTCAAGACTAAAATAATAAATGAATTAAAAAAATCCTAGTAGGATTCAATGAATTATTTTAAATTTGTTTGGTTTATGTGTTTAATAGAATTGAATGAATATTTGGTGTCAGCAGCCAGGGGAAAAGTGGGCGCTATGCGTACGTGGGCGTGGCAGCCAGCTGTGACCACCCACACAATTTTTAGTTTAATCAAATGAATGAATGAATGGCGTGAATTCAAACGAAATTCTCATTTTAAGAAAACAGGGCCATAATTTTGTAGTATAATCTGCCTGAATTTTATACACTATGCAGTTAAAATTGATTTTTCAAAAATTTTCGACTTTTTGTTCTCGGAAGAAAGCACAAAAAAATGCTGGCAAATTCAAAAAATTCAAAAAAATGATTTATTTATTTATTCAATTCGAAATGAATTAGAAAATCATTCAATTTATTTCACATAGAATTGAATAAAATAAATCAGAAATTTCATAACATACTACGATACAAAAAAATTGAATGATTCACGCAGGGCTCTAAATCCAACTGAGCTCTTTCACCTTTAACTTCAAAACTAAAACTGAATGTAAAAAATTCAAATTAAATTCTTTTTTAATTTAACCAATCTAAATCCTAATTTCCGCTTTGATGCCGAGCCAATAAATCCTGTAAACGTTCTTTAATTGTTTCCAAATTCCCAGGCTTAGCTTTGCTAACCTTTCTGCTTTCGCAACCTCCTGAAAGCCCCTCTAATCGGTATAAATCTCGTAACTAAACCGAAAATACGCGCCATTAGCCCCGCCAACCACCAACCACCAACCACCTGATACATTATGCACCTGATACGGCCAAGACATTAATTTAGGGCCCGCAAGAGAAGCCCTCTTTCATCCGAACTTAGCTTGGCTGAAAGAGACAAAACCAATAAACCAAATGCTGACTAACAGCCTTGTTCATGTCACAGACGAAGGTCAGAGGGCGGGATTTTGTGGGGGGAGGGGCCTTGGTTTATCGCTCAGACAACGCGCAATTTTTCGTTTTAATAACAATATTTACTCATCATAAAGTATAAATGAAGGCATAATGTGTTGACGGGCTGTATGTACATATATATGTGTATATGCGTATATATGCAGACATTAATGTGTATATCCATTGGCAAATGGGTGTATTTGTGTGGGTGGTCACAGCTGGCTGCTACGCCCACGTACGCATAGCGCCCACTTTTCCCCTGGCTGCTGACACCAAATATTTCACGGCTGTTTCAACGCTTTTCCTGTTTCATTTAGGTTTTTTTTTTATTTTGTTAAGCCATTTTGTCGTTGTCTATGAGGACTTCACTTAGGTGACATACAAAAAGCCAATATTTTCATGACGCGGGGAAAAAGCAGACAGAGGCAGATATTGGAAATTCAAATAAATACACAGGAGCCAGGACACTGGAAAAAATTCAGCCATATACAAAAAATTCTAAAATACTCTTCGATTTAAATACAACGTTATCCCGACCAGCTACTTCTTACTTAGATGGTCAAAAAATATATCTTTTTTATATTTAATTTATTTTAATGTTATTTGAAGGCTTATTATCCTTTACAATAAATTAATTTGTACTCCCATATTTTTTAAACATTTTTAAAATATGTTTTTTTCTGCGACAACCATAGTTTTTCGCCCAGTAAAGCTCTCGAATAAAACGTGCGACACGTGCAGACTGCCAAATGGCGATAGGTGGCGCCACCCCAACTCCCCAAATAGCTTCCTCCATTTTCCCGTTCCCCTCTGTTTCCAGAGGTTTTTCCAACCCCCCGACAAACCATCAATCAATTGGGTCTTAGAGCATTTTGTTGCCTTCGATTTGTGGGCAAGCGTCCTCCGTTTAACGGGGCGTATGCGCAATTAATGCGCGACGTCGTGAACAAAGTGAAGAGAACTCTTAAAGAAATTTTCTGACAGCGCTTTCCATGATGGAATTCGTGAGTGTTCTGCTCTAATTGCATTTTGCGAAAGCCATTTTTTGTTGTTCCTCGTCTTTTTTCTGTGTTTCATCATAATTATCGAGATAATTGCGCACGCATCGTTAATTGGAGATGAATTAAGGGGAAAGAGGGAGACTGTTTTGTAGGGAGACTGGGAAACTGAGAAGCCGAGATCTGGAGAAAGAGACGCGAGACGCGCAATTACCATGAGATGGGAATTTGAGATAAGTGAGGAAAAGTGTTGATTATAATGAGCCAACTAACCGCAATTTGGTCCAGATTCGGTGGGTAATTATCGAGAACATCAAAGCGAAGCAGGAAAATCCTCTCGGGAGTTAAGTTTTCCAATCAATAGTATCCATATCAAATTGACACCCTCGCACACAAAAATCATTTGCATATCCTCCAATCAATAAGAATCATAAATCAAGCTCAAGACAATCGAAAGTTTATTCAACTCCCTGGGCATCCATCAAAGGAAAACGTGAATGAGAATAATGTACATATATATAAAATATTCATATAATAAGATAAATTCCTCGACAGTAACTCACTTGAATATATCGAACAACACATTCAATCCGAATAGCAATCACTACTTGAGTTTGCTCAATCAGAGTTTTTGGTTTTCGGGCTGCTAACCGAATTGTTATTAATTTTATAGACATTTTGTGCGTGTTATGCGTGTGCGTGATGCCAACAATCGGAGCCTCCAGACAACAGCCCTGACCCCTGACCCCTGAAACCCCGACCCTCGACACTGACTAACTGAACAAACGACTGACTGAGGGGAGGGGGAAAAGGAAGCCAAGTGGTTCAACAATGCGTAACAACAGGAAAGCAATAACAATTTGCAATTAGCCCAAACGCGTTTGAGCCGCAACTTTATTTTGACACTGTCTGTCGAAGGAATGAAGTGGTTTAAAGGGGGCCAAGGGGGGTTAAGGCGGGGGGCAGGGACAAGGTCAACGCATCGGGGCAGAAAATTAAAGTGAATGATGGGCTAGCGAGGGTTGATACGTGTGTATGTGAGCTTCACTACCAAAAAATAAAAAATACAAACATTTTAAAAAGTTTTGAAAAATTGTTTTGTCACTTCTTATAATTTATTTAAAATTTGTAAGTAAATAAGCATAAGAAATAAATAAAAACTTTCTTTTAAAAAATATCCCTAATTTAAGATAAGGTAACCATTAATTCTTAAAGATTTCAATGATTGTCTTCAAGACTTCAATCATCTCATTAAAAAGTTTCTTGATCTAGTCTAAACCTTATTACTCATTTTGGTCTTAAGTCCATGAAGCATAAGATATTTAAATTTCCCTAATAGTTGATACTCCCTGCAATCCCTGGAAACTGCTCTGCAACTCCTTGGTAACTTACACTTTCCCTGGCCAAAATACCTCGCCAGCCAAGACCCCCGGCCCCAGATCGCTTCTTAAGCAGTTTAGCATTAATTAAGTTTGAGTACAAGTTGCAGACATTCGCGGGGGGGCGGTAAAGAGGGGGAGGACTTAGTCGCTGAAGTATAGTACTTAATTTAACCGTCTGTCTGCTGGCCAAGTGATAAGCCATCCCCCTCTGCTCCTCTGCCTAGAGTAGCCAACCCCCTTTTCCCCCAACTAATTGCTGCCTTTTAACACTTGGGGGGAAATTCACTTGCCATCTATCTCGCTCTCGGAACGGTGTGCATTTCCTGGCCAGACAATCTTCTCCGGCCCCTAAAATCCCAACCCAACCCAACCCCCTTCCCCTCACAGAATGATTAACTGCATTGGGTATTGTGTGTGGCAAAAAGGGGGAGAAAAGGGAGAAAAGGGGGAAAAGTTTATCAGCCATCATCGGTTTTCCGCTTTTCAGTCGCATTATGCGTCAGCGCACTAAACCAACATTTTTACACCTAAGAGCAGATCAAGAGGAGACACCGGACCAAGGGGACTCGAACTCGGGACTCCGGTGGTCTATAGTCTAGCAATTTCTGCCGGCGGATGGCATTTAACGCCTGATTGAACGGCGGGGCCCAGCATTTTCGGCCTCAATGAGTGCGAGACATGGCTAAGCGTATTAAGAGCCGCATTACCGTTAAGTTTACAGTTTAACTGTTAAAGCGAAAGCGGGGGAATCCCCTTACCTCAAACATGCAGGCCTCTTCACGCCCATTCACAACCAACCACACGATAACCTCCCCGCAATCCATTAGCCGACATTACGCATACGCCGCGTGGTGTCCATAAAAAATGCAACTCTGCATTGTTTAGCCAGCGAAACAGAACAGAAGGCGCATAAAACTCAACACACAAAAAAACTAGAAAGCAGGGAAAATGCAAAAAAAAAATAAAAAAAATAGAAGTGGGAAATGCCAAAAAGGGGCCACAAGTGGGCGTGGCCACGTTTCTTCGCTCTACGTGCCCCGGCATGCAAAGTGCAATTCTGCAGCTGGGAATCGCATTTTAACCCATCCATATTGATGTGCAAACATGGAATGCATTTTATGATGAACATGGATTTCTGACTCGCTTTTTTTCGTATTCGGTTCGGTTTTAAAAATTTATGCGTATGTGATAAAGCGTGGGAATTTAAGTAGCGTGGGCGTCAGGTGAGGGTAAAAATGTAATCTTTAATATTAATAATAAATAATAAAAAATATAACCAGTAAATGCATTCCTTTGATTTATGGTCGGGACAAGCGTATTAATATTAACACGGCATTTAACAATATATTACACAAATAATTCAATTATTCCACTTCAAATACCGTTTTATCAACAAGTCTGGCGGCTGGACATTCAGTGGCTTATCATTTATCAAACCGAATTATGTGCTAATCTCGACCAGACATCGTCCGTTAACAAATGTTTGCTCATTCCCAGTCTTTAGCTTTTTCCATTATTTTCTTCGTCGCATTGCAGCCAAAGAAAAAATGAAGAAATAGAATTGAAAAGCAATACAAATCCACAAATCAAAATATATCTGAATTGTTTGAGGGGGCAACTTTCGGGGCGGTCGGCTGTCGTTTATTCTGTGGCGATGACATGCGACAACGTTGCAGTTGAAATGGATCCCCAGATGGAATGGAAATGGCAGTGGAATGGTATTTCTCTTCCTAATGACAGAGTGGCGAAACCAGAGCCCGAAACATATCCAGACAATGCTGAGGCTATGATTCCGATTCCGAAACCGATGCCCTGCCAAGAACCCCCGAAAACTTTGTTTCCCCAACCTCCTCACTATCCAAATCTCGATTTTTCTCTCTCTCGCTGCGAAATGAGGCTGCCAAGAAATGTTTGCTCTAGAGACTTCTTCTATGCTTCCAACACATTTATTAAAGCCAACTATCGAGGGGACGGGGACAGTGCAGTGCAGTGCCTATGACAGGAGCGGAACAGAACGGAACGGAGGGGAACGGGCTGGATATTAATCATCGGGCAGACTTAAATTGCAAATGAAATCGGAATTGGGCAACGGTGCGTATGCGTATCGTAGTTGAGTAGTTCGAGGCGACGAGGGAGCCAGAAATTGGCAGACTCTGTCAAGCATTTTGTTGGCTGCAGCAAACACAAACATACATATTCAAAATATGCACTGGGCGAAAAAGAAATGTGAAGGAATATATTGTTCCTGTAATGCATACTTTTTTCATGGGGTTTTAAAAATGTTACAATGCAATTTAATATTAAAGTGTAAATAACTAAAAATATGAAATTAAAATTACATTAAGTTGAGTTCCAATCGAAATTTATGTTCAAAGCACCTTTTTATCTATCCCTGATAAATTTATTTATTGTTGAAATATTTATAATAAATATATATATTTTTGTTTTTATTAAATGTTATGTATAAATCGCATTTAAAATATATTAACTATTTAAAAGAACGGATTAACTAGCTACTGTGGCAACCGACTGGCTGTTATAAACTATCTTCCTATTTTTATATAAAAACTTAGAATATTAGGGGTCATTAAGACGCTGCAAGCATAGAAACTAGAAGATTCTAAATAATAAATTCTTCTCTGTGCACATATATTTGCACACATCCACAAAAAGACTGAGAGAGTCGGCTGGGGAGAGAGAGATATCCATTAAACAAACACAGAGAAATCGCCGCTGACATAAAGCAGCAATGGCTGTCCTGGCAATGTCCTGGAATCCCCCCTCGTCCTTTCTCCCGCTTGTCTAGCTGTCGCCCCGCTGGCGCCAGCTGTCGCCTGCTTTAACTTGTGCCCTCATACATGACTATATAGATGGTACACACATATATGTGTACTATATTGTATCCGCGAGATGCTAGCACTCACATTCACATTCGCACTCGCACACATCATCAGCATATTGCCGCTTGTTGGGTTGTTGAATCTTAAGTAATTTGTCCCCCTTTTCGCTCGCTACTTGCAGGTCCCGCCGTTCAGATGGTCTCCCAGAACCGACCCCCTCCCCCGATGCCGGTGCCCGTCCAGGTGCCCCAGTACGTCAACGAGAACGGAACGCTGACCCACGTGATGCTCTCGCCGCAGCAGTACCAGCAGCTGCATCCTGGCCAGGGACACCTCCATCCAGCGCCCTTCGTAAGTATTACCTTTATATTTACATAGATTTACTGTTTTTCGGGGAAAGGGAACGGGGATCTCAATCACATAATTACTTACAATTTTTTTAAAGCCGAAATTAGCAAATCAAACTTAACTTCTGTGTAAAAAGATAGTTTTGAATTCCTTTGTTTTCTAATTTAAGACTTTAAGTTGATTATGAAACAATCTAACCATAATTTACTGGAATTACTTCAAAGAATTCCTTATAAACGAAATAAAAGTTTTTTTTATTGGTAAAAACGGTTTAATATCTAACAATTTAATATAATTTAAAATTTGGCTTTTGCCAAAAAAGAATTGCAATTTTACCTTATAACAAGGGTTCGAAAATCAAATAAAATGTTCCAAAGGATTTTTATATTTTTCATAAACTGACACTAAACAATTTTGTTTTGTAGGAAGTAGGAACTTTCGATTCTTCACAAAATAAGATCAATTTCAAAGTATGTCAGTATGCAGCAAAAGTTCCTGTAAATTAATTAATTAATACTGAAGTGCAATTCAAAGTGAATCGGAAAATGGCAAACAATTGATAAAGCTTTACGGAGTACTATATACCCCCATCGGAAAGGGAAGACGGTATCGGCATCGGTATCGGTATCTCATTTCCATGCCATTGGCGGGACTTCCTCCGCTTATCAATTAATTGACAGCTAATTGAGCGAACAACCAGCAATCAGCAGCAATAATTCCCCGATGCTTATTCGATTTTCCAACGGGGGGCGTTTGCAAAAAAATAATTTATTGACCAAATGTCGACGTATGCGGCAAACAAACCGGATTGGATCCGGGTGAAGCAGCGGTTCCTGGAAAACTATAAACTATAAACTGAAAACTATTCAATTGCAGCCAGACTTTGCATAATGCAAACTGAACCGGACCGAAACAATGGCTAAAATGGGTAAACTTTTACCTAAACAATAGCAACAATTAAAGTAAAGTTTAAACAAAAACAAAAGCGGAAAAACAGTTGGCCAGCTGTCGGCGCTTTTTGCATTTATAATTTATTTATTTATCGGTTGGCTTAAGTTTAGTTTTCAAAACTGCAATATCATTTTGTTTGCTAGCCTTTCGCCAGTTTATAGTTTCCGGGGAAACTCACGAGGGGCGGAAGGCGGGGCGGGAAAGTGTGAAAATTGCATAACTAATTAGTCCATTTTCGCACAATTCCAAAGTCCCCCTTTGCATTGCTCAACTTCTGACTCACTGTGCGCGCAAATATTTGAACGGCAAATGCATTCTGAGGCAGTTTATTTGCAGTCTGAATTCGTTTCATTGCATTTCGCGAGCTGTCATTTAGGCGTGAGCTTTGACAATCGTTCTGCGAAGAATGCTAATTAGCCAGTTGAGAGTAGGTGTTTGCCAAGTGATAGGGGAAAATGCGGTTGATCGATAGGTGACTTTTAAAGAATATACAAAATATTTAAAATAGAAGAAATATATCAATTAATATTATTATTTAATTTTATAAATATTTTTTCATTTTTCTAAAGAACATTTGTTATAGCCAATCAGGAATATTATTTTTTCAAGTCAGTGTAAACTTACTTGATGGGAATTTCCAAACATTAAAAACATTTTTATTGTCTAATAAAACATTAGCACGTATTTATAATACAAATTGTAAGTTACAAATGAAATCAAAAAAATATATAGTGAACTGTTATTATATTGCTTTTTTTGGCTGTAAATAGTTATTTTAATTATTTTTAAATTATCCAAAAATCGAGCTATTCTTATTTGAATTTAGCTGCTAATTATACAAAATATTTGTTAGTTCTTATTACTTTAAAATCAACTGGATTAGATTATATTGCTTTAAATATAATTCTTTAATTCTTTAATTATTTTAAAATGATCTAAAAGTGTAACAATTTTTATTTAAGTTTATCTGCTACAAATTACTGTCATTGGAATTTATTTTTGCCTTTCTGGGCTTATTAAAATGCGGAACTAGTTCGCTCCCATGATGATGGGCCAAGTTCATAGTCGTCTGTTGGCTGCTGCATTCCATTTAAATTGCCTCGCTAATTTGCAAAATGGCAAACGAACGAACGAAAAAAAGCGCTTGTTAACCAAACCAGATGAGCGTTACCCATTCACATCACGTTTCACGTTTCAAGCCCCCAACTGTTGCTCCCGCCGCCACTTATGTCTAATAATTTAATAATAACAATTTCATTGTACAGCATAAACATTCCCATCATCTCTTTTATGTGCAGAAACTGTTGGCAACGCAAAATCACAAAAAGTCGGGGCGAAATTTAAATATTTTCATTTCCATAGCGGGAAAATCGTTGACCAAAGAGCCGGAGATGATGGCCCGAACAAACCGAGTTCGTTACTTGGCCAGACTATAAATCCGGTTCTGGACTAGCGCCTAGCGCAATGTAAATTCTATTGCCCAACTCCCCTATTCAGGTTATTTATTGTATTATTATCAATCGCTCAATTAAAATCCGAATTAATTGCACTGTGGATTATATAATTTCCATTGATTACGCGCTTTCCGGGGGCGAGTGGCTTTTATTTACTGACACTTTTGCGGTGATTTATTTGTATATTGTAGACAAATCAAATAAATAAATAAAAGAACCGGACAAGCAAAAAACAAGTACTTCAGTTTTAATGAAAATGTAATTGCTTTTTAATTTGTCAAGTTAATGTGTGTCAAAAAAAAATTAATTACATAATAAGTTTTAAACTTGTTTTGTATTTATCATTTTGAAATATTCCACTAATGGGATATATCGAAGAAAATATTTTATATATTTGTGGAATAGTTAAACATGTATTTTTATAGTTTTAATATTCCACTAATCGTTCAGATAGGAAAATATTTTTCCAGCTCCTTAAAGACACCTTATGCTGACTAAAACCTCGATTTGCATAACAATTTGTAGAGCCTAGCTGTGGTCTTATCTAAAGTTAGTTAGTGCACTTAACTGGCTGGTCGTGCACGCTTGTGGCAACATTGTTGCTCATGACTTTTAATTGAACTCCACTTGAGCTGAACTTTGCTTTTGCTGTCACATTTTTACATAACCCGCCATTCCTAATGCCGTTTTCGCAGTGGAAAACTTGATTAATGCAGCGGGCAACAACTTCATCCGCCTCGGATTCCAATTCCCATTCCAGCTTGGACACATGTGGCTTCGTCACGCTTTGTTGGTGAAATGAAAGTGCCGGCGGTGGCTGCTCGACTGCTCGACTGACTCCTACTTGCAACTCCGCCATTCCGACTTGAATGGCTGAGGCTGAATTTTCCTTGACTTAATTAACAATTTGCTGCCACAACACAACAGAAAAACATACTCAAAAACATGCATGGGCACAAGCTGGGAAAATTTTCAGAGGGTTTTCGAGGATAGCTATAGATTTATCCAAAGTACAAAGTTGGGAAGTCCTTGTTTAGAAAGATACATTTTATTATATTTTTATTTGTTCCTTTTTTTCGGTATCTCTAAGATTTTTTTTAAATAAGTGTGATTTTCAAATTACATATATATATATTATTTTTTAGTCAGCTCCAAAAATGGTTATACATATTTAATAATTCTTCTTAGAATTTTATCGTCAAAAAAAGTTCTGTATTAGCAATTTTTTCTTAAAGCGCAGGAACCTAAAATATCAAATATTGGAGACCTTTATTTTAAAAGGCCTAATAAAAGTTTTAAATATTTTTTTCTCAAATTCTTGGCAAATTTTTCCGAAATTTGGCAAACTTAAGAAATCTCAACCCCTTTAGTGTGAGCCACTGTCCGAAACACAGAGATTCGCACACAGCACCTTACAAATGACGGTTTCCGCTTGTGTGTTTATGTTGAAATGTTTATAATTTGATTGTATGCTAATTTGCATAGTCGCTGCTGTGGTATCCATTATGCAACTTGAGTTAAGCACTCGAAATAACGGTATCTGTCGCACCATTGAAACCGAAACGGAAAGCGAAACCGAAACTCCCTCGCAGAACAAGTTATAATCTTCTTTGTTTTTCGTTTTTCATATATTACTTCAGCTCCTTTTGTTCTCCTTTATTTTATGCCGTTGTTTCGAGCTTAAAAAAACGCAACAAAAATAAAACTCATTAACTTTGACCCATATTTTTGGCTTTTCATAGTTTATGACCATCCCAAAAAAAAAGATCCGTGGAAAGCGGCGCTTTAAAGTGAACAAATTGCACAACCTACATATAAGGCCAACTGAAGTCATGTAAAAACGTGAAATTAGTGTAATTTAAGCGAAAAACATTTGCCACAGTTTTGCAGCAATTGGTGGGGCCAAATTATCAATCATCAGTTGGGCCACTTTGGCAGTTTTTAGTTAATATATGTAGCATGCGGGCGTGGCTAATTGCCCATATATACCGCAAAGGCAATTTATTTAATGAGCTATCTGATGGGGGAAATCGTTCGGATCGGGAATTTAGTTCGTATGTTTTTTAAGCGTGCCCGATAATAAATACATATGTAATTTTAAGGCTCTCACAAGGCTAATGATTATATTTAATTAGTTTACAATTTTAACGATTTTGAAATGATAATTATAATTATAAAGTCTAAACATGTTTTTTTCATAAAACTTTCAGAAAGGTTGTATAGCTAAAATAGGTATGAAAAAGTTTTCAAAAATGTTAGTACTCCAAAAAAATAAGTACTTGTAACTCCCCATTTTTTTATGCAAATGATTACTCTTCTGAAAAAAAAACAAATCTTCATTAAAAACACACTTACTATTTAATTATAATGATTATTTCTAGAGATCCTTGCAACACATTTGAAATTCCATTTTAAATATACGCGCCAAATGAAATTCTTTTTACGGTCACCCCAAAAAAGGGTCGAGTCCAGGCTAAGTCCTAACAGATTTCCAAACCATGGATTGCGTCTAAGATGACACTATTTAGCACAGAAATAAAATGTATTTTTTAGTGTATTCTAGTAGCCAACCACCCACAAATCGTTAGTTAAATTTATTATTAAATTGTTATTTAAATGTATACGGGTTAAGAAGTTCCTAAAAAGTCAGGGAAATGCAAATTGAGCAGACAAAGTCTAAGGAATTTATTGTGCAAAGGAAACGTGTGCACTTTTGCTTTTTCTTATTTAGCAAAAGATAAGAAACCGAAAATCAATTGGCTGTTATCAGTTCTTCTTTTTTAGACGCGTGTTTCTTTTGCGAGATATTTTTAGCCAGCGTGTTAAATGTTGACGTGGTGGTTTTAGAAATATATGATCTTTCAATGAAACCAGAATGGAGGATCCCAAGAAAACTGGCCAACAGCTGATTACTAAAGTAATTTCAAGGGATATTTTTAGTGATTAACAGGATGATTAAATTTAATTGTATTTTAACTTAATTTTTGCAGATAAGCGCGAATGGCACTTCGCATTTCTATACCCCGGTGGCTGGTTATCCTGGCCCAGGACCAGCGGCCAATGGACCGCCGCACTTTCATTTGCCGCCACCACCACCGCAGCAGCAGCAGCAACAACAACCACAGCAGCAGGCGCCCCAAGGAGCACCGCCTTCACAGCAGCAACAACAACAACAACAGCAGCAGCAGCAGGTGGCACCAACCTCCGCAACACCTGGAGCAGGACCTGCCGGAGGAGCAGCAGGAGTACCAACCACTGGCCCAGCCAACCACTCACATGCCCACGGGCACACCCACTCACACGCCCACTCGCACACTCATCCCCAGGCCCATCCACACTCCCCGCACTCCCCCTCGCCACCCAATTACCGGGATGAGCGCAGCCAGCGGCAGCACAACAAGCTGCTCAGGAAGCTGGAGAAGCAGCGGGAGTCAAGTGAGTATCCTGAGGCACAGGGAGCTTAAGTAATGAGTATGTAGTTCGACTGGCTGAGGAATAAGTTTTATAGAACCATTAAAACATGCTTGATAATATAGTAAAGGATATTTAAAACAATTGTTTATAGAAATCCCAAGGATCCTTACTTCAAATTTTATTATCAAGATTCAAAGGGTTTTTAGAAGTTAGATCCATGCTAAGCGAACTACAAAATCATTCGTGTTTCACTCTGCCAAACAACCTATTAATATATTCCACTCCCATCCAGATCCCCCGCATTCGCCCTCTCCGCGCCGTGCCAACGAACTGAATGGTCACAATAACAACAACAACATTCCTCCGGGCGTGACCCTACCCGGCCACCTAAGTAGTCACCACCACGTGGTGAACCACCAAGGACGTCGCCTGCCACAACAGCAGCAGCACCAGGTGCAGAGCCACCAGGTGGCACAGCAGCAGACGCAGACCAGGAACGGGAATCCGCCGCATCAGCAGCCCCAGAGAACCGGCAGCAGTGTGGGCGGCGCCAGTTCCGTGGGAACCTCCGAGGACGGCGAGGACAACTCCAGTCTGGCCGGCGACGATGAGGAGGAGTACCACAGGGAGAACACCATCATAGAGCAAATCTCGGCCATTGACAAGCCCGAGGTGATCGATGTGACTGCACGGGCGGCCAAGATCATCTGGGAGAGTCCGGCCATAGCGGATACGGTGACGGTGGACATGCGCCAGCTGCGCTACCAAGTGCTCCTCTGTGATTCCGGCAAGCAGTGCAAGTACAAGAGCCTGTACCAGGGCGAGGCCTACGAGTGCATTGTGCAGGATCTGCAGCCCGGGCAGGATTACCTGGTGCGACTGCAGGTGCACTACGAGAAGCTGGTGGGAACCGTCAGCGATCCCACGGAATTTCGCACTCCCGCCTGTGAGCCCGATCAGCCGCCGCCTCCGAAATTGGTCTCCCGTACCAAGAGCTCCATAAATCTTCGATGGGCAGCCCCTGCAGCGAACGGGGCCAGCATACAGCACTATCTGCTGGAGTACGACGAGGGCCGGATGGCGGGACAGCCGCAGAAGTTCGTCGAGTTGGCCAAGATCAAGGCCAAGCACTATGTCATCGGGAAGCTGCAGCCGACGACGGTGTACAGCTTCCGTTTGGCGGCGGTCAACGAGGCGGGTCAGAGTCCCTACTCACCGGTGGCCAGCTACAGCACCTCCGGCAATCCGCCGCCAGTGCCACGACCACCCCAGCTGCTCGGCAGCAGTTCCAGTTCCCTGAAACTCGGCTGGGAGCGGCGGGCCCAGGACGGAGACTTCCTGCTGCAACTGCAGGACGCAGAATCGGGCCATGGCTACCTGAATACCTACAAGGGTACGGAGCTGCTGACGGAGTGCCTGCAGCTGAGGCGGGCCAGCAGCTATCAGTTCCGTCTGCGGTCCGAGAACGAGGCGGGCTTCTCGCCCTGGTCGCCGGAGGTTAGCTACCGCACCCTGGCGGAACGTCCCGGCCGACCCGGCAAGCCGCATGCCAAGGGCAAGATCCATGGCACCCAGTTCAAGGCTCGCTGGGATGCACCCGGCGATGCTGGTGGTGCCGAGATTCTTCGCTACCACTTGGAGCTAAGTGCCGCTGGACCGGCCTTCGAGAGGATCTACAGTGGCGCCGAAACAGAGGCCATGTGCGAGCGACTCCAGCCAGGCACCACATACGCCCTGCGAGCCTGCTGTGAAGGCCCTGCGGGTCAGAGTCCCTACTCGGACATAGGACACGTTACCACGGAGGCGGTGCCGCCGTCTGCCCCGCCTCCGCCGCACTGCAGTGATCCGCCCTCGCCGTACGCCGCCCTCCTGAAGCTCCAGCATCCGGAGTACAATGGCGGGGCACCCGTCCTGGAGTTCGAGGCCCAGATGCGTCGCCTCGAGCAGGTGCAACCGCCGCAGCTGGTGTACCGCGGCAAGCAGGCCTACTTTGTGGCCCAGGACCTGACCCCAGGTGGCATGTACGAGGCCCAGGTGCGGGCCATCAACCGAATTGGCCACGGCAACTGGTCGCAGTGGATGCGATTCACGGCAGCCGCCGCAGCGCCCGGAATTCCCGAGGAGCTGCGGGTGCTGGTCAAGTCGGCCACCCATCTGGGTGTGAGTTGGCAGCCGCCGTTGCAGGAAAACGGCGCTCCAGTGACCAGCTACACCCTAAAGAGTGCCAGCCAGGAGAGGACGAGGGATGAGGAGGCCGAGCAGGAGGCCAAGGAGCCGCCCAGCTCAGAGTTCCACAACTGCTATCAGGGAGTGCAAACCTGTACGGAGCTGCGGAACCTCTCGCCCTACACACGCTACCATTTCCGCATCCAGGCGAGCAACTCGGCCGGCACGGGAACCGCCTCCGACGTGATAAGTGTGTGCACTCCGGCCGCAGTGCCAGGAGCTCCTCAGATGCAGGGCTACGAGTTCACCGCCCAGGAGGTGACCCTCAACTGGACGCAGCCGGCGGCCCACGGCTCGCCCATCTGCTCCTACAACATTGAGTACGGGGAGCGGACCATCGCCACTCCGGATGCCTGTACGCGGTATACGGTGAGTGGCTTGATGCCCGAAACCGGCTACAAGTTCCGCGTGCAGGCGGTGAACGCCATCGGGGCCGGAGCCTTTAGTGCCTATGCCAAGCTGACCACACAGCCGGCTCCTCCGGCGCCACCTCGCCTGGAGTGCAGCGGTGCCGGCCACAACTACATCAAGCTGAAGTGGGGCGAGAACGGAACTACCAGCAAGGTAGCCAACTCCAATCCGTCTGGCAACGGAGGCGACTTCACGAAGTACTTTGTGGAGATGTATGTGTCGCGGGCCAAGCAGTTCCAGGCCGTCTACTCCGGCACCAACTGCATGTGCAAGGTGCACAAGCTGCAGGAGCGGAGCAGCTACACCTTCCGGATCTACGCCCACACGGATCGGGCTGGCGACGGCGACTACTCGGAGGAGTTCGTTTTCGAGACCTCGGCCACTCTGCCGGCGAACATAAAGCCGCCGCGAGTCGTCCAGGAGGGCAGCGTTTGCCTCATGGAGCTGCCCGGCCAACTGGGCATGCAGCTGACCCTGGAGTGGCAGCACTCGAAGAACTCCTTCCACGACCGCGTGGAGTACGAACTGCAGTACGCTGTTTTGGCCGCGGCGGAGCTGGAGGGTGAGTCCCTGTCGCCCAAGGGTCGCAGCAGCAGTTCCAGTGGCAGCTCAAGCGGAGCTCCGGTCAATCTGGCCAACCATGACTACAGGCAGTTGTACCGCGGCCCGGAGACCAAGTTTACCATTGACAATCTGGCCGCCGGCACTTGCTATCAGTTCCGTGTGTGTCCCGTCCGGATAGCGGCGGGTGGAGAGCTGCTCTACGGCCAGCCGTCGAGTCCGTTGCGCTACCAGGTGCCCAGTGAGCTGGATCCCAGCTCGGCGACCTGCCACCACCACCTGCACGGCTCGACGGCACCACCACAGGCGGTGGCCACCAGCAGCCAGAGGAGCAGCCGGAAACTCTCGGCCGGCAATGGTTCGACCAATGGCCTGCACTTGCGATCGGTGAGTGCGTCGGCTATTAGCGGTGCGAGCGGCGTTGGAGCGGATCCCGTGGCGATTGGACGACTGCAGCAGGAGCTGTCCGGTTTCAATGCATGCGCAGATCCCCTGCATCACCATCATCATCATCACCACCACCACCATCAGCCGTGCGGCGGCGGCGGCAGCCTCGCAGTGGGAGGAGGAGGAGGAGGAGGAGCCGGTGGAATGGCCGGAGCCACGGACTCGCACCACCAGCATCAGCACCACATGCACCACTCGCATCACATGCACCACGCCCACCATCCGCACACCGGCATGGGCGTCAGCGCATCCAGTTCCAGCTCCTCAACGGCGGCAGCCATCTCCTCCAGTTTGGCCCAGGCGGGCGGATTAAGGCGGATCGTCGGTAAGCTAACTTCACTGTACTCCAACCGGAGGCGTCTGAGTGACCAACAAAAGGCCGTCTGCATTGTGGTCTCCTTCCTAGTGGGCACCTTCCTGGTCGCCATGCTCGTCAATATGTTGCGGGGCTAAAAGACATGGGGTCTTTCGAAACAATGGAAAACAAAAAACTGGCGCCCAACGTGGGACATGCAAAGCGACAGGCGAAAATTAAACAAAAAAAAACAAATATGAAACACTTTATGTCTCAAAAAAGTGATTTAAACCATTAGTTGTAATTATGTATTTTTTATATATGTACCGTAACAGAATCAAACAAAATCAAACTGTATATTGTCTAATTTTAAACAAACAAGCAGAACACAGGAAATCAAAAAATCTAGCGAAAGGTAGAAAGTTATAGAAGTGAAGAAGAGAGAGATGAGATGAGATCTGAGATCTGAGATGAGAAGGCAGAAACAGAACCCCCATAATTGTATTAAATGTACACAAAAACCGCAACGGCTTACATTCACACAGCTAAATGTTATTAATGGTATTTACTTATAATATTTGTTGTCACAAAAACCGAAAGTCTAATCTCCATATGTGCTATAAACAAAAGAGAGCTGAGCAGCCGGCGAAAGAACCTAAGGGCTCATCAGTACTTGTCAAAACCTGTTCCGAAAATGAAAAAGAAAATGCTTCTCAAGCTGTTACTTTCCGTGTGACCCAAAATTTGCATTTGCCCCTTCCGGCGGGTTTGTAAAATTCCTGTATGATACGTGTAGAACTAGCATGTTAGCATGAGCAAGAGGAAGAGCTAGATTTTTTTAAAAGACCCATTTTTGTAAAATGTATTCCAACATAACAATTGTAGATAGCTGGTCAACAAATTGCACCAACTAATGACACTCCTAAGTAGCTAAAAGGTAACCGAATTGTAAAGGGGGCGCCGCAAATTGATGCCGGAGGGCAAATGCATAACGAATAATTAAACGAAAAGTATGAATTTATTAGACTACTAGCTACAAGTATTCAGTGCTGTATAATTGTTTCCCCCTGATCGCTCCAATCTACGCAGATATATAAATATATATATACAAAACATAGATATATGTAAAACAGCAGACGCTTCTTTCATTCTCACAAACCTTTTTATACGAATTATTACACAATTTATTATAAACATATTATACGACAAGCAGAAATCGAGAAAACCAAGGCAACTCCAGTTGGGGCTGCTATATCCGCTGGCAATCCAACTATTGCATTTCACATCCAACCAACAACCAACTAAACAAATTCAACCCAACACTTTTTCGTAGGCTGTCCATGTGGCTATAGCAGCCCCAACTAGGCAAAGTGATTTATATTCCAATTATTATTATTTTTCTAATTAAATAAATTAAACTAAATGTAATTGTTTCTTTCCATAGCATTTAATGTGAATTATACAAAACGGAATCTTATCTAAAAAATCACGAAAAATCAAAAAAAAAATACACAAAACAAAACAAATGTTTGTTCATGTAAAGCATAAACATTTGCTTGATGCAAATTAAAAAAATTATATATATATATATAAAATAAATAAATAAATAAACTTAAATCGGAATCAAATGATAAATAAATGGAAATTATGTATGTTTCTATGTTTACAACTTATAAAATTTATTTGCAAAATATATATATGAAACATTTAAAATAAATGCGATATACAAATAATAAAAAAAAACTTTTGGTTTTTATACCCGTTACTCGTAGAGTAAAAGGGTATATTGTATTCGTGCAAAAGTATGTAACAGCTAGAAGGAAGCGTTTCCGACCCCATAAAGTATATATATTCTTGATCAGGATCACTAGCCGAGTCGATCTAGCCATGTCCGTCTGTCCGTCTGTCTGTCCGTCTGTCTGTATGAACGCTGAGATCTCGGAAACTATAAAAGCTAGAAGATTGGCGTTTTGCATGCAGATTCTAGGAGTTCCTACGCAGCGCAAGTTTATTTTAAAAAGGTGCCACGCCCCCTCTAACGCCCACAATCGCTTATATACGATTTTAAAAATTTCAATATTTCGGAAAAGTAAAAATGCAGTTTTATTGTGTTTATCAATACCTATCGAAATGTAGAAGAAATTTTTCAAATCGGACCATTCGTTAAAAAGTTATTCGTGTTCAAAGTTTCTATCTCCATCTCCCTCGCACTCCCTTTACCTGAGTAACGGGTATCTGATTGTCGGGGCACCCGACTATAGCGTTCTCTCTTGTTGTTTGTGGAATTTTCGTTCAGCTGCTCGTAACTTTTCGGATTTTTAAAAGAGCACATAACTGTTTTGGAAACTACTATTTTTGGCATATTCAGTATTTGTAAATTTATTTTTTTACTCACATTTTGTATTCCTCCACATAAACGAAAAAGAAAGCTCGGACAACAAATAACTAAACAATCACTACATTAGATTTCTTCGTCATTCGTGATTACATATTCTAAGTTCAATTAAATCCTCTGCTTATTTTCCGAAGCAGCTTTTACACGGCCTCTTTATGGAACCCAGGCAAAATTGCAGGTTATAACGCTTTCCGTTTGTCCGTTTAACGATCTTCAAGTCAGTGTTGGAAATTCATCTTAACTGCTCTTTCACATTTCTAGGAATCAAAGTCAGTGGTGCACGCTTGGGACAAAAAGCTTAATGAATCGCTGGCCAAGTTTCCCAGGATCGAAGGTCGGTAAGTAGTCCTTCAGGAAACTTGAAATCAGATCGTTCCGTAGATCATCGAGGTGAGTCTCGCCAGAATAGAGGGTCATTAAAAACACCTGCTGGCTTCACAGACCAAGATTTAAAACCGGGTAGCAGACATGCGGAAAAGTCTATCCGAAATTGATGGGAAAATCATATCGTCGAAGTTCAAGCGTATTGACTGAAGATATTGTTACATTCAACATAATACCTATCACAATTGGACTACTGCTGCAAACAATTTGCTCGAGTCAATAGAAACTCTTTGGACAGGTACTTAAAAATATCTTGAGCCAATCCGCTCGAGCTTCGACTCTATTATTTTCTTATTAATTCAGGATACAGTTCTTTGCCTGACTTCTCCAAGGATTTATATTTTGGTCTCAAATGCCCGCAGGTGTGTTTGATGACCTTCAATCCTGTCCAGTTTTGCCTCCAAGTCCTGCGGAATGATCTACTTCCAAGTTTCCTGCTGGCCTGTCTGTTGGCCCTCGATCCTGTTTAGTTTGGCCAGTGTTTATTCAGGGTAACAGCTTTCGAGTTGCTCCACTGATGTCGGCTTCTTAGAAATGTAATCCAGTTTAGTTGATCTTTCCCACACTGAGTTGGAGCATCGTTAAACAGACACATCGAAAGTGCAATATCCTGCGATTTTGCCTGGAACCCATGAAGGCTTCATGGAAAATTTGCGATAATGAAAAATTAGAAGATTTAAAGACATCTTAGACTATGCAAACACTAAGGACGAGAGATTCTGATGTAATTTTAATCTTTGGTATTGTTGATAAAAGGTGGACTCAAAGAACTCCTGTTCAACCATATTAGACTAGGATTTTGATATAACCTCAAGCACCCCTTAATTTGAGCTGCAAACTGACGGTTTCTTGAGGTTGTGTCAAAATATTGATCTGATGGGGTTGGGCAGCACTGAATTTATAAAGTCAAGTAATATTTTCAATGTCAGCATGAAGGCTCTAAAGTTTTACTTTGTTTTAAACAAACAGACCACTTATGTAGTTAGAAATTGAAAATATGTTTTACAACTAGTTTCCTTGACTTTCGTTTTAATGTGCTAGAGAGATTTTATATTTGTTAAATAATTTCCCATCGTAGTTGAAAAAGCACCAAAAATAAAAATTAAAAGTTTGATTTTATTATTTGTATATTTTTATATATTAAAACCCCATGTTGTTTTTATTTGAATCGGGTACAAGGCAAGTACTCCTATCCATGAGCGGATCTGAAGCTCTTTTAAATATTTATATTATATTTCATTTTCAGATGGAAGAGCTAAAAGATTATTTCAAAAAGCCAAACGACAAAATAAGCACTACTTAACTCCACTTAAAATAAGAAAATAGTTCTTACGTTTCGATATATTTTTATTAGTTTATGTTTCCGTGCAAATAACAATTTTTTATATTATTCTAACATTGTATTTGGTATTTCGTTTGCCTCCTTAGATTGTTTTTTTTTCTGGCATCAGCAAAGATATGTTTGGCAATTGTGCAACATATTTCTGCTGTTCCAGAAGAAAGTATTTATATAAAATGCTATATGATATTCCTTGTTATTGTTTTCGTTGATATTCCGTATATTATTTGTGTATTTGTGTGGGTAATTGTCTAATTTAACGCAAAAATCATCTAAAAATTTCGATTATTATACCCTTGCAGAGGGTATTATGATTTCAGTCAGAAGTTTGCAACGCAGTGAAGGAGACGTTTTCGACCCCATAAAGTATATATATTCTTGATTAGCATCACTAGACGAGTCGATCAGGCCATGTCCGTCTGTCCGTCCGTCTGTCCGTCTGTCCGTCTGTCTGTCTGTCCGTCTGTCCGTCTGTCCGTCTGTCTGTTTCTACGCAAACTAGTCTCTCAGTTTTTAAGCTATCGGGATGAAACTTTCCCAAAAGTCTTCTTACTATTGCAGGTAGTTTATAAGTCGGAACCGACCGGATCGGACAACTATATCCTATAGCTCCCATAGGAAGGATCGGAAAAAAACGTTTAAAAAATTCTAGCTTCGGTGTTTTTTGAAGTATTACCTTCCAATCTTGGGAATATTATTTTTTATATATTTCTGAATTTCGAATTAAATATTTAAAAAATCGGATCACTATATCATATAGCTGCCATAGGAACGGTCGAAAAATTAAATTGAAATATTAGGAAAAAAATTATATCTTTGTTGATTTTTATTACACTCTCTTCTACTCTGGGATATGACTATTTTTAAATATTTCCGAATTTCGATTTTAATTTTAAAAAGATCGAACTACTAGATCATTTAGATGCCATAGAAACGATCGAAAAATTAATGTGAAATAATAGGAAATTTAACATTTTAGCGATTTGTAAATTAATAGAATGATCTGCAAGGGTATATAAGCTTCGGCTTGCCGAAGCTAGCTTCCTTTCTTGTTCATATTTGTATTCTATATATGTATGTATATTATATATGCTAAAATCGTCGTGTGTGTAGGCTATGGATATGCACATCTTAGGCGGATTTATATACCCATAAAATGCAAACACTTTAGTAGTATGCGATTCGATTATTGTTTGTCGTGTTGGTTAAAATCGGTGTATAAAATTGTGGTTTCTTTTGATTTATATACTTGTCTTGCTTTGCGTTTGCTTTGCTTTGCTTTTCTGCTTGCTTGCTTGCTTGCTGGAACAACAACAAATCCTTGGTTTCAAAATCCGTTCTCTCAAATCAACAAATACACAGCGCTTCCCTCTTTGCGGGTACAGTACGTTTCAGTAATTCAATGTTCATCCAAAACTTATGTGTATAAAAAATATGTTTCATGCTAAGGCAACGTTCAACATCGATATGGGATAGTTTAGTATTCGTATTTGTATTTGTATTTGTATTTGGTAAAGGTCTTTATTGGATCTATATTTTCAAATCTTTTTAGGAGTTGGTACTTTGTTTTTTGGTGTAAAAGGTTTCTCTATAAAGCGATTGGCATGATATGTGTGCTTCATGGTTCAGGTGGAGGAGATAATTTTGATGCAAGAAGCTTGATTTTAATATATGTATGTATTTTGAATTTTAATTTGGTATTGTATAAAATCGGACCACCATATCCTGTAGTTGTAATTGGAAAGATCTGAAAGTTTTGGTTCATAAATGCATGGATGTATAGATACGATCCGATAGTAAGATGTGTAGACTGAAGTTTTGTGAATAAAGTTTTAGAGGTTAGTTTGAGGTAAAGAAATTATTGTTTCAGTAGTGCAAGTTAGTTGTTTCTGAGTGGCCAGTGTTGATTAACAGTTAGTAAAGGGTATGTGGTGTGCTAACTCCATCGAATGGCCTCTATATCTTAACATGGTGAGGTAATTTAAGATCTAGGCTGTGTTGGTTTTAAGTGTAGCTTCCTTAGTTAGTTTACCTCCACACTCGGTTATGTCTTCATATCAAAAATGTCAACAAAGTGTATCTGTATAGTATCTAAGTGTATGCTTCAGGTGCGCCATCTAAGTAGTTTAGCTGCTTTATCTTTGGTATCTCTGGCAATCCCATCTTCCCATTCTTTTCTTTGGTATTTCTAGCCTCCTTAAAGTTCCGGAAATTTCTTTAGCCAATAGCCCCCGTGGTTGAAACACAACTGGTGCTGATCAGAGGTTCCCTGGAGTTCACGGACGTATTGGATGGATCGATGGACAGCGTGAAGGTAGAATTGGTCTCCACCGAGTCGTGTTGGCTCTGGGTTTGCTCATGCCGCCTCGGCTTAACCAACTGGGCCGGATCCTTGTGCTGGACACCGGCCTCTGCTGCCGGATAGCTGGACACCCGTTTCAGGGTCTATAAAAAAACATAATAATAATAATCTAATTCTGAAAACCTTAGCAACTCACCTTATCGTTAAGTAACTCAGCTGCATTGGCCGCTGCCACGGATTCCGTAACTGGGCAAATATTCTTGCTCGATGAGAACTTTTTGCGCTTCCGCTTCAAAGCGGCAATGGCAGTGAGACCTGGGTTATTTTGAAATACGGTTAGATTACTGGCACTATCAGTGGGGATTCGTTGAACTCAAACCCACCGCTTGTCGTGTGAAAGAAGTGGGAACCGACTCCCGCGTGGGCTGATGGCGAATTGCTGACCACCGAAATCGTGGGTGTTGGTGTGTTGGATGTTGTTGTGGAACTGGTGGTCTCGCCATGGTATCCGTATCCCTGCTGGGGTGAGTTCTGGGCATAGGTGACCCGCAACTGGCCATGAACTGGGGTGGCTGTGTGCGAGGAGTTGCACACCGAGTCCTCAGACTTCGAACGGCCCAGCATTTTGCTCACGTTGCCAACCTTGGCGGCTTCTATCAAGGTGCCTGCAAAGGAATATTATACACTATTAACACCAGATGTAGATGGCGCCAGGTGCACTTAGGCCTTTTAGCAACAGCCCTTTTATTTCGTAATAACTTGTATAATAATAATTTGATTTCTATTTCTTAACTTCCTCTACTTTCTCTGATATATTTATAAGCAGTACATACCCCATCTTTTTTTATGTCCCGCAATGCGCTTGTTGTACGGCTTCAAAGCGGACTTATTGTACTTGGTGACCTGGCTACTGGAGGCCATTGCCGCCCCCTGAGTTCCCTGGCTGGCGGTGGGGGTGGTCGGTGACTCCGAACCACCGCCCCCACTTCCGGCCTGACTCTGCTGGCGCTTGTGCATAAAGTTCGGCGTAAAGAGGGTGGACAGTGTGGAGCTGAGGATCTCGTGCTGGTTGTCATAGTTATCCAGCGAGGTGGAGAACTCGGCTACGGGCGCCAACGATCCCGTCGATCCAGGCGGTGCGATATTGAAGCCCTTCATCAGGCGACGCTCCTTCTGGCGGTTCTTCTTGCCACCACCTCCTGTGGGCCAAAAAAGAGAACCCATTCAAATAGAGGAATGTTAGTAATCTTACGGCCTTTCTGCGGCTTACCACCTCCTTGACCCGCCGTCACATTCGTGTCCATGCCGCTGTTCTTGAGTATTTCCACCAGCTCGCACCGGAAGGCGGAAATGTCCTGCTTGATCTCGTTCACATCGTCCTCGGTCACGCCCTGCGACTCGGCCTTCCGCTGCTCCACGGTCACATACCGCCTGACCAGATTCCGCATTATCTGCTGGTACTTGAAGTCCCGATCACTCGCCTGCTGGGCCTTTCGCTGTGGGAGGTAACCGAAAAGAGATGTCAGATAAAATGTTGAATGTTTAATCCATGCGAAATGGAGTACTAACTCTTATCGTCTTGAGATGTTCCCGTCGAGCGGCCGAGGATCCACTGCAGAAGACCCGACGCATCCATTTAATGGCATACCAAGTGGACTTTGGAGTGGGTATAATATTGAATGGTGGTGGACAGGTTCCGCCCTCCTCGAAATAGCTAATCCAAAGTTTAGACCGAGCAAACTTCCACTCCACATCAGCACGTTCCTTAGAAAACAAAAAAATTGAAGTAAGTTAAATGATTAAATTAAGACTACAAATATCACACCGAAATCAGTTGGTACGAATGATTCATCATGGCTATGAGCAGATTGAGCAGCACTACAATATTTATAACCGAGTAGGTGCCAAACATCAGCATGCCCCAGAATCTGGTGAAGATCTTAATGCCATCCAACTCAAAGCTGTCCAAATCTATCAGGCCAAAGACAGCCCAGAAAAGGGTTTGTGTGGTCTCAAATAGACTGAAAATGTAGAAATTAATTAGTACTTCCTTTAACTAACATTGTTAAGTAGTTTACTTACTTGGAAAACCTACGCCAGACTATACAAGCATTTGGATCATTGGTTCCATTCATGTTTAGAAGGGCACTCATGGGAGAAACCTCAGGACAACGCTTCTTTTCCAGATCAGCATAGTACCTAGAAAATTAAAAAGGATTTTAATATTTAATCAGTTTCTAAAGATAGATAAACCAACCATAGCAACTGATTGAGACCACTGCCAAAAGCGAAGAGGACCAGGACATATAGAAAGAAGAACTTCATGATGTCCATTACCATCCGGGACAGCGACACCTGCAGTGGCCCCAGATGCGGATTCACCGAGAATATATAAACCAGCTTGAGGCTACTGAAAATGTTCGCTGCACTGAAAAGGCCCTCCGATATCAGCATCGGATCCCAGGCGTCCCATCGCTCCCTCGGCAGATCCGTGGCATGCGAGTTGTATATCATCTCCTTTTGGACCTGTTAAACATACGATAGATAAATAAATGGTTTACTACGGGAATTTTATTGAGGGAATCCAGATAATCACCTGAAAAAAGGACACCACCCGTAGAGCCACCGTGGCCACGTACAAGGAGTTGGTAACAAAGTCGATCACATTCCACATGTCGTTGAGATATTCTTGGAGACCAACGTCCCACAGCTGCTTCACCTCGCTCCAGATGAGACCACTGACCCAGGCCAGGATCAGCCACTCTATGAAGGTCGGCTTGGCCCCTCGCTTCGTGGGCAGCTCCTCCACCTTGTTGAGCATTCCCGAGTTGTCCGCAAAGAACCAGCCCCCAATGAAGGTCTCTATCCTCTGAGAAGCCAGCATCAAAAGAACTGGAAAAGGGCATTTCACACAATTAAAAGAAAAAGAGAAAAACATTGAACTGAGCACCCCTGACTTAAATCGTATAATACTCACACAAAAAGGTGAAGTAGGAGGCGCTGTGGCAGATGAACTTGATGAACGGCTTGCGCATCGTTTGGCCAATGCTGGAGTAGGGCGCCAGGATGTAGGCCAGCGAGAAGATGGGGAACATGATGCCGATCCGGATAATGTCAACTGCTTGCAAGGCCATGTTCTTCCTTCGAAAACCGGGCAATCCCTCGTACCAAATGCTCGCCAGCAGTTGCTGCACATTCGAGTGGGCCACGAACTAGAAAGGGATTTGGCCATTAGGAATTGTGGGCTATTTTCAGGCTTTTACCTTTTTCTGTCGCAGTTTAATGGCCAGTTTGAGGCGGTTTAAATGCATCCGTTCGCCGTGCTCGTAAACCGGACCGGTGGGATCATGGTTGAGCAGGATCTCCAGCTCGTGGGAGGTGCGAGTGTGGTCCAGCAGGGCGGTGGCGAAGTCCTGGCACTGCTTGCGCAGCTCCTGGTACTCGTTCTAGGGAGGAGGAAAGCATGATCTATTATATAAATATTTACAAAATCAATTCCACCACAACTAACCTTAAATTCGTGCTCGAGAAAGCTGAGCCGGCGCAGCTCCCAGGACAACTCGAAGGCCGTGAGGATGGGGTCCTTGGAGGAGAGTGCTATCAAACTGGGACTGGCCAGGGCCCGATAGGCGTTGATGCGGGATCTCGAGTGGCGGAGCGAATCCTCCTGGCGGGACTGAACGCACTCATCACAACCACATCGCACATCGTGGGGCATGGGCAGTACGGCTCCCCGATCTAAAAGGATCTTGATGATCTCATAGTTGTCGCGGTGAGCGGCCAGGATCAGGGGCGTAATGTCCGGCGTGAAGGTCGAGGTGTCCTCCGAGGCGGACTCCCAGCTCTAAGGGAGAATAGAAGAGTATTCCAAAGCTTGAAAAATATCGTTTTTATCGATATTTTTAAAACATCAATGCTATTCCGACGTTTTAATATAAATATAATTGTAATAATTTGTTTAGATTTTAATTTTGTTTCCTTAATAACACCGATAGTATAGTGAAAATATCGAAAATATCGATATTTTTCAAGCTCTATATTCCACTTACATGATTGCCCTCGCTGTGAAAGGTCACGTTTTCGTGGTCCAGCAACACCTCCACAGCCTCAACGAACTCCTCCGAGATGGAATGCAGCAGCGCATCCTTCGTGTCCACATTGTAGTTAATCAGCAGCTCCACCATCTCCAGATTCTCGTTGTCGATGGCCATCAGCAGGGCGGTCCGCCCCAACGGATCCACGCAGTTCACATTGATGTATTCCGTATCCTGGGCCTTCTGCAGCATCCTGCGAGTGCCGGCCATATCGCCCCTCTCCACCGCCAGCAGGAACTTCTTCTCCTCCAGCGTCAGCTGGCGGATCTCCTGATGCGGCCGGATCGTATTCTCCTCCTCCATCATGCCGTGGATGCTGTGACGCTAATTAGTAAATTGATATAATTTTGTACATTAAATGAGTTCCTGAGGGATCTAAGCCGGGTATAAACCCACCTTCACCCGCCTGGCTGGCTCAATCTGGACCGCTATGTGACCACTCCCGCTGCTCTCGCTACCCAGTTTCTTCTCGGCACTGTCCGCCGCATCAGCGCCATTCTTGATCTTATTGAGAATGGGGGCCAGCACCGATTTCCGGCGTGCCGGACTCACAAAGTGCAGCTTTTTTCCGTCGTCTAATTGGGGAAGAAATAGAGAATTTTTAAATAAAATGAATAACATATGTAATCTTTAAAGGTTGAAAAATAAAGTTGGAAACTGAAAATATCTTTTGCAATTTCAGGGTATTTTCGAAGAGAAAAATTCTATTTCCAAAACCATTTTACATTATTCGACGGTAAAAATAAAATATATATATTAATATCTACTTCATTCTCATATTTTTTTATATGTGTAGCCCCACAGATGTCTGGCAAAGATACTCCGGTTATTTTCAACCGGGCTCGACCTTGAAGAGCAGCCCCACCCACACCGATACACAGATGCTATTCAAGGCGAGAGCTCCTGGAAATCATCAAATTGCCATCAAAACTGAATTTTCCCTGATTTTCATAGCCTTGGGGTGTAATCGTTATCGTTATCATGGCTGGGAAATAAATGAATAATTTTCCATTGGAAAATACAAACACAAACGGGCAAAAGGAAGCTAGGGTGAAAGGGAAAAACTCTAGAAGCAAACACAAACACGCGGCGTATACGCGATATGTGGTGGCATCAGAAATCTGGGTCAGTTATGGCCTGTTTGTTTTTTATTTTGTTTTCTTTTTTTCATATTAAATGTGCATGTGTGGTTCGATATGTTGTCACTTTTTTTGGCATTTATTTTCAAATGACATTGGCCGCATCGGCAGCCAAACAAACATCAAACTCACATGCGCCCTAAAAATTGCAACCATATTTGCATAGCCCTCAACTCGAGTATTTTGTAGATTGCCTACAGATTCTTTGACAAATCAAGAGAGCTTTTCCACTTTTTATATTAACTAGAATGCTGTTGCTTTTAAGTCAATTTAATTTAAGAATGAAAACTACAAACTGATGGCTCATCATTACTTTTAGTGGCTGTGGATCTTTTGTCTTAATAGCTGTTAATAATGGTTTTGAAAATTACTAAATTGGATACTGTAATTTTTTTGAATACTTTCCTGAAAAATACGTCGAAAAGTATGCTACAAAATTATAAATCATTCTAATCATTATATTTAGCCCACTTGTAATATAACTTTTAAGTGGTCTCCTTTTTTTGTAACTGGATAAGTTTCAGTCAACTCAAAGTCCCATTCTTTTGCCTTCGACGTGCGTTGAACTTTCATTGATTGCAACTACAGTGCACATACACTTACAGACACACATATGCAGGACACGCACACTCATATAGAAACGAATTCCTTCGAGTGCCTTTGTGTGAGTCTGCGCAGGACTTAACCTAGCCGACTTTCTTTCAGGTTGTCGTAGGTCGCGAACACACGTAAACCAAGCTGCATGCCAAGCAAAATGGCGTCGCACTCACTCACACTGACTCAAACACACCCACAGTTATCCTTTTCACGGCTTTTCATGGCATACTAATCACAGGCAGGACCCATCGGAATGCTATTGATTGACCTGAAAACTCAGACACCACACAGCTGCAATTGCCATTTAAATTTCTGCTGTAATCACAGCTGCTTGGGCATTTATTTATTATTTACTTAAAACCATGAAATACTAAATAAGTGTCGAAGTCTGCTAAATTTGTCTGAGAAACTTAAAAATTAGGGATATTTTCCCAAGTTCTCTGACCATTTTCTGTTAGTTAATATTTATGATCCACTGATTCCCCCGACTTTTGACACAAAACCATTCAATGGCAGCCACGTTGCGTATACGTAATGTTGATATGTGGCCGGGATTTCCTCAAGATTAATGACTTACCTTCGCCTTCTTCGCCGGCTTTCGCATCGCTCCATTTCGACAACTGAAAAGGGAATTAAAGAGCAAGCGGTTAACAATTAGTTAGTTAGTATTGCTAGTTGAACACAAAATTAATCAATCAATATTAGAAATAATCTACCACTTGGCACCAATTGAAATAAATACATTTTAAATATTCAGGCATAAATTATTATTATCACCAATCATTTTAAGATTACCTTTTTACTTACTTTTATTTTTTAATATATTATCTGGTCAAAGCTAATGTCTTGGTAATTTCTATACATTTCTATTTAATTAGATTTATTAAGGTTTAATAATAGAACCTTTAATAAATGTTCTTCCTCCTACTTTAATCTTTAAAGTAACCCTTATGCTAACATTTCAAAAACCTATGTTGCCAAACACTTTTTAAGCTAAGCCTTAAGTTTAATTTAATGTGTCTGATTCCCCAACCAAAAGTCCTGTTGTCATTCCCGCAAATTGATAAATACCGCCTTGAACATTTGGTCGAATTTCCTCCTCGAATTAGACCTTGGCAGCAGATCACCTCAGCAGATGCGTTTCCTGCCAGCCACCGAAAACAAACCGAGGACCTTGACACACAGAGTCGGCAGCCTCAGTGGAAGCTGCAGTCAACAGCGGATAATTAAATGTCAAGATTGCAAGTAACTACATTGGGGGGTTAAGGTGAAAGAGGGGTTAAGGGGGCTGGTGAGTGGTGAGTGGGTGGGTCTGCAGCATTTGTTGTGGCCTTCATGGTTGACCAAACATGCAGCCACAAAACATGGAGCCACCCACACTGTCATGCAGAGAACGAGATGGATATAGACAACATACACAGAAAAATAAATGTTGCATTTTAAATTAGTGAATTTTAATTGAATATTTTATACTAAAAATCGTTTTTCATACAATTATTTGAAATAAATGTTAGGACTTTAAGAGATGTGCGGACAAAGTTAAGAGCTTTTGACAAACAATAACAAACTCTTCTCTTTAGCTCTCTTTTACATGATTTTCTGCGTCATGCGCAACCTATGATTAACTTAGTATACTTCAGTACGGTCAAAACAGTCCTTTGCAATGGAAATACATTGGTTTAACCTATTCCTTTTACTTTTAGATTACTTTGAATACTTTTGCTATTTGGTTTTTGTTATTATGATTCTACGCTATGTGATATCTTCATCAAAATGTTGTAGAACCTCTGATCCTCCCGCGTGTGAGCCTCCAGTGAATGAGCTCCTGACTGTGCCTGACCCACCAGATTTGGAAGCATCGGCACCACCAGTTGATACGACGTATGCGCCACCTTATGACTCACCTAATAACACCACTGACGACCCAGGGGATAATCTACCACCGGACAATAGCGAACAATTTGTTTAGGAATTTAAAAAAAAAATGTTCCGCTGGAAGAACAGGACTTATAAGAAGCTACATATGATGATATGATTTGGTGACATATTTGTTCTGATCTAATGATTCTTCATTTCGACTTTTAAAGAAAGTTATTCTATTTATAAACATTCGACATATGTGTGTTAAAAAAGTATCATGTACTAAACCTATTCTTGTTTGAAATAAGACAGATATTTTATGTTTAAATAAACAAACTAAAAATTGTCAATTACAATTTTTCTTCCTGAATTACAATGGAAAAAATAAAGAAAATGGTTATTTCCGGAAATATATGAGATTTAAGGATTTCCTAAATGCTAAAAGTTAAAGAAATATGTTATTTTGTGAGTACAGTAAGGGATAGCATCTGCATCTTGAGGCATCTACATTTATTTTGAAATGGATAAACACGATTTTGTTTTTGTTAAGAGATAGGCGAAAGTTAAGAGCATTTGACAAACAATAAGAAACTCTTATTTTTGGGGTCTCTTATATTTGTTTTGGAGCGTTCACCCCCAAAAATAAGACTTGTTTATGTATACTACAGTGTTGACTCGAAAAGGTGACAACATAAAAACCAAAAGACCCGCGGAATGAACTACCTCCGGAATATAACACACTATTTCCGTAAGAGTATCGAAGGCCTCCCTGTTCACGGGTAGTTTTAAAAACAAAGAGAGCAAAAGCAATAAAACATTTTAACATTATTAGTCGAAATTAAGAGAACTTCTCTCATTCCCTTTTTTATGTATATTGAGAGATAAGTCGAATTAAAGAGCGGTTAATAAACATTTTGTTATCGCAAAAAAGAAAACAAACAAATCTCGAATCTTTTTACTTCGTATTTATTCAGTCATAACAACAACATGAGCTTTTTCTTGGTTGCCTTGGTGAGTGGACCCCAAAATGCGACTGCTCTAACTTTAAATACTGAAGTATGTAATACAAATGATACCAAATTTGAATAACAGAGGGTTGGTTATCTCTTTGGGTTAGCACTGATTATTAAAAATGATTTAAATCGTTCTAAAATCAAGCATCTTGACTCCAACGAAATGCACAAAATATTATTTCAGTTCATTTTTAAACATTCAACTTCATCGGAACTTAAAATGGAAGAACTTCTGTCGAGTCCTCTTATATGGCTCTTAATTATTTTGATCGGTGTTCTCTTAGTTCTATGCTTGCGAGGACTCAAACCTTTCCACGAGTGAGCACCTATGTGTGCCCAACAGATAAGAATTTGCAGCATCGGCACCACCAGATGATCCACGAGATTATAACTCCCCAGTTCTAAGGGAGTTGGGAAGCAACGACGATGTTTATCGAAGATCAAAGCTATAACCCTTGAAATACTGTGTAATTCTAAATGAAAGGAATAATTCTAGAGAATACTCTTATATTAAAAACATTCACTTTATTTCTTCAAAATTGTATTTCAGCGATGTGATTTTGTGATTGTTGAAAATGTGCAAGTGCTTACTGGAAAAAAGGGTAGATTGCAGTATAAGAGTATTAAATGTGAATACCAGCTATCTCTCTTTTGAGGCACCGTAAAGCTCTCTATAACTTTTCTCTCCCGCTCTTTATTTTGATGACTCTACGTCCATATGTACATAATATATGCAATTTATTATTCGAATGCCAGCTATATCCCAAAACCATTCTTCAGTACGTTTGAAACAATCAACTCTACCGGTAATCAAAATGGACAATGATCTACAACTTGTACTTTCAAGTGTATTTAGATTTTTCTTAGCTTTCCTTCTCTATCTGTTTCTTGAACGTGTTTATAACTCTAGAAAAAGTAGAGAGCCATCCGCGAGTGAACCTCCAGTGAGTCAACCTTTGTGTGCGACTGTAGTGATTCCGCTCCGGTGTACGCCTTACCCACCCGATTTTGAAGAATCGGCACCACCAGATTTGGAAGCTTCGATACCACCAGATTTGGAAGCATCGATACCACTGGAAGATACAACGGATGAGCCACCGCAATACGATATAATAAACGAAACAACTAATGACCCACCAGACGACCCACCAGATTATAACACACTGTTTCCGAACGAGTCTGAAAACTCAATAACGCTCTGAGAAGATTTTTCCACTGGCCTTACAGGCTATGATATTCACAAAGAAAATCAATCATTTATTGCCACGTCCAAAGCTAGTAATTAAACTCATAAACATATAATTTAGTTATTTAAAATAAATATTATACTGAAATAAAAATAATTCATAACTTTAATTTTAACTGCATTTACTTTAATGTGTCCAGTATTTTTGGGCAAACCTAAATTCCGAACATGTACAGAATTTTTGGCAAAATAGCTAAGAGTATTGGAATTTCCATTAAGCTCCACAGGTCTCTTTCTCTTTTGTTAATGAATATTAAGAGACTTGTCAAGTGATTAACACGTGTAGCCATTTTGCGAAAATTAATAAAAACTCTTCTTGTTTTATTTTTGCCTTGAGGCAGAATTTGAACTCTTATCAGAAAAATTAAAAATGATTAGAAAAACAAAAAAAAATGACTTTTAAGATTTTTGTTAAGAGTATTCGTTTCGTATTCGTAGACCATAAGAGAGCATTATAAAGGGAGAATAAACAATGTGCTGAGCATGAAAAGCTTTATCTACCGGTATAATTTTGATCGTCAGTTTGCTTGAAACGTGCTTAGTGAACGGACATAAAATGGATCAAAATACCTATATTTATTTATCAATAGTATTCATTTTGTTACTTGTTGGCATTTTATCTACATTATATGTATTGTGTATATGTATTAAAAAGTGTAAAAAGTGTGTTTCACGGAATTGGCGCAATATAACACACAAAGCTGAATCTGGCACAATCGACTATGACTTTACTCCGATAGAAGGTTATCAAACGAGACATTCAGAAAGAACTACAGCGGATATAAGCCACGATACCCACAACAATATGTATAATGGCACCAACAAATTTTCAAGCGGCGATAATGCCCAAGATACCCACCATCGCGATAGTTATGACGATAGTTATGCTGCTAGTTGCGGTGGTAGTTATGGCGGTAGTTATGGCGGTAGTTATGGCGGTGGCTATGATAGTTGACGCATTACTATCAGTGGCAGAGACGATCTACGGAAGGGCTCACTACCGGATTACAACTCCTTGTTTTAAAGGGATTTGGGAATGTCAGTAGCTACAGTAATAGAATAATGTTCATACAAGAATAAAGATGCTTAATACAAATACTTAAAATTCGTCTTTTGAAAAGTCCATTTATGTATAATTCTAAGATAGAAATAAACCTTTCACTTCATTTCTTTAAAATTGTATTTCTTTCTATTAGAACATTATCAGGCAAAATGTCTAAGAGTATTAATATAACGCGCCTCAGGCTTATTTCTCTTTTATTAATGAATGTTAAGAGACTTTAAAAAAAGGCAATCGGGTGTAAACAATGTATACACACATATTAATATTTTGGTTGAAGGCAACAGTGCGAATGAGTGATAAACTTTGAAATCAATTCTCATTTAATAAATCGCGTTTTTATCAGGGGGCTATCTCTTAGGGCTACCACTGATTTTTATCGATTGTTCTCTATTTTAAGGGAGCACTGTAAAACATTGATTCCACGCAGAGAGATTGTGTATACGATTCTCTGTATGCATGCGAGTAAAAGCAATATCAACGCATCGTATAAGATCATTCATCAGTTTGGTTGAAGCAATCCACTCCACCGGTATTCAAAATGGAAGATTTTCTACTGACGTTATTTAAAATATTTTTAGTTGCGTTTTTATTTTTGTTTTTCGATAGAATATTAAACCATAAAAAGAATATAGAACCCTCCGCGAACGAGTCTCCACTGAGTCAGCACGAGTATGTGCCTGGCCCACCAGATTTGGAAGCATCGATACCACCAGATGATACAACGGATGAGCCACCACTATACGATACAATATTTAAGCCTCCAGACGACTTGCAAGATGGCCCACCACCGCATTATAGCACCATATTTCCATGAATTATGAAAAGTCCGTACGCCTAAAGATATAATATTCTACAAGAAAGGCCACTGGAATATACAAATTGTAATACAAATAAATCTTAGAAGAGTTTTTTTTAACCGTTTCTTGAACACTTGATGCTTGCTCAATGTTTTGCTGCTTAACTTAAATTCCAAACACGTATTGAGTTTTTTTCTCTTTCATAAATTAATATTAAGAGACTTTTCAAAGAAAAGAGCAATCGATTAACACGTGTAGTTTTATTGACAAAACAAATAAAAACTGTAATCATAAGAGTGTTCCCTTTTAAGAGATATATGTACATACGGGTAGAAGGTTTTTAAAAGAGCTAAGAGAGCATTAGGGAGGGCGAGTATGCAAATGTTCAGCATATGGCAAGCTTGATCTATCGGAATAATTTTGAACTCAGTTGGCTTGAAACTTTTCTCTTGAGCGGAACTAAAAATGGATCCAGTTGCATATATTTATATATCTATAACGATTTTGTGGCTTGTTGGTGGCCTATGTATATTGTTTTGTCGCAAACAAAAGTGCACTAAAGGGGTTTCAAGCAATTCGCGCAATTCAATAGAAGAAGCAGGATCTGGCGAAGCAGACTATGACAATATTTCGCTAGAAGGTTATCAAGAAGGACTTGCAGATGCAACTATGGAGGATGTAAGCCATGACACCCACAACAATAAGTGCTATGGCGCCCACCTCTTTTTAACCAGCGATACCCACAAGGATACCCAAATTAATACCCAGAATGATGACCAGGAATTGACCCAAAACAATAACCACACTGATACAAATATTGATACTCATTGTTCTTCCTACAACGATAGTTGTGGCGATAGCTATGGCGATAGTTGTGGCGGCTGTGATGATTAGTTGTCCAGTGCCAGGACCAATAAAAATAAGCTATAAATCTATAATGTTTGTACTTTCAATTAAAAACTATGAAAGCAAGAACAAAATATCCTGGTTATCTTTTCTTTTCACTGTGTATATGAGGAGAAATTCAGGTTCAGGTTTGTCGCTTCGCCTCCGGCGAAGGCTGCCCGGCTGCTCGGCTGCTCTCACATCCGGCAACCGATCCTTGGCAGGCTGCAGGACCACCGGGGGGACAGGACGAAAGTGGGTAGTGGGTGGCATAAATCTGGCATGCATGCTTCGAGTGTCCTTGTGGCGGGCAACAAACGCCAACGACTTGTGGCTCCACAAACACACATAGTGCGTGTCCTTGGCAGATTCCACAGGCAAAGACAACGTCGAGGACGAACCGCAACAATAATGGCAGCCACATCATCAGCAGACGCAACAGCAGTAGAGGCAATACCGAGACAAAATGCCACTCTCGCCCAGGAAAATATAATCCTTCCATTAATTGGCTTAAAAGTATTGGTGAAATTATCTACCTCTTAGGAAAACATATTTCTTAATATATAAATTAACTAATTCTAATATCAAGTCCCGATCATAAAACCTTTCCTTCATTATAATTATCTATAATTTTTTCATCATACATTTCTCTTCTCTTTTTTACCCTTTTTTAATTCTCAATGCTAAGGGTATTAATAAGGGTATTAATAAAAGCCATTCCGCCTTCGCTTTATTCTAACTTTGTTTTCGTTCTGTTTTTGTTTGCGGCAGTAACTTGAGTCTGAAGATGAGGCGAAAGGATGCCAAAGGATGTCAGCCAAGGCAACGCCAACTACTTAAGAGCTCATTGCAACCCCATGCACCCTCGATTCCTTCGTTTTTTGTTTTTTTGGAGAAGGCCAAGCGCGAACTGCTTGAGAAACAGTTCAAAGTGCAGGGGAGCAGCCGTAGAAATCAAAACGCCACATTTTACTGGGGGAAATGCAGGTCGGCATTACGTATACGCCGTGTTGTCAGCAATTAAAGGCGAACTTAGCGAGCAGCTGTTGTTGGCATTCGTGTTGTTGTTGTTGTTGCTGCAGCTGTGCGCCGATGTCCTTGAGCGCCTTCTAATTGAGGGCACTGCACTCGCCTGCGGTGACCCCAAGGCACCTGCTCCCCCACCCCCCTCTTCCTCCTCCGCTCACTCCCCTTTTTACCCCTATCGTCTGTGGGCTTTGTTTGTGCTTAAAAGCTGTTTAACTGTCCTCCGCCCCTCGTCCTCTTCCCCTATTGCTTACAAATGTGTCCAAAAATACAGTTTTTAAAGTTCCCAACTTTTAGAATAATTTTAATCAATTTCCCAAATGTATTGCGAAACTTGATTATGTTTGGTGACTCAATGTTTGTTTGTTGTTTTGTTGTTTTTGTAGGAATTTGGAATTTGACATTCACAAAATATTCAAGATAAGCTCTTAAGGGTTTTGTGATTACAAACCCAAGTTATGAATTGTATATAATTAAAGAAAAATAAAATTAATAAAAGATACAAATAGAAAGATACATAATATTATATAAATACTGAGAAGCCTATAATTTATATGCTAGCAATTAACTATTTAGATAGCTAAAAATACAAATCATTTAATTTAGTATTAGAAAAATGATTCTGCAATCAAAAATAATTCACAATATGATTAAAAAGTATAATTTTTAAGGACAAAACTATTAATTTGCCCTCCATGGTATTTCTGCGAGGATTGTTTTAGTTGCACTTGGTTGTGTGTGCAGTGGGGTGTGTGCTTTTGTGTGTGTGTGTTGGTATCTATGTTTGTGTGCCAGCTTTTGTTGGGGGTGCAACATGCAAATGATTCAAATTTCTTGCATGTGTTCGCCATTGCCTTCGTGTTTGTGCCTCTGTTTGTTTGTTTATTTGCATGGAACAACTCAAATGTAACTGTATGCAGCACCCTACACAAATACTAATGCCCGTGGCCACACACACCCACCATTGCCCACCTGAAAGTAGGTTAACTCGTTTTTACGGTTCAATTTTTACAGTAATGCACAAAATGCGATGAAAAAACATATTTATAGGGCTTACTTAATAACACTTAAGCACAAGATTTCTAAAGAATTTCGATTTTAAAAGCAACAAAATACAATCAAATTGAACTACAAATTTTTCGTTTGCCAATCCATCTTCATTTTTCTTTGGCTTAATACACCATCAGATTACCTATTTTATGTGTTATCGAAGATTTTTCCAAAAAAGTTTTTAAACAAATTGGATAAACATTGAAACGGAATTGGTATTATCAACATAAGTTTTGCCTCATTGTATGCTTAATTTATAAATAAATTTTATAAAAATAGGCTGCCATAAACGATGATTTCAACTCGATTCTTTAAAATTTTTATGCATCTAGTCATAATAACTAATAATTAATTTTTTAGAGTCAGTATTTAATGTTCGTGTGAAATGAAAAATCCATGTGATTCCAATTATATTAATCCTACAATAAAGGTGTGCGCTAAATGGCACATTTAATCTAATCAATCATCTTCTTTCGTTATTATTTGCCAAGCTTTCAGTTCCTCTTCTATTGACCTCTCCTCGTTTAAATTAAATTAATCAAACACAGGCTTCGAGTGCAACAACTTCAGCTGGCACGGAAACAGAAAATAGATGAGAAGTCTCTCGGTTCGGTGCGACCTTCTCCCCTTCTGCAATACAATCCCCATCCCCTGCATCCGACTGCTTGGTAATCGAGAAACTGGCACAAGTGGACACTGAAGAGTCATCGACAGGACGATGATGGGGATGCAAATGGCGACGAGAATGGGAATGAGAATGAGGACCCACCTGGACAAAGGGTCAAAGGCCACTGGGCAAACAATGAAAGAGGAGCAGCAAACCCTCTAGTAATCCTTATCACAGCCAACGTTTTTTCCTTACTTAGCAGCAAGCAAAAAATACTATCTTTCCAATATTCAAATATTAAATGTTCACTTCGTTTTAAAATCTTCAAGAGGATTTTTATAATAGCTAAATAATAATATATAATTATCATAATAATCCAAAAACATTGTTTTTAGTTTCACAAAATTTTAAATAACCTCTTTATTTTACCAACAAACAATAAAAAATCGTTTAAATGTATTGAAATACTTTTGTGCATATAAAGTGCACCCCTTCACTCACCTTGAGTTGAGATTTCCTCTTGAGGGCGGCAATTGATCGTGTTTGCTGTCGTAGAACCTCCAGTGCAGCTACGAGGTCAGAGGTCGAAAATCAAAACGAAATTGAAAACTGATTCCGGCCAAAAAACTGAAATCATCGAAACGGAATAACAATATTTGGTGGTGCGAAAATCTCTCGAAATCGAATTTTGTTTTTCAATCCTTTTTCCGAACATTTTTATACTCTTGCAATGGCTGGTAAACACACAAAAAGGGTCCAAAAATTTAAAAAAAAAAACATGACATATTCTATGAAAATAAATTAAAAATAAATCTTAAAAATTAAAAAATTTTACATTTAAATTGAATAAAACACTGAAAAAATTATTGCTTTTGAGAACATTTACTTATTGCAAGAGCATTTAAATTGAATAATATTCTAGCATTCGCCTTATATTTCTCCAATTCGTTTTGCTTTAATTGTTTACGTCTGCGTGAGGAACGGCGCGAAAAAGATGAAAAACATATCGTTTGAATTATAAACAAATTGGCAACGAAAATCGCTTTCAATATTTTCATTTAATTTCCATGATTGCTTTTTGTGGCTTTAATTGCACGTTTTGACTGACTAATGAGTGGGTGATGGAGGAGGTTTGGCGTTAAGTTCATTTTTGTTTTATTTAAGAATATTTAAGAATTATTGCGAGTATTTTTGGTTTCTCTTTCACTGGGAATAACCTTGCGCAATTTGAAATTTTGAATTCGTTGGGAGGGGTTTTTCACTGCATATTTCCGTTACGTGCCGTGCAACCGGAAGTGCACACACACACAAATACGAAAACCCCACACCAATGCAGCCAAGTGCATGGGGGCTACTTTTTATACATTTTTTTCTATGGTTTGGTAACTTTGAAGAGGGTGTTTGACCCATAAATGAATTTATGCCAATTTAGAAAGGCAAACACAGAAAAGTTGAGGGTTCAAAGGGGGGTTTAACATGGGGCGGGGGCGTTGGCTAACCAATTAAAACGTGTTTTTTTCTGGAGGGGTTGTTTGTTTATTTGGTATTCCCTGTTGCTGTTAACAGGGGCAGCATAACCGGATATATTTGTGCAATTATTTTAATGGCCTAGACACCGACACAAGCAAGCAAACACACACACACGCACACAGTAGAGGGCTAGCCCATTTTGTACTTGAAAATTACTTTTTTTCTTTTTTGGTCAAATTAAACAATTTTTTTTTTGCACTTTAATAATTGAAAATATTTTTGGGTTGCCCGCTGTTTTTCCGAGTTTTCCGTGCGCCTTGGCCAGCAGTCGACATGCAACTGAGCGATTGGAAAAGTCGAAACAGCTGAAAAACTGCAAGGACTCCCGATCGAAAAACCGAATCTTACAGCCCAGACGAACTCTGAACCGAGTTTTGAAAGGGGGGCTGCGGGGGGAATTCCAAGCTGAATGGTGGCCCCAAGAACTCAATGAATACGCCACGCCGGCTGCAGGCGATGCAGGGCGCATGTGTCCTGTAGTAAAACGGCGGCAAGGACAATGAACTCAGCCAAGTGCAGGTCGCTGTATTGTTTGGTTGACATTTGGGTGGTCCCTCTATCTCTACCCAAATATTACTACATTTTGTTTGGCATTCCAATTGTTCCATTTTGTTCTTATTTCCTACTAATTTCCGAAATGTATTGAATGCGTATCACTTTTACATTTTTAAAAAGACCGCGCTGTATATATAAGCGTTTACCAACACCGGCTAAACGAAGCCTTTACCAACACTGCTAGAGATGGCTATAACTCGATAACCGTGACATGAGCAGTGACTTGGTATTTATTTTAAAGAAAGTTGACATTTTTATCGTTATCGATAAAATAAAATAAAAACAAAGCCAAATTGTTTATAAATAAAAATTAATTACAAAATCCATGGGCTTTTAACACAAATTTGGGTAATCCCCCGATATGCGCGGATCCCTAAAACATCCGCAAACCCATATACGGTGGCGGCTAGAACTGTAGCACCAGCATAAAGTAATTCGAATTCGAATGCTCAGCGAGGATCAGGAATCGTCAGAGGAGGCGGAAGGACCCTGCGCCGTCTGGAAGTTCCGCTGCCGAGTGGCCAGGTGTCCCTACAGATCCAACAGGCCCTACAATATGTCGCGGCACGAGGAGAGGCACGCGGTGGCATTGGAAGCCAAGCTGTACCGCTGTCCCGTTTGCGTCTACAGCAGCGACAAGGCCTCCAACTTGAAGCGGCACATCTCCATCAAGCATCCGGGGGCCAAGGACCGCCTGCCGCAGACCTCGTCCCCGGATCGCAGCGCCAAGATACAGTGCCAGGTGATGGGCTGCCGATACGAGACGAATCGCCCCTATGACCTTAAGCGTCACCTGGCGGTGCACAACAATCCGGAGAAGAGCCACAGGGCGTTCAAGTGCTCCCTGTGCACCTACAGCTCCGACCGCAAGGCCAATCTCAAGCGACACCACGAGCTGCGGCACTCGGGCATCGAGGAGGCCATTCAAACCGCCGAGGAACTGCGCCAGGAGTTGCAGATGGAGCAAGAGATGCTGGAGAAGCAGAGGGTGAAGGACCAGAAGCTGAAGAATCAGAGGGAGCAACAGATAAAGGAACAGAAGGTCAAGGAACTGAAGCTGAAGGAACAGAAGCTGAAGGAGCAGAAGCTGAAGGAACAGACTTTGAAGGAACACAAGCAGAAGGATCAGTTGCTAGAGGATCAGTTGCCTGAAGTTCAGATGCTGGAGGAACAGTTGGATGGCGAGGACATTCACTCAAACTCAGGAGTTAAGGTAGAAACAGCGCTGCCCAAGCCAAAGGAGAATTTGCTCAGCAGTTTGATGGAGGACCTCGTTGGCGAGGAACCCGCTAACGATGAGCTGGAGTTTATATACGAACCGTTGCAGGAGGAGCAGCCGCCCATAATCACCATTTGCAAACCGCAAATAATTCATGAAGACATTAGCGATAAGCAAGTCATTGTAAGCTACACTTTTTATCTTTTGTAACCAAAGAGAGCCTATTCTGATAGTCTATTCTACGCAACCTACAGGCAGTCAATGTGAACGGCGAGCTGCGCTGGTTCCAATCAATAGATCCGCCGCCAGGAGCTCCCACCAAACTGGAATTTGCTGTCGAGAAGTCGGAAGTTGTCTTTGCCCAGCAGCAAATGGAAGAGTTGGATGACGAGTTGGCCTTTTCTTTGGCCGAGCATGATCAGCAAGAGGAATTTCTAGTCGAAATGCTGACTGAGGAGGAACCACCATCCGAGTCCAAGCCGTCCACTCCTATAGAACTCGCCTGGAGTTGGAGTACGCCGCACGTAAGACATAACTCTTAACGAAAACCGGAGTTCCTAACGATCTCTTTCTCACCAAAGGCCGTACACCAAATTGCTTCCAAAAATGAGGACGAAAAGAAGCTCGAAGCCGACGATGTGGATGCGGATGATTTTCCCGATTGGTGGGACGACGGCAGATACACAAAGATGTCCGAGAACCAAATATTTCGGAATCAAGCGAAGAAACCCTCGCAGGCGAATGTGCAGCGCATCCTGAGGATAATCTATGACGTTTATTACAAGCCCTTCAAGGAAGACCGAAAGCAGTTCGAGGCCTTTCAAATCAAGGACTCGTGGTTATGCGCCACTCGAATGACTCGATTGCAGATCATTAAGGATATGTACTCCAAGCAGGGGACATGAGCTATTAAATAATGTATTTTATTGGTTTAATTTGTATATTGTTGAGCACAACAATATCTTTTAGTTTTAGGAGTAAAGTGTACGATATAAACAGATCACAACTATTTTAAGCTTACAAAAGTATAGGTTGAATATTTGTAAAACATTATTTAGAACATAGTTATATTAACTAGAATAAATCAGAAAAATTACTTTTTTAAATTAGTGGTATATGCGGTATATATGGTATTTTTAAAACTGAAATGGTATTTATTTTAATGCCGATTGGTATTTTTGAACACTATAGGCGCGGTCACACTAGTTCCAGCAAGTAAAGTGAATTTCAGCAGCGTTTGCAGATTTTTTGCATTTTACTTGCACCTTTGCTGCAAATAACGCCTTGATAGCTGTGAATAAGTGCTTCGTGTCCCAGTGAACTGCAACAGCAATAAATTAAAACAGAGGAGCAACTATTTCGTGTAGACGTAGCCATAAAAGCAAAACGGGTAGCCGGAAAAGACGCCGCTGGTGAGTTGAGTTGGCTGGTGCATAATTTAAGGCCATTACATATCTTGATACGAGGGACGCGACGCTTTGTTTATTTAATGACTTGATGGCTGCCCCCCTTGTGCCCCTCCCGTATGTACCTTTTCCCCCCGTTTTAGTTTTGTTTGACTTTTTGGCGCAATATTATTCACCACACACCGGTGCGCCAAATTCACCACAGCACGAGCTCTGCCCAGGAATAGACTAACGCTATTTTCCTGTTCCATTGCGTAAGGTCACACTGAATAGACTTCAAAAAAATTCCTCGAAATCATCTGAATTTTCCGGAGTTTAACTGTGTTCAATTGTTTGTGTATATAGGTTGGGGAGTTTTAAGGTGAGTTTTAGGTTAGGGCTGATGCAGACCAAAGTAACAACTAAATTTCGCTTCAAGAACAAACACGATCATGGCCTGGGTTCCCAATTCGCGTTTCGAGGAAGATCTGGTGGACATGGAGCCGGATTTTAACCTCATCCACGGCCAGTTGGCCTACGAGGCCAAGAAGAAGCAGGACTTTTGTCCGCGTCCCAAGAGCACCTACGAATATCTGAGTGCCCGGGAGAAGCGCAATTCGGAGCTGGAACAGGTCAACGGAAAGGGTCGTGAAATCCGCGAAAGCCTTCAGATGATGGAGAAGATCCAAAAGATCGCGGGCACCCGGCCAATGGGGGAGCACGCCACCATGGCCGACTGGGAGGACACCAGTACCGCGGAAATGGAGGCGGTGGCCATGATGAGACACTTCGGACATCTGTCCATGGCCGAGGACTTGATGCCCGTCCTGCCCGAGATTAAGCCTCACGAAGGACCCATACACATTATAAAGAACGGCCGTCGGAGTTTTCCCCTCATCACAGATCCGGAATTCTTCAAGCCACGCAAGACGCCCCGACCGAAACCTCGAAATAGTTGCAACGAGTCCTTGAATGATTCCTTTCACACAGCCGAAAGTTTGTCCAGTTCCATTAGCCTGTACGGATCTGCTAAATCCCATTTGGACAGCAGCCCGGAAAAGGCAAAGTCAGAGGAGTCGCGGCTGGAAAAGTACCTAGAGATTCCCTACCAACGGCTGGAAGAGAGTTTCGACCAGGAGGAGGAGAAGAATACCTTCGCCAAGCCGATGATGTCCAGCAGTGAGCAAGAACTCAATGGAAAACGTAGGATCCGGCGGCCCGGTCAAAAAAAAAGACTTCATCTCCAGTACGAAGCCACGACTCCAAAGCAATAACCAACCAAAGAATCCCAAAAAGCAGTTCCTATCGAAACACAATATTTATCTGAATCAAAAAACCAAGCAAATGACAGTTTTTTGTGTAAAACAGGCCACCTTTGTATAAAGAATTTTGTTTCCATAACTCTTTTGCTTTAGGTAAATACACCCGGCGTAGATTATACATTTTATATCTATAACTCGTTTTACAATGAAAGCGATAATCAAAAAAAGCATTCAACATGTTGTCCTTATAGGATTTGATGAATTTGTAGAGTATTTGGGATCTGTATTTTTGCAGATGTTAAATTACTCATTAAAATGCAACCCATAGAGTAAAACAAATATTTATTTTAATTAAACAAATAAAATTCGAAAAGCATATGTAAAATATTTAAGAAGCCATCTCATAGACGGGGCAACTCGACTATAGCGTTCTTATTGGTTTCTAAATCGAATAATAAAAAATCGGTATTATTCCGTTAATAATCTTGAACTGTTGTATTTTATAGATTCCTGCACTTGTTATACAATTCAGGCCAAATAAATTCCATGAAATGAAAAACAAAAAATTTTTTAAATTCTTAGATTCCATTGAAGCGCTTCTGTCTTTGTTTGTTTTTTAAGGCCTCTTTAAGGCCAACTTTATGATCAATAACTGGACGGATGTCTGCTTCGAAAATTAGATCCCTGCATTCGGGGCATCGACATGACTGCTGATAGTAGGTCCGAATGCATTTTTCCCCGTAAATGTGGCCGCATTTCAGGGAAACCAGGCGATGGTCGCCCTTCTTCAACCAGTGTGCCAAACAAATGCAGCATCTATTTTCTTGACTTATTTGCTCCAGTTTCGCCCTAAGCTCGGCCGTCTCTTGATGGGCCTCAATCCTTTGGCGCAAATCCTCAGCTATTTGTTTTTCCCTTTCCAATTGTTTTAACAGTTCAACCTTCTCTTTTTGAACCTCACTAATCGTCGGATTGCCCATCTGTGCCAGTTTCTGGTCATATTCAGCACCCCGTTTCCGTTCTTCCAGGACCTCCTTTACAAGTTCCCTCTTTAGCATCCCCGACAGCGATCGTGCTGCATAGGCAAGGTTCTTATCCATTTTGAATATCAAAATTGTAAAATAGTAAAAGACTTCAGAAATTTCTAAACAAATCAGTGTTAGCACAAACGCTATGAAAGCTGTTCTGTCCAAACTGAAGTTCCACATCTGGACTGTCATGACTGGCGGCATTGTTTAAAAATACTTTATACCAAGCGATAGGTACTACGACTGCTCTGCTCATAAAAAACTATCCAATTTTAATCCATATTTGTAAATTATATTTCGGTTATCTAATCGGTTTCAATTTTAAGGGGCAAAAACTTTTAAAAATATCGATTCAAAGCAATTAAAATCCTTAAACATTCATCGAGGTAAATAATTAAAGGTTTAATTTTGTAACAGTGTAATTTTCGAAAGCAAAATATTTATTCTTTTTTAGTTCCGATTAAAAAATTCAAGAGTTACAATTTAAGGGATTTTCCCTTGTTGCTGTATTTTTTAGCAATTCAACAGTTTAGAATTTATCCAATTTACAGTTGCAGGGTTTTATCAACACTTTAATGGCACAGAGCTGTCAAAAAATATTACTCTCTGACAAATACTTGGTTGTTCTGACATATAACTTGTCAGTAAAATGCTTACAGATCTATATTAACAAGTGGCAAAATGGATAAGAATGATTTTGTGCTTTCCAGAAAGCATCCAGACCAGAATTCATCAGCTGTGGTTATTAAGCATTTATTTGCAAACCATAATCAAAACATCCTGATTCGAAAAAGCCTCTTGGTGGTTTCTTAGTTTGCGAAACATTAGATCAATTAGGCGCTCATAGCATGTACTTAATTTCCATTCAATTTCCTTAATTCAATCAGTGGATGAACTGAATGATTCGCAAACTTATCGAAAACGGAGTGAGCATAATAATTCCTTAATCAATAAACCCCCTTCCGCTGATTGCTATTGTTGTTGTGTTGGGAACTATTATTAATTTGGCAAAACCGACGCGCCAATCAATTAAGCCTAATAATCTGTCCCAGAGACTATAGAATAACATTGAGAAATTTGCTCACAGCACGTAATAAATTAAAGGGGAGTTGGGGGTGTCAAGAGTTGGGAAGTAGGTAGGGGAGGTAAAAACAGTCCAACTTCCAGAACTCGAACTTTTGAAACAAATATGTGCATATTTTCTAAAATATTATGTTATATTTCTTTGTTTGTTGGTATTGGGCACTTCTTTCGACAAAAAAAATAAAACTAAAATGATAATTTTTTGTGAACTAGCCATTTTAAAATACGATATTATTGAAAGCATGTAGTTTTGTATTGTAATTTTTCAAAAAAAGTAATTCAATTACATTTTCTCAGTTTCGTTTAGTTATCGAAGCTGTACTGTATTTAGGCTGTGGGAGTTGTAGTTGTGTGTCTCGTCTCCTTTTTCTCGGCGGCTGTTGCTCTCTCATCTCTTTTTTGCTCGCAGCTTCTCTTCTCGCCTGAGAGTGTGAACTCACACAACCACACACACACGACTTAAAGTTTTCAGTTTCCGTGGCAACCGCGTGCGTCTTTTGTTTCCTTTTTCTTCTTTTCCGATTTTCTTTACTTTATTCCTTTCTTTATTTTACGGGGTTGTCAAGCAGAAGTTTTTGTTGTTATTAGTGGTGAAATGGATGCTGTAGTTGTTGTGTCTTATGCATAGGTCTGCTGCTATTGTTGTTGGTACGCAGTTGTACATAAATATATGTACATACATAAATAAATATTGATGTAGTCAGCGAAAAGGAGTCAGTCGAGAGGGGGGGGGGGTGTGAAAGAGGGAGGGAGGAGTTGGGGAGCGGGACAGACAAATCCATCCACATGATATACATATGTATGTACATATATATGTAAACGAGTCTGAAGTCGCGGTCTTATTCGATGAGCGAAAGGCGAAGCGAAATCAAAAATAAAGAAGCAGTTCGACAAATGGCGCAAGCTATTAAAATAAATATGTGCAGGAACTTTTTTTTGGGGTGGACCAAAACGCGGTAAAAATATAACAAAATCATTTTTTTTGTAGCTCTCTTTTTGGGGATCAGTAGCACCTATTTTGTATTTTGAGCATGCTTAAAAAAATTATTTCAAAAACTAGAAATTTAGTGACAACTTTTTTTTAGCCTATTAGGACCAACCGCAGAACATTAACTTTGTTTACTTATCAAAGGCAGTCAACCATTCAACGAATAATCCAATTACTCCAAAATATCAAATTTCGTTTGTATGTATACAAATGTACATAAAACAGCTTTTTCACAAGGTCCACTCCAATTCCTACGCACACGAGCTGCGACGAGAGTTTCTGACGCGAAGTCAACTGAAGCTGCCGAAAGGTGAGCAACGCACAGTGGTGTTAGCAATTCATCAAAATAAAATAAATACATCAAAAGTTTAACTAGAGTTTGGAGACTTAAAATTATAGAATTTTAGGTGTCAATATTTCTCACTTCTAAGACAACGAATTAGGAAGTTCAAGTTGTGGAACTTCGACTTCGGTTACCCACTGTGCCGTTGTTAAAGAGAGAGAGGGGAAATAGCCAAAAGGAGCAACAGCCCTCGCCGGTAGCCGGCTTTCAGCCTCTGCAGCGCCGGTCAGAGCAGCCAGCGCACAGTGGGGTGAAGCTACAGAAAATGTTTTAACTTTTATTAACGCTTATGAATAATAAAAGAAGTTGACTTAAAGTTTTAAGCTCTTTCCTTTGGTTATTTTGACATTCGTGAATATGCATTTATCGGGTGGTTTTTTAATTAATTCATTGCGTAAAAAGATTATAAGTGGACAAAAAATACAACTTATTAGTTACTGATAAATCTAATTTTAAAGTGAGTACTTTGAGCACAGTTTAGTCCCACTGTGCAGTGCTGAACTTGAGCGAGAGAGCAAGTTGAACTTGCCAGATGCTGCGACAAGGAGGAAGAGCGAGAGGAGTCCACCACCACCACGCGTTTTTGGCGCGCGCAAGCGTAAGCTCTCTCCGGCTCTCCCAGTCTCTCCTGCGCTCTCTGGAAGTTTCGAGTCTCCACCGAGGCTTTCGGTCGGACCCAGGCGGCAGTTGGATTTCAACTCTCAGACAGGACGAAGCGCCTGCCACAGGATAAACCGACAGCGAAAGAATTCAAATACCAATCCACGCCGCATCGTAATAGTAAATTAATAGTAGTACAACTACTACTGCAGTAGTAGGCGGCGCTTTTCAATCGAACCGAACAGGAGGATAATGGCGTGGCAAGGAGAGGAGCGAGAGGAGGGGGAGTGCAAGGACCACGAGGCTGTTTCATTAAAATTGGGATACAGACAAAACGCGGCTCGCAGGACACCGGATACGTCTGTGTGCGTTTGTGTGCCGCATCCATTCAGGAGGCAACAAAGAAAAGGGACGGAAGACATTTTTCAGTGGTGACTTTCTCGACAAAATCCTAAAAAAAAAAGGACAAAACGGTTCGGTTCTTATTCGGTTTCTCGGTTTTCGGTTTCGGGGTTGTTCCTCAATCTCCTAGAAGAAGCACAAAATGATGAACCTGAAGAAAAAGCCGTCAAGTAAGCCGCTTTGCAAATATTCGGCGCTCTTTTGCTCTAAATCGCCAAAAAAAAGAAGCTGCGAACAACATAAAAATGTAAGAAACAAACCACTATTTATCAAATCTTTAAGTAAACAAGAAATATCCGAATCATAATAGGGAGAAAGAGTACTCCAATTCGTTAATTTCTAACTAAAAAAGTTTTCCCGCAAATACGTTTAATAGATAAAAGAAAAAAACAAAAACTTATCTAGTAACAAAGCCTAGTACATACAATCGAATTTTTAAAGTGCAGATGAATTACAATCCACTAATCACTATTTTTACGATTTTAGGGCTAGTACTCAACCCAACATGGTTAATTCGTAGTTAACGAGTTACTCTGCAAAAAGTGGAATAGCCAAACTTTTATAAAACCCAAAGTTATTTTGCAATTCTTTTAATCAAATCCAATTTTAAACATGCTCTGAAGTATATTTAAAAACCACAACAAATTGCACATGCGGCATTTAATTTATATTTTTTCAGCCACTCTTTGGCTTGTGCGTCTTGTCCCCCTTCTTCTTTTTTTTTTTGCAACGCCCGCGGAATAAAAAGGAAAAACTCGAGGTTACCAGCGGAGCAGAGAGAAAAGCAACAAACAAAAAATATATATGTAGAAAAAAATAAAATAAAAACGCAAGAAAAAACTTGCAGCGCTGGTCTGGCCACTTGTCCGTCTGTCTGCCAGCCTGTTAGGCCCGTCCTTTTCTCTCACTGTACCCGTGTATTAGTGTGTATCTGTGTGGCTTTTTTATGGCCATGCAATATCTTTTTTCATTTCTGGCTTTCCTGTTCGCAGCCTCCTTCTGCTGCTTCTTCTTCTCCTGCAGCTTGTGCTTCATGTACAGGGCGCATAAAATAAGATGGGAAAAAAGCGAATGTTCAAATTGAAATACTTTACAAAACTCGTATTTGCTTAGCCTTATCGGCCCCGCACAGATACGAACGCACACACAGACACCTCAGCGACTCTCTGTCCTGGTAACGAAGTTATATCTTCCCCGCTGTTGCCAAGAGCCTTCGAGTCTTCAGGTCTTCAAGTCATCCAGTCCACTCCTCAGTCTCCGAGGCCCGTGGTTTTTCGACCGCCTGTAACCGGTAGATAAAATGCAAAATTAAAAAAAGAAAAAGACAGCCTCCTATGGCATCTGCATAATCCCCAGGCGATCAATAAAGCAGGGCATCCACTGCTGCAATTAGTGGGCTATATCATTCGTCGCAAACGAGACAGATCATAATGCTCCATAATGATGATTGGAGTGTGCCCCTTCTGGTTCGGTTTCCAGTCAATTACTTCCAAAAATAAAAGAAATTTTTCTAAACATTGTTCAACTGTTGGAAAATCTCTTAATTAAAGTACACTTATTCTTGTACTTTAAGACCACATAAGGCTAATACATTCTAATGACTACGGGGTCTTATGCTTTGCAACTCTCTGTCAAATCATAAAAGAACATTCATAAATTTGTTTACTGCAATCCATTTCCTCTAATCCACACTTTTGTACTACCCACTCCTAGCTTTCTGTTGGAAACCAAATCCCCTGTTAGAAATCGGAGCTAATGGCTTGGGCTAACCATTAACCAACGCCATTACAGGATTTTCTGGCATCAGCCAATAAAGCCAGCATGCTGACCATGGCCCGTAGTCTCCTATAGTCTGACTTACTCTTTTGCCGGACTTGAACTCCATGCTCCGTGCTCTTCAGACTGGATGTGACTTACCCACAATGTCATTAATTTTACTCGTTGCTGGTTTTCAGTCTGCTCCTTTGCCCACTCAGCCGGCGACTAGTTTTTACTTCGTCCCCTTCCCTCATTCGAAAAAAGCCACTTGTCCAGGAATACACTGAAAATAATTCAGCATTTGATTCACTTTAATTATATTAAGGACTTTAGAATAGGAGTAGACTTAAAGGTCATTTCTTAAACTGTATAGATTAGAGCTGTCTAAACTTGGATTTTAAGGAATAGTTATTCTAACTTTTTTATTTACTGTGTAATATCGAAACTTGCTTCTCACACCATTATTTTCATTTTAGTTAGCTTTTTCAACTTGACTCGCTTTTTAGCCTTTGCCACCAAGCCATGAAAATGGTGGAGTGTAGCAAAATGTGAGGTTGTGTTGGTGTGGCAACAAAGACACGCTCCAATCTCCACCCCACTGCCCTTTTCCACCCGCCCACCGCTCTTTAACCCCATCCGTTTTCAGTCTGCAGTGTGTGCGCTTCGTTTGACTCTTTAATTTTATTTGATTTTTACTCTGTAACTTGTTTGTTTAGGATACGGTTTTCTGGATCCTTTCCAGCTGTCTGTTGTCCACACCTCCTACCGTACTTTTCCGCTTTCCTGCTCCTGTGAACTTCATTTTCACCGAATTGTTTAGTCACAGGATTTTCCCCAGATTTCATTACACAAAGCTAATCAAAAGTGTTCATAGAAAAAGACATTTATCTGATCGGACTGTTCTGTTTAAAAAAAAGGAAACCTCGGAAGGGCTTTACTTTTCTTTTTTGTTAGTCATTTATTTTGGCTGATAAAAAAGGTCCCCTTAATGCAAAGGCAAGACAAATTTATAGTTCTTTGTTCAACAAGCTCATATCATTTATAAAGCATTGCCTGACAGGTGACAATTTTTTAATGATTTGGGTTCAGCCTTTGGGGATATGCTTTTACCTTCAAGGGTGGTTCGAAATGTTAAATGTTAAGAACATAATTTGACTTACAATATATTTTTTTTAGGAATGCATAAGCTTTAAAAGAATTCGTTACAATTTTTTACAGTTTTCAAGCATTACATTTTAAAAATTTCCTCTTATTTCTTAAAGTTTTTCATTGAGATTTCTAGTACCAAAACTTTAACAAAGCTCTTAAAACTAATTTGGGTTGTACCTCCCTCTTGCCATCCCTATATACTTGAAATTTGTCCATAACATACTTTTCTAACTTTGATATCTCTGGCTGAACTTTTTTCGGATGCTTCTGTGGAAAGTTTTGTGAAAACTTGTCAAAGTTTTTAGTGGAGTTTCATTACTCATCCGGTATCATCTGTCCTCCATTTCCCTTACTTTTCCTCCCTTTGCGCTGCCCATCACTTTTGAGGTTTTATCCTTGGGCTGTCAACACGTGCTTTGACACGCCCCCTTTTCCGCCCTCCGAGAACTTTTATTACCCCTTTTTAGTTGTAGCTTAAGGCAGTGTAACACATGTTATCCTATACCTTCCCATTTCTCCTTCATATCCTTATCTTTTATTCTATCACACGGCGAAAAGGGTTTCTTTGTGTAAATAATTTAGCCAGGATACTCATATATTCTGAAACAAAGTAACTAAACTTTGAAGGGCAGGTGAAAATGTGTTCTGAACGTTTTTAAATTAAAAGTATGACTTCCCTTTTTTGTTTTCCGTGTAAAAAAGGATAATACACGCAGATCCCTTTACAGAGAAGTAAACGACAAAAGCTAACCCTAGTTATCCATCCCCTTATCCCCATCTTATCATAATCCCGCAATTCAATTTGCATGACAATCGAAGCTCATTGCGAATGCAAAAACGACTTTTCTTGAAACTTTTCAATTATTTAAACATTTTTACGGGGGGAAAAGTAATACTAGGAAGCTCCTCAAATGGCGGAACCTAAAAATAGCCAGTGAAAAAAAAGACGAATACGAAGCGAAAGGAAACCCTCAAATACACACACCCGTGCGAATAAGCAGGAAAAATTCCACTCTGTTGAATGTACAAATACACACGCGTAAAAAATGTTAATAGTGGCCTGTTGAACAAGAAAAAGCAACAGCATCCTCTCTCCCTTGTAGCTGCTCTCTCTTTCAGGCGCAAGCTCAGAGAGCAACAGCAACGGTCATTAAATTAGAGCTAGTCAAGCAGAACGACTACGTCATATTTTTGCAGAAGGGGGAGTTTCGTGGGGGTTCTGGTGGAGAATGTGAGCGGGTTTTAATGGGAGAGCTTTTCAGAGCGGGAGGGAAGGGAAAAAGAGAGGAAACAAGTACGCAAATTTCTAGGGGAATGGAGAAAGAGGAAAGATTCTGCGGAGTCTCCTGCTTTCCCCTCCAAATCCCATATCCACCCACACAGTGAACTAGCAAACATGGTGTATATACATACCGACGCAAAATGTACAACAACAAAAGACTCTACAGTGGGCAGAATGAGGAATATCTTACAATTTATAAATACATACTGTAATGAAAACAAATTAAATTAAAATAATTTAAATATTGAGCTTTGAACAACCAGTTCTAAACGAGTACTCTACACTAAAACGAGTACTCTCTCCTTTCTACACTCAACTCCATGTCCTTCGCTTCGATTGCTTTATTCCTGTTTGTTTTTTTTTTTTTTTTACCGCAAAAGCTGCACAGCGGCTGCGCAAAAAGGAAGGACTCGCGAATAAGGAGCCAAAGAGGCGAACGAACGAACCATGACCATGCCAAAGGATGAAATATTAACGGCGTCACTGCGAAGGGGCCGCAATAAGTAGTTGACGATTGCCGCTCTTTTTCTCTCTTCTGCTCTCGCTTCTCTACACCACAAAACTTCAAATCCAGCATCCCCATGTGCTTTTCATTTCGCGTTTGTGTGTGTTGTGGCGAGTAACTGTGAATGACACCGCGGAACGTTGTGGAATCGTGGAACGTGAAATTAGAAAAGTTTCACGTTTTTCTTTGTTTGTTATTGTTGTCTGTAAATCATCCCTTTATCCTTTTTCTTTGTTTTTGTGAACTTTCCACTAATCGCCTTATTTGTTTTTCTTATTTTCCGCTTTTCACACAGATATGCACGAGGTGGCGAAAGCTACGCGAGAATTCGGCGGCAGATGACAAGGACAACGCCACGCACATGGCGGCAAGGCTACAACACGGATACAGGATACGGCCAACCGGATATTAAACTATCAACACTAGCCAGCACAGCAAAACAACGAAACTGAGGCACAACTATTAGCGTGGATTTCTGCCGTCTCTGTTGGGTGAAGAAAAAAACAGGATACCATGGCGGCAACGGCTACGGAAACGGGAACAGGTCCTGCGGCCTCCAGGGAGTTCGTCGAGGGTTGGACTTTGGCCCAAACTCTGGGCGAAGGGGCCTACGGCGAGTGAGTGCCTCAATATTAATTACAAATTCCATCACAGACCGAAATAGAGCTATTATTTTGATAAAATTAGGAAAATATGTAATACATATTATGTATGTATATTCAGTTATCAATCATAGTATGCGTAAAAATCGCGACAATATTTACTCTTAATTAAAAGTGATAATACATTGACAGAAATACCAACTAACTTAGGAGACTATTATCCTTGTTGGCATTAATCTCTGATCATTTTAAATCACCTACAAATTTTACCTAAATTATGAAATTACGAAAATGTAAAATTGATAAATTTGCTTAGATTAAAAAGGGGTCAGTTTAGATTTATTTTAAAGGCTGACAAATATAATAGAGGTATTTTTTTTTAAATCTAAATTTGCAAGTGTCTTCCTGCTTTTTTGTGCGTCTGTGTGTGTTAAAGTCAATAAACCGGAAATGCTGCAGAGCAAAAGAGCTAAAAAAAAAATAATGAAAATACTAACTGAAACGCACTTTTCCGGCGTATTCGCTATGTACATACATTCATCCCGAAAGCACCCGCTTCGCGCCGCCTTTTCTAAGGAGCTCCTTAGTGCGCATGTCTCCGGTGTCTCGGGATCCGGGGAATTCGAGGAATACGGGAGTACAACGAACGACAGGCAGAACGACAGGCATACGGCGCACTCGATGCACCCGGACGGAGAGCAGTCGATACACAGACACCATCGTTGCAACTGCAACTGCAGTTCGTCCGGCAGCCGTCGTCACATATACCATCCCATACTAATCCCAGGACTATATCCGATTTCTTGATGCAGGGTGAAGCTGCTAATCAACCGGCAGACTGGCGAGGCTGTGGCCATGAAAATGGTGGATCTGAAGAAGCATCCGGATGCGGCGAACTCGGTGCGCAAGGAGGTCTGCATACAGAAGATGCTCCAGGATACGCATATCCTGCGGTTTTTCGGCAAGCGCTCGCAAGGCACCGTGGAGTACATTTTCCTGGAATACGCCGCCGGCGGAGAGCTATTCGATCGAATCGGTGAGTTTGAGTTTCATTTATGATTGATTTTTAATCTCTACAACTAAATAAAACGTTTGTAGTCATAAAGTTTACGAATTCGTAGGGGTATTTAGGACCAAAATTATAACTAACATTTATCGAAAAGTAAATATCAAGTAATTTAAACGAATCGGGATTATAACCTACTAAGAGCTGTTTTCTCGTCCGCCTGTTACATTAAAAGGAACCTTTAAACTCTGATTACCCATAAGATTTCAAGGTTTAAACTTTCAAACCTATCTTTCAGTTCAATAAACGTATGAGAAAATGGCCCTTAATATTAAAGAGCATTGCTTTACGACTGTCTAAACTAAACCCCACTTCATCTCAAAAGAGTTTCCACCAGTCTCAATTGCATTCCGAGTCACCACCAACTGAGCTTTTTTATCAAAGCAAAAGCCTCTCGAAGGAGCTACTTAAAGTTTGCTGGCCACTCGACTGCCATAAGCCAGAATCTGGGATGAAACTTGGCCACCAAGAATCCAATAAAGGAAATTATCCCACAAAGCGTCCTTTGAAATAGTTCAAATCTGGTTAGTGAATGGGGATTATGAAAGCAAGTTTAAAGTTAGAAAACAATTATAATTAGATAACACTAAATAAGAAGAGGTAAAGGCAGAAACCTTATGAAGGCTTAAGTTGGGTACTTCTTAAGAAATCACTTTGTCTGTGAACTTTTTATTCTCAATATGATTTGATAAGATTGCTCGTGTTTATGGTTCATTATTATTCTTGCCCCTGGGTATGTGTGTGTGTGGCATCCCACAACCGAAACTCATCCAAGCAGGAAGCGAAATAGAAGGAGTTGGTGGGGGTTTGTCGCAGATGCCACATAGTCATATAGACGTCGGCCAGACGGGGCAAATATGCCAATATGGGCAAAACAAACCGACTGACAGCGAGGTTCTGTGATTGTGATGGTCTCGTTGTACTTTTTGTGGGTGCAACTTGAAGTTCGTCCTGCTGCCTGCCACATCCAGTGAATCGAAATGGAACTCACAAACACAGCAGCAGCAGCGGGAACGACAAATCAGACTGACAAGATACGTATCTTGATTACGCCAGCTTTCTGTCTCTTTTGCAATGACAATTTGCCAAATGTACAGGCGAGGAGGGAAATGGAAAAGGGGGGAAAGCGGGGGACGGACGACACTAGGTGCCAAGCTCGTGGCATTTTCATAAATATTAACAGCTTGGTTGGCAAAAGGTCAGCAGCAGAAGAGCGAGTATGGAAACGGAGAGAGATTGCCCCTAATGGAAGTGGCGTCCTTGCATTGATTGCCACCTCATCCTGTTCCTCCTCCGATTTCGCCTATTCCCAATCACCATCATCATCATCATCCTCCCTGCTGGGAATGTTGCACGGATAGCTGGTGTAATAATCAATGTGGCAGCCATATTTAGTACCCCGGTTGCTAAGCCATTTTTAATGATATCTAGAGATGTTACCCCAAGTCGAGTGATGGACACCGTACTTATTACGAGCAATTAATGGATTCCCTTTAAATAAATTACCATAGACAACGGATTAATAATTTTGAACTTCAATGAGTGAAACTTAAATAGTTCTTTTCTTTTTCATTTAGTTAAAAGTTCCAGTTCCCATACAACAGGACACGCACTAATTACTGATAGTAATATTTTGAAACGATCCTTAAATCACATCATGGTCAGTTTATTTCATCTCACGAAATCGCATAGTTCTTAGTTCCAGTTCCCATACAACAGGAAACGCACTAATTACTGATAGTAATGTTTTGAAACGATCCTTAAATCACATCATGGTCAGTTTATTTCATCTCACGAAATCGCATCATCATCAGTTATCACGCTTGCATCTCTGCTTTTGATTTTAGCGGTCTAGCGCCTGTGGGTAGGCAACAAAACATCCTTTTTCCCCGCCAGGATAGGAAATTGGTTAGCAAGGGGGAAGCAAAGCGAGGAGGAGCTCATGGGGATGGTGGAGCAGGAGCCACACAGAGTGCAGTGAATGGCTTGCCATAAATAGGTTCAATATGCAAATGAAACATAATGGAGATGCACACACGCAACCAGATGTCCTGGGCTGCGAACGTGTGTGTGAGTTTAATTGTCTGTTTGCACAGAAATGCATTCATTAAGCTTATACGACGCCCCCGAATGGCGGGATGAAATCGGGCGGGCTTATAGATTCCCAACCGATTTGGCCATTCACTCAATCCGACGGGGGTTCGATATAAATTATGCTTCAATTACAAATGAAATTTTCGAGTAATTTCCAGCATTTCCATTGCCTTGCATAATTTTCCACTGTTTTTGGGTGGTGGCGATACTTTTCTCCCACTTTGCGAAATGCAATTAATTATGCTAAAATGTTACTGACATCCTGCAATTTTATTGCTTCCATCTTATTTTCTCGGCATCTCATTTATGCAAATGTATACGTTTTCATCTCGCAGTTTTTATTTGCGATACTCGAGCTCTTAAAGTCAGTCAATATTTTGTTTCGTACTTAAACAGATATCATTTCGCATACAGATACTGAGAGAAAAAAGTCTAAAAGAGGAAAATTAATTGATATTAAAAATATTATTAGAAGTTAATAGCTACCAATTGAAGCTATTAAGTAATTTGTAAAAATATAATCTCTTCCCTTATAAATAGAGTAAAATACTGTTGGGTTTTCCTTAGTGCATGATGTACTCGCCATCATTTAATTTTACCCTTGGCCAAAGAGTTGTGCAAATGGCGCCAACCAGCAACATGCCACATGATAAATGAATGGCAAACAATGGGGCACACGGACGCAATAAGGACCGACAGATGGGGGCTGGTTCTATAGATGTGGGCGTGGCACACCTGCCCAACTTTATCTCCCTACACAATCAACATTTAAGGTATTACAAATTGAGAGTGACAAGAAGCCAAAGAAATACAATAAAAATGGGAAAAAGTAGGAAGAGAACTTGGGGATAATGTGTAAGGAAAACTCGATGGAAATTGATGCTGCTTCGGTTGGAAAATGATTACTTAGAAGTTTTTACTCGCCAATTGTTTGCTCTCTTCTTTCAAATTGGTCGGGACAGAAAAAGCAATTAAAATTGGTGGGGATTTCAATAGCATTCTTATGTTAATTGATTTCAAGGACTCTCAAGTCTTTCTCACTTGCGAATTGCATTTGTTTTATTCGGTTTATAACCCCCTATACGTATTATTTAAATCAGATTTCATATTTTCTTTAGAATTTATCTCAGGATCTTTCCGCCTTAAAACGTTCCACTCAAGAACTATCAAATTAATTCAATCAAAATGGCAAATTCCCTCAACTCGATGCAAATTTCTAAACATAATTCAGCTTTTTCGCTTCCCCTTTGGTCTGCACCGACCAAAATGGAAGAGTCAAGAGCAGAAACAAGGAGGGTTTAAGGTAAAATCAATAAGTGGCGGATGGATGGGGGAAATGAGATGATGACGTTTGATCTCGGTTGCAGGATGCGGCTGCCTTTGACAGTCAATCAGGTGAAAGACAGGGGAAGTACAATATGTCTAGCTATCGGTAACCCTGGGAGATAACCTCCTCTCCTTTGTGACGTCCTTTGTTTCTCCTTCCGTCTGCATCTCCTGCCTGATTATTTTAATGCATTTCCGAGTGCCACTCCAGAGTGGCCGACAAGTGGGGAAAACGATGGGGTCTTTTTGCCTTACTCTTTTTTATAACCAATAGATATAGATATCTGTGACAAATATAAAGAGGTGAAGCAAACTATGCAACAAAAAAGATTCAAAATTATATTTATAATTATAGTTACTCCCTTCCCCAAATTAGTTATTATATATTTTGAATGGAATTTATGTATAATAGCTAACAGTGAAAAAAATATTTATATTTAGGTAGGAACATTTTTCTCTTAGATATTTTTCTCAAAGATATTCTAGCACTCAGGGTGTTAAATATTATAGAAAAAATCCAAGACGGAAAAGCAAGAGCCAAGATAGCTGCGATAGTTTTACTAGAAAACCAACAGGTAAACATAGCAACTAAACAAACATTTTGGCATTGTTTGCGTCCGGGCTTTGATTAAAATTTCATAAAACTGTTGATTGCTTTGTGTCTGTCTCATCCTGTTACTGTTGTTGTTCCACTGAAGGAAGGACCTGCTACCGGCTAAGCCCATAAATCCTTTACACACACGCACATCCTGATGCATTACATTTGTTTTTCCACCTGCCCAAACTGACCTGTCCTGGGTGGTTTTGCTCTGCTGCACATTTTTCCCATTTTCCATGCGTCGAGTTCCGCTGGAAAAGGTCCATAAAGAAATATTATTACATATACAAAGAATATATGTAAACAACGATATAAAAAGCTTCGAAAATTGTAATTCAATTTCCGCGACAGGCGTTTTTATTTTAAATGTCATGCCTTAACTGCCTTTACAATAAAATAAACGAATTATTGATCCTTTTTTAATCATGTATTTCCATTTGTTTATGCTTTGCAGAGCCTGATGTGGGAATGCCGCAGCATGAAGCCCAGAGATATTTCACACAACTCCTGTCCGGACTCAATTATCTGCATCAGCGTGGGATCGCCCATCGGGATCTGAAGCCGGAAAATCTGCTGCTGGACGAGCATGACAACGTGAAGATATCCGACTTTGGCATGGCCACCATGTTTAGGTATTAGGTACAACTATATAAATTGGGTGTAAATGGAAATCGAAATGGATACCGGAGTACTTTCGCTATTCTGATTTCCTATACCTATAGAATTGATCATTTTATTTTTATAAATTAACATCTGCTTTAGAAGGGAATTTAAATCTAGACAAATATATTTCAAATGAAACCCAAACTGCGTGAAAACGTACAAAATCCATTAACGCCGGCTAACCGGAGGGAAAAAGTTTTTCAGCGCAAAACTGACCAACAAGCAGAATAGTTAATTGAAAGCGCTGTCGGCACAAACAGCCAAACTAAACATGCCCCTGGTGGTTTTTTAGTTTGCAACTAAGCGAAAACTCATTTAAATCGTTAGCCTGCATTAGAGAGTTTAAAATAGTTGCGAAAAAAAAAAATAGTCAGCAATTATAAGTTTACTTGCAAACTTCGTTAAAATCATCACCAATTCTGGGCCGTAAAGCTTATTTGTTTATACTTTGCAATCCGAGCTTATCTTTCTTCCCCTTTGATTCATTTGATTTTTTCGGTTTGAGCTTTCTGTTTAAACGAAATGGGTAGGGGATCAAATACACAAAGAAAATAAGAAAATAATTCTGTAAAGGGTCTTATTTATTCTAAAACTGAAGTTTGTTCTCCCCGTAATATTTAAGTTTGTATAGTATTTAGTTTTTTTATGCATACCAGTATTGTTATTAGGAAGATATTTAGATCTTTAAGACAATTTTTTATCGAGTATATATGTTATTCTTTACAAAACACTTTTTCTTTTTAATAACTCTAATTAGTGTAATCTACGATCGTAACATTTCTCTCTGTGTGATCTCTGACTAAAGTCCGAACTAATTCTCAATTCCTTATGTTCTCTTTCCCCGTTTCCTCCGCAATTCTCGAAATCTCCTATGATTTTGGCATTACCATGGAGCAGGTGCAAGGGCAAGGAGCGACTGCTGGACAAACGGTGCGGCACCTTGCCGTATGTGGCCCCGGAGGTGCTGCAAAAGGCTTATCACGCCCAGCCGGCGGATCTGTGGTCGTGTGGCGTTATTCTGGTCACTATGTTGGCGGGGGGTAAGTGAACAAACGGGAGCAACATTCGATTTTTACACCCGTTCTCCAAATAATGCACATTTTTTCGCCAATTTTATTATTTTGCGTGATTTTTGTGTGCACTACTCTCATGTCAAACAGTGAAAAACCTATCAAAGAAAATAACTCCAGAGCATTGCCATCGATATATGTAGCTTCTCGCATCTAACGGAATCAGTCACATGCATCGCCCATTTTTTTCGGTTCTATGCTCACATTTCTCCTCTTGCACTATTTATCATTTTTGCTGTTTCTTTGGTATTCTAGCTGTAGATTGTTTCACGCACATTGTATATCATCTAAAGCTTTTATACCAAAGCTCCAGCTTAAATTGCTTAACAACGCACAAGCAAAAACCAAACAGCCACAGATACAAGGAATGATTTTGTACCATTTCACCCGCTTGCCAAGTCAATTTATTCATGTTCTTATATGTTTATAGAAATTCAATTAATTAAAATGCTTTCTGGTGGTTTTTCAGAACTGCCCTGGGATCAGCCGTCCATCAACTGCACGGAGTTTATCAACTGGAAGGACAACGATCACTGGCAGTTGCAGACTCCTTGGAGCAAGCTGGACACTTTGGCCATTTCACTGCTCCGCAAGCTTTTGTCCACTAGTCCTGGCACGCGGTTAACCCTGGAGAAGACCCTGGATCACAAATGGAGCAACATGCAGTTTGCAGACAATGGTACGGATTTCTTATATGTACAGTGGATCCGTGTATATTACATATCAGTGCATATCTTTCAAGCCCACTCGATGGCTCAGGTACTTAGTGACTCTCAATGCTTTCGACATTTTGGGAGTCGCTCTGTGCCTGCGCTGCCAGTAAGGCATTCTCAACAGAAATAAAGTGTTAAATTCAAGTACATAATAAATCAATAAATAAATAAATATAAGAAGTGAAGAAAGGCAGCTGCTTTGCCGTTGCTTTGGCGCTTTAGCTGTATGATAGATTTAAACTACTTCATAAAGCTAGATTACCAAAGCATTGGCTTTGGCAGATCAATCAACGAATATATCTTCAAAGGGTTGTGAAATTTTAAAATTAATATTATTATTATTTTACTTATGAGTTGCTCTTTTGTTTGCGCATTATTTGTTCTTTGGTGATTTTAGCTGTATGGTGTGTCTAATATCCATAGAGCTTTATCACCAAAAACCAAATGGTTTTTGCATTTTGCTTGAGTTGCTTTTTGCGTTTGATTTTCTTTACTGCTAAATAAGCGCCAAATTGGCTATTTCTCTTCTACTATTCACATTCTAACGTTTTTAAAATCTCTTCTCTACTTCCACAGATCGTTCCTATGACCTGGTGGACTCGGCGGCTGCCCTGGAGATTTGTTCGCCGAAGGCAAAGCGGCAGCGTCTGCAATCAAGTGCCCACTTGAGCAATGGCCTGGAAGACTCCATCTCCCGCAACTATTGCTCCCAGCCCATGCCCACAATGCGCAGCGATGATGACTTCAATGTGCGGCTGGGCAGTGGTCGGTCCAAGGAGGATGGTGGCGATCGCCTGGCCTTTGTCCAGGAGGCACGACCCAGTTACTCCTTCTCACAGCCAGCCCTGCTGGACGATCTCCTGTTGGCCACGCAAATGAACCAAACGCAGAGCAGTGCCTCACAGAACTATTTCCAGCGTTTGGTGAGGCGGATGACGCGATTCTTTGTGACCACGCGGTGGGACGACACCATCAAGCGATTGGTGGGAACCATCGAGAGATTGGGTGGCTATACGTGCAAAGTCGGTGACGATGGAGTGGTCACCGTTTCCACCGTCGATCGGAATAAGCTGCGGCTGGTCTTCAAGGCGCACATCATCGAGATGGATGGCAAGATTCTGGTGGACTTCCGGCTGTCCAAGGGTTGTGGCCTGGAGTTCAAGCGTCGCTTTATCAAGATCAAGAATGCGCTGGAGGATATTGTGCTCAAAGGACCCACCACCTGGCCCATTGCGATTGCTACCAATTCGGTGCCTTAGCTAATAGTATATTTCGACCTTAAGCAACCTCTCTTAAACTTGTTTACCACTACTTTTGTTTAGCCTGTAGACCAACTCATGCATCACCTTCTTCGATCAGATTTATCTAAACTTCTCAATGTGCTAACTTATTCCTAATTCATTGCATTATTTACGATTACGTTATGTATTGTTAAGAGGGCTCCCCCACGATTTTAATTTTGTTGAATCTTAAAGCGAAAGTCGAGTATTGAAAGTTAGTTAGTTTAAAGCGTTATAAAACAATAAATCGGATACGATTTGGATTGAAAGGTTGGGTTTGTCATTATTTATTTAATATCACTGTGGATGGCTGTACTCTTGAGTAATCATTTGTGAGTCCACACGTGTTTCTTAAGACTGCTTTCTAGCTTAAAAGTTTTCAGACATTGCCCACATTTGTACGAATGTTCCTTTAAATCGTCGCACAGTTGATTCCTAAAAATTTTCGGGCAAAGATTATAATTATATGGTCTTTCTCTAGTATGTTCACGGATGTGCACCTGAAGGGAATTAGAATGCGCAGAGTCCACCTTGCACTGATTACATTGGTGGGGCCGCTCCCTTGTGTGAATCAACATATGTCGCTTTCGGACACCTTTATGCTTAAAAGAAAGAGGGCATTGGTCACATTTATATGGAAGTTTCTTTCTTTTTCGCTTGTCTTTGTCAGCTGTGTGCGTCCTAAGGTGATTCTTAAAGATACGTAAGCGTGCAAACGATTTCGTACACTGGGAACACTTGTGGGGTCGCTCATCATTCTGAGTATCAGTGTGAAAGGCCTTCGCTCCACAAGGATCCTTGTCGTAATCGCCAGCCTCGTTACCCACTGATATTTCACTCACTTCATCCTCTTGAATCTGACAATCAGATTGATTAGATTTAGATTCCTCGTTTGAAATTTTACAAACTTCGACTTCTTGAATATTGCTACCAATTGATATCATACTGCTCCTGTACTCCGGAAATTGGCCATCGGATCTGCTCTTATCCTCTGAAAATTGCACATCGGATTGATCAGTTTGGCCGACTGACATCTCATTCTGAGATTGGTCCTGTTCTCTAATTCTGGGACCCCTACTTTCAGAATCTGATATTTCTCGCAATTTTTCCTTTAGTAATTCCTCCTCGATGTTATCCGGTTTCTTGATCTGGTTTAGGAATTTTTGGCCTGTTTTGGAAGTTTGTTGGATCTCACATGCCTTTTGGGCATCTTCCAGGCAACTTGAGCAAATGTTTTCGGGCAGCGAGTCGCCTTTCTCCACTTGATAGCCGGACCACTGAGCAATCATATACGGAATAGAAGGTCCCGACCCTCCAGATCCTTCAAAAATGTTGACCATGTTATCATCGCTCCCAAGGCAAACCCGGCATATTTCTTCCATTGCTCTGAAATAGAAAATAAATCAATATGCTCCAGCGATTAACCTAATTAACATGCTCACATTTGGATGTTATTATTTAACAATTATAAAACAATTATAACTAATTCGTGGATTGTTTACATCTTTACAGTTGACCCTTTAAGTACTCTAATCACCCTGTGCCAGCACAAATTGTGCTGTTAGGCGCATTAACATGTGATTTGCAATCGAATTGATATCGATTTAGGGTATTGTTCGAAATTTAAATTGAAATTTTAATCAGTAATTTTAATTTTAATCAATTTAATCAATTAATATACGTCAATTTAAAAAAGGTTTTACAAAAGTTGCTTTGAAACTATCTATTCAGTATATTTTTAGTCCACATAATTTTTATTTTGCTAAGAATTTTATAACGACTTTGACATAAAATAAAACCTATTAGACAGTTTCTGATTTTGATGATTATTTAATGGCAAATTGGCTGCAATTAATCAAATTCTCTCATACCGATTCCTCCTAAATAACTATTTTCCGCAGCTATATATTAGAAACACATTTTAGTAACTTTACGTGAAGAATGTATATTTACCAAATATATAACAAGCAACTAGTTAAAATTGAGGCATTAAGTTTTAAGAGTAAGAGTAAGTACAAGCTAAAAAAATATTTACAAAAATATGCATTAATTTAAAAAGCTATAAAAAGACTACGTTTCCAGAGCTCCAGTTCTTAGCTCTCTCTTATGAATAAAGATATGATTATTAAGATTAGCTAACTGCGAAAAAGACTTCTGGCAGTAGGAGCACTTGTAGGGACGTGCCCCCGTGTGTGTCCTTGTGTGGGCATTGACAGCTGAAAGATCTGTAAATGCCTTCTCACAATAATCACATTTGTACGGCTTTTCGCCCGTGTGAGTTCGCATGTGTCGCTTAAGTGCGCAGGGTTGTTTATAACTCTTTTCGCAATCGGGACACTTAAATGGCCGTTCGCCCGTGTGAACACGGATATGCATCCGAATGGAATTGGAGTACTTAAAAGTCTTTGGGCAATAATCACATTTGAAAGGTCTTTCCTCGCCGTGAAACTGGAGGTGTCTTTGCAGCCCGCATATTCGCCTGAAGGTCATTTTGCAGAGATCACATTTATGTGGCCGTGCAGCCGAATGACATTGGAGGTGCTGGTTGAGATGAGAAACATAAACAAAAGATTTCGGGCAGTGATCACACTTAAACTTTTTTTCTCCCGTGTGAGCCCGGATGTGCCGATTAAGTTCCTTCAGTAGCGTATAACTCCGGTGACAGTGAGTACAATTGAAAGCCTTTTCTCCCTCGTGAGTGCGGGTGTGTACATTCCTTTCGCGTGCTAGGTAGAAAGACATTGGACAAATGGGACACTTATACATAGGGTTCGCTTTGTGAGTCAAGCTGTGGACCATAAGAGAACCATGATCCTTAAAAATCTTTAGGCACTGACTACAAGTATACGAATGGTCTTCACTGGGCATCAGTTTTGGATATACCCCAGTGTGTGTCATCATGTGGGATTCCAAATGTGACTTGATAATATATGACTTAGGACATTCCGTGCATTTAAATGGTCTCTCCTTTGTGTCTAAAGTATTTGACTGTTTCTCTCCCTCCTTTAACGAGTCCCTGTGTCCTTGCATGTGTCGAGTGCAACTCCATCTAAATCGATAGGCCTTGGGACAGTAGCTACATTTATAAGGTAGCTCCCCCGTATGCTCCGACATGTGGCTTATGAGATTATCACTTCGCGGAAATGATTCCGTACATTGGGAACATTTGTAGGGCCGCTCACCACTGTGCGTTCGAATGTGCAATTTTAAATTCCATTTACGTTGGAAGATCTTTTGACAATAGGGACACACCAGAGATTTATCATTACCAGAATCCGTATTATCATCCGTTTTCTTGTTATTGTGATTACTTTCCTCACTTTCTTCAATTTGGCAATCGGATGGTTCGGTTTCATCGTCTGATATTTCACAGACTTCATCGTCTTGGCTATAACCTTTTGGTTGATCAAGTTCACCAGCTGATATCTTACTGTTGCTATCCTCTGGAAATTGGCCTTCGGACTGTTCAGATTCACTGACTGATATCTCATCTTCGAAAAAGTAAAATTGTACAGGAAGCTCGCTCAGTTGGTTATGGATGTGATTGCCTTTCTTTTCTTCATTTGATGCCGGTTCTGCGAGAGTCGTGTCCTCGACGGGATAACTCAACTTTTGGTTGGCACTTGATCCCTCACTCTCAGAGTCTGATATTGTTGAGACCTCCTCCTCGATGTTCTCCATTTTCGTGACCTGGCAAAGGAATTGGTGTCCAGCCTTGGAAGACTTTTGGATCTCAAATGCACTTCGGGCGTCTTCCAAGCAAATTGAGCAGATGCTTTCGGGAAAGGAGTCGCCTTTCCTCACTTGATAGCCGGACCACAGGGCAATCATATCAGGAATTGAAGGTCCCGATTCCTGTGTTTTTTCGAATATGTTGACCATGTTGTCATAGTTCCCCAGACAAACTCGACATATTTCCTCCATTGCGCTGAAATCAAGAGAACCGGTATTATAGTAAGCCTCCACGAATGCACTTTGTATGGTGTTCCATGTAATTGCATGTGTAGTTAAAGATAATTATTGTAATAGGGGTTGGGTTATCCAGTAAATTGTTAGTAATAGTGGGGGTTATTTCAGCTCTTTTGTCCTCCTGCCAGTATGCAAATTTCCTTACCAGAACGGGTACTTTTCAGGTGATATTCAGGTGAAATATCTTCAATATAAATATACAGAAACTATAAAAACTATCTCGTAAATAGATTGTTTTGCTCCCACATTTCATCTCAATAACTCCAGCTACTCACAAGTACTATAGTCACCCTGTTAAATAACATATGGAATGCAACATAACATATGTTGTGCTATCGAATATTTATCGGTGTTTATATATCGAATATTTCAGTGAAAAATTTAAAAATAAAGCCGCGAACATTTACTTTACACTTTAAATAGCAAATATTTCGGTTACTTAAAAAAAAATCATGTTTCCTGTGCAATAAGAATACTTAAAATCAAAAGAGGATAGCCCAACTTGTTAATCTTATTAACAATGTAAGTACTATATAAATCCCAACCGAAAAAAACATAAATATGTATTGCATTGAACACTCAACAGCTTAAAGACTTTATTTATTGATCGATATCGATTTATTGCATTTTCTCAACAATTATCTGCTGCAGTGATATTGCTATGTTCTAGTACAGTTTTCTCATTGTTTTGGCATTTACCGTTATTACCGTTATGTTCATGTTTGCAGGGTTGCATTCTGGCTTACTAACTAATTAATAAGTAAATTTGAATTTCGAAAATCTCTGATAACTGTATTTGTTCTTTGTTGTCTTTATTACTTTCTGAGGTTGTTCAGAAATCAAGGTTGTTCCTTTGCTATTGTGTTTTTTGCATTGCTAATGTGTTAACAACAATCGCTGTCGTTTGGCCACTTCTTTGGGTTAAATGCACTTCTCATATTGCTGGGCTTGGATAACTATTGTGAATTAGTGTTAATATATTTATTGGATAAGCGCATTTGCATAGACTCCGATTCGAGTTTGATGTGTAAATATATTCCTCTACATGTGTGTAAACATCGTATTGTTATTGTTAGTACTGCTCATTTGCTCGCCTCTTTAGTTAATATATTTGTCTATTTAATAGCCTTGCATAAACGTTTTCTCTTGAAGTTTGCTATTTTTGTTTTATTTTGTTTGTGACCCGCAAAACAGTGTTGTAATTACAAAAATATATATGTACCTCATGCTGTAGTCGGCTGTTCTCGAAACTTAAGCACTAATAAACCCGAATAAACGCAATAAGTGGATTATGATTTAATATTTATTTGCTTGTAGTTTGCAATTTGTAAGTGTCTCATTTTTCTTTTCACTTATTACAATACAAAAGGTACGAAAGGCGCGAGAAATTCCGTTGCTACGGAATTTACACTAAAAATTGACTTAATTGTGAAGAGCTAACTGAAAGAAAACGGTTTCGGTTTCGATTTCGAATTCCCAAAAAGGAGCTTAACTTAAATATTGTATTATTTGGGTTTCGGTTGATAATATTCCTTGCCTTTCAGCTTAAACTTAACATGGTGTTTCTGGTAGGAGGTGTATCCTTGATTACTCATTTCGTAATGCTTAGTCTCTACATTGCTGGAAAAGTTAAGGTGACAATATAGGTTGGTGTTTCTCTGTTGGTGTCTCATTATATATAGGAAAACTTGACTGAAAAGCGGCAACTAGTTCGAGTATCTGTTATATGCATTTCTTTTAGTATAATATATGTACTTTTTTTTTGGGAAAGGGAAGGATCTTATTTGGGATCTCTATCGTATCCGTTACTCGGCGCGGCAGAGCAGCGAGGCGAAGCGGAATAGACGCATCCAACTGAATAGCTTCGACTCCAGGAGATTCTCCTCCGCCGTCGAGGTGGTCATCGAGACCCTTGACGAGTTGGAGGACTTGCTGCTCCGCTTCTGCTGCATGATCCTGGGCGAGCTCATCTTCATTATCGAGTAAGTCGTCTTGGCGGCTTCTGGATTGCACACGCCACAAAAGTGGACGTGGGCTACTGGGTCACAAGCGTGGAACGAACGAAACGCACAGGCTGCAAGGAGAAGACGGAAATCAGTCGGGGGATTAGTATTGGTCTGGAGTGCTATCCAAAGTGCCAAGTCAATGGCTCAGACCCCAAGCATCACTCTACTCGAGTGGCTGACGTGACATTTGAGCGGCAGTCAGCATCCCCAAAAATCCCCAAAATCCCCAGCGAAAAGCTGACTGATGGGGAATCGCAAGATGATACAGTGAATAAGAATGTATTTTCAAGAGTTTATTGTGCGAAATATAAAAGACATTATGGTATTTCTAAAGTACTATATTACGGTTTATTAAAAAAGTTCTGGGAAATTGTTTACTACATGTATTGAATTCCGTTTAAGTTTAGCTTTTTATATTAGAATACATTTTCGATTATTCATTGAATGAACTCGAATTAAATTTATTTAACCTCTTTCAGCTGTCTTTGCCAGACCCAATAAACACGACTTTCACTACTCCCACTTTTTGTTTAGCCAAAACAATTATTTAAACGGTAACCTACAGCCTAGCCATAAAGCCGAACTAGTTTTTTTCACGAATGGCGCTGCTCAGCTCTAATCGAAATGCTCCATTGGCTCCACACACACCCCCGAAGAGGCCTTGTACAACCCACCCATCCAATGCTGATGACCTTGCCCATATGCACTGAAGTATGTACATTGTACACGAGTGGTATGCCCAAAAAGAGGCCCAAATCGAAGCGCAGCATGCTCCAGTTTTTCCAGATCTGGCTTAGGCCAGATTCAATGACAAAACTGAACGCTTCGTTACGGATAATAAAAGAAAAACACACAAATCGGCTTTGTAAGTGAGACGAGTGTATGTAAAGTTTACACACGAGAATTGATGTTTGCTTTAATTGGACAAAATCCTGTTTTTGTCCCTGGAAAAAGATTACATAGCGCAACATTTCGAGGAGAAAGGTTGTGTGTATGTTCTACGTCATTGGTAATTATGCAATGTGCAATCAAATCCCCTCCCACACTTCCTCCCACCGCCTTCGGGCAGCAAATTAATTTCAATTCCCCGTCAAGTTTTACAATCCCGCTCTATGTGTCATATATGTATGTATTTATCTGTGGCGACAGTCGAAAAGTGCAGTCCACACATAAAACATTTCCATATATCAGGCAGACAATAAAACAAAAAAAATAAACGACAGCAGCTTGTCTCGTCCACGCGACACATAAATATATTGTTTTGTTTTTTCCGCTTTTTATTTTGGGGATCGCTTTTCCTTCTAGCTTCTTGCTAAATATTTTTCCACTTTGTATGTTTTGTAAGCAATCTGGTCACCGCTCAAAATACGCCTGCGCATTTGCTGGGCTCATTATAATGCTGAGATCATGCAGATAGCCGGGCCAACGAACATTTAGGAGTACAGTGGGTAGTATAGGGAAAATTGTACTTAAATTACTTAAATTGTTATATTAATTTCTGAGCATAAATTCTTTAGACATAAATATAGGACCAAAAATTAAATAAAATTTTTACGATTGGGAGGTAAATTTTTACATCACTCTATAATTACGACTGTAACCGATCTATTCTTACCCGAATTTCCAAATTTTATATATAGAAGGAATACCTTAATAAATTAAAATAAAAACAAAACAGTACGCCTAAGATAATAATTATACAAATTTCAAAGTATCAATAAAAAATCCAAAGTATCAATAATAGAAAGGCCTCATTTTCAATACATTGCATTGAGGTACACATATGTATCCCCTTTTGACTCCATTTTCACCTCCGCCTCTGCATGGATTTCCATTTCTTCTTCTTAGCTTTGACATAAACATTTCGGGAATGAGAAATATTTTCTGTTTTCGTTTTAATCTTTGGAATACTACGAATGCAGCTGCTGTGTTGTCAGTTAGAGAGAGAGGGGGCTAGAGATCGTGATGGTGTGGGCGTTTTAAAGCTAACGGGCCAACACGATACTCGCCCACTTATGTACATATATCTGTGTGTATAATGGCCCCTTCCTACCCCCAACCACACTCCTTCAATGCCTTTTCATATTTCACAACTCGTGCGACACTTTTTCACCTTCGAAAAGAGTATTAAGATATTTCGAAAAGTTGACCACTATCAAAAAAGTAAAGTCGATTAGGTTTTTCATGTTTCTTTGATTTGATATTTTAAGTTGAAGATTAAGAGAAGAGGCAAATAAATTTTATGTATTATATAACAACATTTTTTAATAATATAACAACTAATAAAATGGTTTCTTATCTTTAGAGAAACAACTAATTTTATTTGCCAGGGTATTCTAAGTTCTACTAATAAATTAAGCTAATTCCTCTTGTTCACTCGCTGCATTCTGTCATGTGCCAACTAATGATTGAACTTTTTCTCTATCTCTCTTTCTCTTCGATGACAATTTCAAGGCAGTTGCTTTATTGGATCCCATCTACCACATTTACCATCACCGCTGGCACCGCGGGGCGTATGCGTGATGTTTTTATTGCCGTTAAATTAACCGAGTGCCCAGCCGTTTTGAGATTTGGGCGGGGGGAAAGTGGAGAAATGGGTGCGAACATGCAATACTTTAGATTTGGGGTATATCCACGAATATTTGTGGGCCTTCGTGCCTGCCCCGCGGGTCATGAATATGTTTCAATATCCTGGGCGCCAGAGCTCTTGTGAAATTTATGAGTGTCGAGTGTTGGAAATCGAATATCTTTGATGACGACGCGCTGTCTTTTGGGTAATTTGTGGCCCATCATTGTGTCGCACTGAAGTTTTATCACCCACGCAGACAGCTTGACATATTTTAGGGCCTATAATGGCCGAATAACAGCTAATAATACGGTGAGAATCCTGATAGATTTTCTCCGGCATTTTCCTCATGCCCTGCGATTTTTATTTATTTGTTACACCTACACTTGCATTTAGTTTCCAGCTGGCTGACAAATATTTTCCATTTTCCTCCTAATTGGCTTCAATTTTATGTCGCCGTTGATGTGTGTGATTTTTTACTTTTTCTATACATATTTCAATAGCTATAGCTTGTCACCCCGGCTCACATTGACCCACTTGGCGCATGCTGTGCAATAGTTGCGACAAAACAACAACTGCAGTTTGAGCCTGTGCCAAATTCAATTATCAATTTGTGCTTTTCATGCATTTTCCATTTCAACTCGTCGTTTTCCCTCCATCGTTCGTTTCAAAAGTGGCAGTTGCAAAAGGAAAGCCAAAAGTAGGGAGTTGGCATTTGCCATTTGGCATTTGGAGGGACATGACAGCCATGTATGTCTGAAATGCCGTTGATAACACTAGTTAACCTAATTTCGTAAATTGGGTAAACAGAAATGTTATTGACATTTTTATGGACTGGCGAGCAAGGGGAGAATTTGCTAAATCTAAACCTTTTCCTTTGGAAAGGCAATGTAAGAGTAAAAACTTATTATTAAAATAGAATAAAAAATTTTTTTTTATTATAAGACTTATTAATCTAAGTAAAAAAGTAAATGGTAAAAAAAATTAGTTTTTAACTCAAAATCTGATGTATATTTCTAACATTTGGTAGTTTCATTGGCCTATGCTTGGGCTTTGCACAGTTTTTCTTACTTTTACGGTAACTTAACAACCTACATCTAACCTTTTTACCTCCACTCATGGTTATTAGAACCGTGCTACATTTGCCATTTACCTGCTAACTACTAGATAGCTGCTCTGAATGGAAACTGCCTGTTAGATAACTGCCCCTACTTTTCCCACTATCGTTACTATTATTGCAGCTACTGTCGCATACCGCTATCCGCTATCTGCTGTCATGTCACTGACTGTCTCTGGCGGTTTCAATTGCATTTCAAATGAGTGTTTCTCGACTTGCAGTGCGTCGCCGTTCCCTGTGGAGACGAGAAATGGGACCGGGAAACATGGCAACTGGGAGCTTGGCTTGGTGTTGTTATCAAGCGCGTGCCACTTGAGCGATTCGCTGACTGACACAACAACAAGAACCAGAGCAGCTACAAACACGACCGCAGATGCCACAACAAACAGCGACCCACTGCCCCGCCCACCTAGAGAGCCAGTGTATCGCCCATCCGCCCACTTTGACATCCGTCTTAATGAGGCTTCAATATCACTTGCTCATTGCCACACATTTTACACAGAAAACAATGCGCATATTATTGATTTTATGAATATAAATCGATAATTTCATAAAGAATTTTTAATGAAATATTTTTAGTCGATTTTATAATTTGTTTTCCATTAAATTTTGTAATTAAATTAAAATAGAAATTAACTCATTGGAAAGCAAATCATATAATTTTTCTCACTGTGCAACTGGTTGGCATGGATGCTGCTATTGTAATTTAAAAACTGAGCGAAATTGAGACACCGATAGAGAGGTCTAGACTCTAGCTTGAGCGGCAGATCTTTGTGAATAGATAACGATATCTAATTGGGTCAGACTGTACTTCAATACGCATATTACACTTGATTGTAAACCGTTTAATTGATTCATTGAAGAATAAGTAATGGATTGGAAAACCTTGAGACCTCCCTCAGTATTTTTCAAAACAGCAGGCATTACATGACAAAATCTTGGACAGATCTGTAAGCTTCTTTTCTTTTGGGGTGCGCCGTGATCTCACCAACAAACAACAAACAAATGACATCACATGGTCGCAAGTCAAGTTGGGGACCCGTTCAACTTGAGTCGGCAATTAGAAGGCAATATTCAAGAGATCTACGTATAAATCATAAATATTAACAACGCACACACACACTGGACGATAATGGGAGTTCAAAGAGGCAAAGATACACAGTATAGAGAAGATGGGAAAAACCTGAATAAATATTTATAGGAATGCTAATTCCCCGATTGCAGTGGCTGCAGTGGCAACCGTAAGGTGAGGAAAGCGAAGCAGCGGAGAAAAGTGTAGCCAGCAGATACATAGATGCATTGTCTTTTGGCCCAGAACCGCAGTCAAGCATTTTGGGAGGCGGAAGGGGAAAAACCGCAAAAAAGGCGGCAAGTGCCCTACGTTTTCCCTACCCAACTGCTACTGCGACATTGTAACAGTCTAGTTAACTTGCAACCTACAAGCGAATGTATCTATATCTACAAGTTACTTTACAATGCCCCCATCTCCACTACTACAGTCCCAACACATCTCTCTTTTCACCTCCTTTGCCCTCTGTGTTGACTGACTTTCCAAACGTGTTGTCATGTAAATTAACCAAAAAAGAGGAAAAAAAAAGTAGGAAAAAGACAAACTGCCATGTTGCGGGTTAGTTGAGGAATACGAGCTACATGCAGCTATGCTGCAAGTATCTTTCAGATACACAGAACAAACACACACGGGGGAACGGGGTACGAAAACAGCGGTAGTGGGAGACTCAGCCTGAGAAAGACAAATATAATTGACAATAGAGAACAGCTGGAATGAGATGCAAACATCACAGACAATGCCATTTAAATGGAAAATTGTTAGACGTCACCGGGCAGCAGGAGAAAAACAATCTTAACAGCCCGAAGACCAGTTGTCAGCTGTTCGGGGAAAACTTTAGCCAGGAAAACTTTACGCTAAACCGCACAAAATCCAATATAATGGCAGGCAATTAGGTTGGCCCTTCAGTCAATTTCCCTTAGGTAACTGGAAAAATGTTTAAAATGGTAAACTTGGACAAAGAAGCACCTTCATGTATTTAGAAAGAAACATTATTTACAATCTATGCACTAATAATTATTATCAGTGGCGAATCATTTATTTTGAGTACCAATTTTCCTTTCACTTTCTGCTGAGTGGGATTGATTTATCCCCCAGTAATTGAGTATTTTAATTTAATTTAATATTTTTAGTTTTTTATATATTCAATCAGATTATCAAGCAAGTTGAAGAACAAGTTTTGGTTTTTTAAACTATGAATTAAATACAAAGTTGTTCTTTCTAATGAATTTTTTCTTAACACATACATCAATACATTAATAGACCAGCCACTGACCCATTGCGAAATCGCATATTTTCATATCCCACAATTCGACCATAGAAAAAACATTCCCCAGACAGCTAAATACATTTACAAACCATTATGCGGAGTGCGAGGAACCAAGGGATGCCGATGTGCAATATCCCCGATGGCCACAATGGCCACTGACCATTTCCTGTTCTTTTGGCACGACCATTACCCATACGCCACGTACGCCCATACGAATGCAAATATTATACCATTATTGCGCATGAAATGCCAACGTAAACAATAATAAACATCAAGACGAAGGCGAAGGAAAAGCCAATAAACAATAAGCCAAATGCGGCCACCCAAAAATAAAGTTGAAGAAAGAGGAAAGAGGGGAAAGAAAAACTGTGTATGCGAAGTTCAAAGTTGGTGAAATGAAATTGCGCGGTCAGCTTGGCCAGTCAGTTGGTCATTAGCTAAACCAAAGTCCCATTGTGGGCAGCTCGTTAACTTAGCTGGGGAAAAAAGGGGGAGTGGATCTGAAGCATGGTTTAATGGCCGAGCTAACCTCTTACATAATGATGGGAAAATCTGTATGCCTGCCCCTGATAAGAAATGCGGCTCACAAAGCCAAATGGATGAGGGAAAAATACGGCTAGACAGAGCGAGAGATCGCTTCGCTGATGGGGGGCATCATTTTATGGCTCATTAAATTGATTTAAATAAATTAATGAAACAACGGAAAAAGGTCCCAATAAAATTCAAATGAAGGCAACCAAAAAGCAAGGCATAAAAAACCAATGAAATCTGAATGATGAAAATAACAAATTAAATTTCAATTGAAATCGGCTTCAAGGGCACACATATTGTTTAAACATTAAAGTAAATAAAATAATACTAATTGATTAGGAAATTCCAATAATTATAAGCAATTAGTGAATTGTTTCCACGCATTAACACTCCAAAAAGTATCTTTGTTTAAAGGTAATACAAATAAAACTAATTGATTGGCGAAGCGAAAGATTTATGAATTGAAAAGATACAATTACCACTATATATGGTTTTATTTCCAATTTATTGGGAAATCTATAAAAATATATCTTAACAAGCCAAATGAATAAATATTATATTTAAGTTAGTATCGTAAGACTATTTTCTTCAAAACTTTAAAACTCTTAGTTCTTCGACATCAAAGTTTGTTCTGAGAATTTCCAATTAAGTCCAAGACCACACACACTCCTTAGAAGTTGCCCCACTTTTCGATGACTTTAAAACTTTCTGTGCTGACCGAAGCCATTCAGTTTGCAATGAGTTTTCCAGCTTAACGTGGGGGTCTTTCCCTCTCAAGTGCTTCCAATCGTGGCCAATGCATAATTCAGAACACTTATTCGAGGGCCACAAAATAAACAAAGATGACGCTGTGAAAATATTGAAGACCACACACACACTCACGCTGCTGGAAAAATGGGATTGATGGGGGAAGGGTCATTGGGTTTGACCCCAACTTTTTGCATATGATATCTATCAACCTTTTCGTGACCTTTTCGGCACTGCAAGCTCAAATATCAAACATCGATTTTCGATTAAATCTAATTGACATGACGAGCCCCGCCCACTTTCGCCCATCCTGTCTGCCTGCCTTTCCTGTCAAACTTGAGTTCCTCCTTTTCGCTGCTCATTTCCACTGACCATTTTCAATTTCCACTTGGCACGCTTCGGAATTTTCAGCAAGTCCTGGTTCTGCGTGTAAATTGTTGTACATAATTTATGCCATTCATCGTTGTCGGCTTAATATTTTTTGTTTTTCGGTTGGCAAAATTGTTTCGGAGCTCATTGTAAGCCCCAGACTGATGCCATGTCATTAATTTTCAGCTAATCTCAATCAGTCAAACGCAACGGGGAAAATTCGCTTGGGTTCTAGCCGTTCCAGCCATTCCCATCCATAGCACAGCTGTGAACTTTTATCGGGATTTGAGTGACAAGGCCTATTTCGGTTTTTGGGAGCCATTTCCGCCCTTGGGTAATTGAAATTTCGGAGATAAAATTGGGAAATAACCAATAAAATGGTTTAATTGGAATTGGCTTAAATAGGTTAGGCTGTATCACATCCGGACCATCGAGAAAGTGAATTTCACAAAATCCACAGAAAATATTTAAAATTTAAAATCTGAAATTTGTCTCATCTGAAAGTGTTATTATTTATTTCCTACATTAAAAAAAATTAATTGCTTCATGGTAAAATACTTTCTCACATTCTAGAAATGAACCAAAGCAAATGTTTTAGTAAACAAATTCTAAATTCTAATAACTCATGGAAAGCTGCGGTCATTTATCAAATTTTTAACCTATTCAAAACAAAACATTCAGCCAATCTAAAGCACTTTTTCCGCATGAAAATTCATTTTTGAATTCAGCCAGCTGGCCACAAATTTGTTGATGTCATTAATGACATTTGAATATTTCTCGTTAATGAAAATTCACTCAGTGGGAAGTTGGGGGAGTAGTTAGGTAGTGCTTGCTTTGCTTATTTGGCAAACACTTCATGTCCGCCCCATTTTTCTGACCCCTCCGGGGGGAAAACCAATCCGTGTTTGTAATCTCCTTTGTTGTTTTGGTTTTCCTCCATTCGCTTTATTATTTTAAGCGCAAATATTGATTTCCTTTTTTTTGTGGTGGCTTCCCCGAGTTTCCGAGTGTTATAAATGCAATACAAACGACCCAAAGTTTGATAAATTTTTTCTTTTTGGGTTTTCTGGATGGAGGCATGCCACATATGTTGGTTATAGTTATGGTTGAGGGACACCAAGTGCTTTTAACGATATGATAAGAAATGAACGACCAACAGAGCTGACCTACATAGAGAATCGGATAGCTGATATAAATATTGTAGATGAGTTATGTACTCGTTTTTGTGGGCCACAGTGAATGCCCAATTAAATGGCCAAGTGTTCAATTGCCAGCAATGGCATTAAAGTTGGCTCATTACACCGAATCGGTTCGTGAGCTTCGCACGATGAATATTAATCATTAAGTTTTATGTCTCTGCCAGCAGGACAAAGCAAATTAATTAAATTATGGCAATTCCTCAACATTTATGCCGTAATTGATGTTGGGGCAACGCCATGTGAACTAGCTGCGGCTCATAGCTCATAACAAAAGGCCATGCCGCACATACAGTTCGGCTCATTGGCCTATATAAAATGCCAGTGCCTGCCAAGGCATAAACAAAGGGCAGAAATGATTAATAAACTGAAGCCAAAAAGGGGGCGGTACATCAGTGACTGGTGTGTGGAATACAGATGAAGTGACATAATTGAAAAAAGGAGGCGGGGCCGAGGAAGCCTTTGAGAACTTTCTGTGTGCGAACTTACTCGTCGAGTACATGGGGCAAAAGTAACCAACTGCCACCAGAAAAAGGAGCGAACCAATTCTTTATGACATCCAAACAGAAAAAAGATTATGCGCTTCAGTTCGCATGAGAGCTACTTTCAAAGTTCCCAAGCAAGGTTATGTTTAATCAACGGGATGGAAAACTGCGGCCCAACTTTTAGTTCAAAAGAATTCGCCAATGTTGATAAAGTAAAAAATAAACCTAATTTTTTCTAGCAAAGATTCGAGTTTCGAAAACGTGCATATGTATTTAGATATAAATTGGTCGCCTCGAACTTAATGTGCTCGGCATACCAGAAACTGTTCCATTTGCGGTACAAAAAAAATGTAAACATTCACTACAAATAATGCAGAAGTTTAGAATTTTAGAGGATTTACCAAAAATATAAATACTTTTTTTCCTAACCCTCCTACCTAAAGTACTGCAACCCAATTTCCGAGCCAAGTAAATCAATTTCCCATAAAATAAATAAAGAAATGGATTCGCCTTTCAAGTTGTGGTCCATCCTCTTCACATGCAGATGTCCTTCGCCGATAAAAAAAGCGAGACCCTTATGGCATAATCTGGTTTTAGGCAGGAAGCCCATAAGTCGCAGAGCTCTCGCTCATATCGGAATTTATAAAGGAAATGCGAAAGAACTCGGGGTGGAAATGGGAATGGGCAGGTCATAAAACCAAATGAAAAACGAGTCGAGATTTACGCTTGAAAGGAAAACGCAAACACGAAAAAAAAAAACAAAAAACTTTTAGGCGTGATTACGTAAAATGCGTAAAAAGAACAGAAAGAGAGGGAGAGAGTGGCAACGATGAGAAAGAGAAAGAGAGCGTTGTAGCAACCACTTGACGAATTTCAAGGACACGTGCAGCCTTCGCAAGGACACACGCAGCATAAAAGAGTATAGCGTTACACAACACTGGGTGGTAACGGTAACGCTAGCGCTAACTGTCCCATAAACTTACCGTAATTTGCAAGTTGGCAGCTCCTTTCTGGTGGCTGCCCTTTAGCTTATTTTCCTTGATTTTTTAATTCAGCTAAGTAGGCCCTGGCTGAAATGCTCTAGACAATCGTTGCAGCGGCCAGAACACAGATACGTTTCGAAGGTGACAGGCAGCTAACAAATTTTCCGTTCTCGCCGAGTCTTGTTGTTTGTGAGGGATTTTGTAAAACTCGAAAACTTGTACGATTTTCGATTCCTTCTCGGACGTAAGGCGCGTAGTATTCGATCGCTGTGCAACGGTAACGGTAAACGGTGAAGAGAATCGGGAGAAGAACCGAACGCCGCGAACTCAGCTGATTGAATGAAAACGCCAAGCGGAGCAGCAGCCACAGTTGCCCCAAGCAGCGCTCTTCGGGAGGGCAGGAAAGAGAGCTCCAAGTAGTGGGGGCAGAGCAACAAGCAGCGGCAGAGAGCGAGAGAGAGGCGTCCAGCAGGTAAGCTTGTTGCATTGTTAGTGCCTCCTATACAGGCATGAAACTTTATGAAACCATTTATGTCAACTATTTCGTTAATTAATAACAATAAAAGATAGACCATAACAAAAAATACATATAATATGTAAGTAAATTGAAGACTACAGGACGTATGAGTAACAAATTTAATGCTAATGTGCATGCCTCAATATGCATTTATTCAAAATATATTTTTTTTGGTATGCCCTAAATGACGTAAGGCGCACACAAATATGATTGGCTGTTTATTATTAAGATTTTACAACTAATGTCAGACTTCCAGAGATCCTTGTACCTTACTTGAATATCATTCTACATTCATATTTGAAAATGTATACAATTTTTTAAAAACTATCAAAAAGCATGTAACTAAAAATCTATTTCATTCTCAATCATTTGCGAAACCCCAATAATTGCATGCGTCACCCCCTTTTTATCTCTCCCCCACATTGGTATTGATGCAGCGATGCAGCAGTGCAGTCGCAGCAAGGAACAGTTATAAATTGCCTGAAATGAAGCATTTTTAGCCATTTTTCATTCACACATTCCCAGCGTTACTCTCACGCGCAGCGTTGCAGCTCTGTCTCTCTCTCTGTCTCTCTGTGTCATTTATGTTGGGGCTGCTCTCTTTTTACTCTCTCTGTCCCCATTGGCCTCTTCTCTCTCAGCATAAAATGCAAAGCCAACTAGCGGTGTCGGTGTTGTTGTTCTTGTTGGGGCTTATGTAACTTTCGGGCATCCGCAGGCACAGAAAGCAGAAAGCGTTGAAGGGCAGTCAGCGACCTCGTTCTAGAAAAGAAGCCATCTCTCCAGCCCCTACCACCCCCTCAAAAGAAAGCCCGAAGAAGACGAAGGAGAAGCAGCCACAGCAGTGAAAAGCGCGTAGTATAAACATGCTGTAACATATACAGTACTACTTCCGTCAATCAAACCAACAAATTGTATAGAAATAGTAAAAGATATTCTCGATTGACCTTCAAACCCTCAAACATCCAAAAATATACGTTTATGAAAATGTACAATTTCTTATTGAAAAATGTACAATTTCTATTGTAAAATATACAATTCTTATTGTAAAATGTAAAGTTTTAAAAATCAACAATTTTTACTGTAATTTTTTAACCTTGTCAAATTTAAAGTTTTTATTGTAAAATTTACAGTTTTTATTGTAAAATTTTAAGTTGTTATTTTAAAGTGTATAGTTTTTATTGTAAAATTTAAAGTTTTTTTTGTAAAATTTATAGTTATTATTGTAAAATGTACAGTTTTTGTTGCATAATTTATGATTTTTATCGTAAAATTTACAATGGTTATTATAAAATTTACAGTTTTTATTGCAAAATTTAAAGTTTTTATTGAAAAACTTAAATTTTTTACTGAAAAATTAAAATTTTTTTTGTAAAGTTTAAAGATTTTATTGTAAAATGTACAGTTTTATTTACAGTTTTTATTGTAAAAAATACAATTTTTAAAAAAATTTTAGTTTTTATTGTTACATTCACAGTTTCTAGTGTAAAATTTACAGTTTATATTGTAAAATTTATTGTAAAAAAAAGTACAATTTTTATTGTAATGTATTGTACTATTTTCCTCTATGAGTAACGGGTATAAAAAGTTCACGTTTCAAGAGTACCACTGTGCAATCAAAATGAAAGGGGAACGTGAAAGAAATGTATGGTTTTGGCCATGCAGGGCTGGCAGGGTTGTGGAGGTGGTTCTTTATGGGAATAGTTTGTGGGGGTGTGGCTTGGAGAGAATATCAAAGTCATGCCAAATTGCGCAACAGCCAAAGCGTTGTTCTTGGTAACCCGCTGACCGATGGCCTAGAAACGAGGTGAGGAGGGAGCTAAAAAAGCTAAACTCGGATTCCAGTGGTTCTGAAGTTTTCGAAGGAACTCTTATTTAATAATATGTATTAGACTAGCCATGGTTACAGCAAAAGCTTCTGAGTTCTAAGTCTTAAGTTACTGACTTTGTAAGCCAATAGAAAAGTTATTTGTTAACTTAAATGGCATATAAATTCAAATGGGTTCTTATGATTTCATTTCGAATAAAATATAAATGGAAATTAAAAAATGTGATACTTTAGTTCCATTCTATAAGCTCTAATGCAACTTTATTATAATTTTTTAATAATATCTGCACGTCTCCAGCAACATCCGCAGCCACTAACCAATACAGTACTCTCATGTCCTTTCGTTCCCAGACTGTCCTTTGTTCCCGGTCCCCAACACGCTTTGTAAGCCCCACTTGCGGAGCACCCTCTTACCTTTTTATGGACTTCCGCAGCAATAGATCTCGTAAACAATAATTCCCACTCCACACCCCTTTCTCTGCCATCCCTTTCACACTGCCACATTCTGCCGAGCCCGTTCAAGCGTAATTTAATTTCTTGCGCCATTTATTTATAGTGGTCGGGAGGCAAAGGAACTCGGTCCAACAGCCAGGATAGTTTTGCCTGCGGGTAAATTATGTGTCCTGTGCAAATTAGGTTAGGTCACAGAGCCAGGATGGTGATATAGAATGGCTGCAGAGGTGGTGCACCTGGCGCCAGTGGGGAGTCGCCTGGAAAATATCACTTGTTCTCGTGTGACATTTACTAGAACAAATATTTACCCCAATTATGATTTATGTATAGATATATGCTAAAAACATGAATCCAGTTTTTAAGTTGTTCTAAGTATTTGTAGCATTTGCTGTCCCCGCTTTTTATTCTTATTAAATAAAAATAAAACAAAAATCTTCCCTTTTTATAGCAATTTCTTAATATTTTTAAGCTGTAAATGTTTTAAAATTGCTATGATTATTCTAATGTTAAAATAAAAACCCTGAAATAGAATAAAATATTTTTACTAGATACTTGTTCTTATAGCAAGTTCCATTCCCGTATAAGCTTTATATGCCCCTTGCTTCCCCCTCTTTCCACCTTTATTCATCACTCCCTATTTTGTTTTTCTGGTTTTGCTATGCGGTGGCATCTGTTTTTGCCACATGAAAAGAGAAGGAGAGCGGGGCAAAGGGGAAGAGAGTGCGTAAAATGCGTTTTAATTGAAAGGAAATGTTCAAAGCACATGTGCATCTGCTAGTCAACGCGAGGTGGTGAGGGGGTGGTGGCGGAAAAAGGGGGGGCAGGGCGGCCTGTGTCTGCTAATTGAATTACCTTTCGGTTGCTTTTCCCATTAGAAGTGCCGCCAAGTTCTCGAGCTGCGAGCTGCTTGTTTGCTTTTCATTTAATACCCATTTTGATTCAATTTTTGTTTTTCTTATTTTTTTGACCCAATTTCGTTTTTTGCCTTCGTGCATTTGCAGCTGTCTCCGTCTAACATTGTGCAGCCCAGAGAGTGGCCGAGTGAGTCGCTCTCGCTCTCTCGCAGGTCGGCAGGACTTGCACTTTTCAAACGGCTTTTTCAGGACACTAAAAAAAATACTATATTTGTTTAAAAAGTAAATTATAATATTTAAAAATTGTTTTAAGAGACAACTTTATTTTAATTTTATTTTCTTTTATTTTTTTTTAGAATACAAATAATTACACGAAATTAGATAATGAAATTATACATGATTTTGAAAAAATTTGGAATACAAATTCTCATAATATGATGTAATCCAATAGTTGGGTTCCAAAAAAAAAGTACCCTACTAACGTACACCTCTTCTCCTTATTATAACAGGTTTCCAGAATGGGTGCAGGTGATGCAGAGAACGGCAAGAAGATCTTCGTGCAGAAGTGCGCCCAGTGCCACACCTACGAGGTGGGTGGCAAGCACAAGGTGGGTCCGAATCTGGGCGGGATCGTGGGGCGCAAGAGCGGCACGTCACCGGGCTACAAGTACACGGAGGCCAATCAGAAAAAGGGCGTCACCTGGTCGGAGGGCAATCTGGACGAGTATCTCAAGGACCCCAAGAAGTACATTCCCGGCACCAAAATGGTCTTCGCCGGTCTCAAAAAGGCCGAAGAACGGGCCGATTTGATCGCCTTCCTCAAGACAAACAAGTAAAGCAAAAATGCCTGTGAAACAACAAGATTGGTAGTCATAATATCAGGAACACTGCGCCAAAGACGTCATCCAAAAGATTCCGCTGCCACCTAAACTTATTTATTTTTAATTGGCAACAACCCCATGCCCAATTATATTTAAAACGGGGTTTGCTTCTATTTTAGCCTATTAAAGTTGAAGCAATTATTCTGTTTTTTAATTTGAATTGCGCGCGTATCGGAGTTTATGGAGTTCTAAAGCAGTCAGTCTTTAACACATATGATTGTATGGTCTTATTAAAAAACGTTTTATTGGCGAATATCTAAAATATTCAAACTTGAGCTCTTCGTAGAGTTTTGTTCAAGAAATTGTCTTCCGATATATTATAATAGTTTATCAGGCGTTTTCGAATTTTTATTTTGGTAAACAAGGTCTCAAGTCTCATACTAGAATAGTTTATCAAGAATGGTTTCAGTATTATGGAATAAATGGTAAAAATGTTTGACAAAAACCAAAAGGAATACCCTACAGACCTGTATAGATTGTTTTTATGTTTATTTTAATAAAATATAAATTTGAAATTAGCGGAGCACGGCTGGTATTTCTGGAATCTGAACTGGTATATTGGTATTTATTCGCAGGCCGAGTACGGTCGCACACTAATTTGAAAAAAACCTAACGACGAAATATAGCGGTCATTCGTGAAAAATCGGCGACGTTCGACGTTTGTGTTCAATGTAAGTAGTGGGTGGACTTTTCGAACTTGGAAGTGACGTAAATATTACCTTGAATAGTTATTGATTAGCGAGTTCTCAGGCAGATAATGATGGAAAACACTTCCGCGTAGTTAACGTTGCATAATTTCCATCCGCGCAGTGCTGTGAAAGTTATTCGCATGCAAATTGAATATTTTTTGGGGGATGATTCAGGTTACATAAACGTGTCCTTGTGTGTGTGTGTATAATAGTGAGATGATTTTTCCCCCTAGTTGTTTGTTAGTTTTTTTTTTTTTGGTTTTTAATTTTAGTCAAAACAGTGAGGAGTAAATTATTAGTGGTAAAAATAGCAATCCAAAGTCACATTGCCATTGAAAAAAGCCCGGAGAGCGTCGATTACATGAGCAAAGAGAGTAGAGAACCCGATCATCAGCTGTCTCGCTCGCACAGTCTGGCAAAAAAAATATATCAGTTCTTGGAATCTTTTTGTTTGCCTTTGCTTCAGCTTAAAAAGCGCGCCACGTGGTTGCTAAGCAGGTTTTTGCTTTCCACAATGTGCCATTTTCTATATGTGGAAAAAAAGCAGAAGTTTCACCTTTGCAAGGAGGCGGCTTATGTAACATTCGCTTTTCTAAGGAAATTTGGATGTTGGCCCAATTCGCACTCATCTCGTTGTTCTCTCTCTCCCACACCCACACAAAGGCATAAAGACAGCTGCCTTTGGCCTGCTTCCAATTTTCCATTTCCAATTGCACTTTCTCCCCCTCTCACACGCTCTCACGCACGAGAACTAACTGAAAAGTTCTCATCAAGGCCAAATCAGATGTTGACATTGTTGTTGCCTCGCCATCACTCACTCTCAAAGTGCATGTTTCATACACAGAGAGAAGTAAAATTGTAATATTGTGATATAATAGATTTTGTTTTGTTTTATTAGACTGAAAAATATGTAAATTAACGAATCAAATGTGATATTTTATTTTGTTTTCTAGCTTTATAATTCATTTATCTCTTTATTTGACCTTATCCAATTTCTTTCTGTGTAGTTGCGTGTTTGTGTAGGTGTCTTACTCATTCCAACGGCACTTTGTACTCTCTCAAGTTCAAATAGCTGCATGCAACTTATTATCCGGCAATTAGCAGGTTGACCGTAACACAGACCCTGGGAGTCAAACCATAGTAGTTATATAAACAACTAACGTTTTTTCAAACGATGCTTTCTGGAGAGGTTTTTCGCCTGTTGCTGAGTGATTCCGTTCTGACGCAATTATTATTCGACGATTGGCGAGTGTGTGAGAGAGCGAGGGAGATAGAGTGGGGGCAACAACATGTGACCAACGTCTGAAGCTTTTTTTCAATGTCTGCGGTTTTGATGACGTTGCCCTACACGCGCGTGAAAAAAGGGGAGAAAATATGTATGTGGGTTAGAGGGGGAGGGGAAGGTAAATGGGCATGCAGACTCAGTTAGATAATGGAAATTAGAGCCTTATCAGAAACAACAGCCGACTAATGCACTTAGCAAGAGCGATTTTAATAATTCCGTTTCCGCAGCAAGCTTATCAATTGTTTACATAACGGGGCAAGGGGACAAATATTTTTTCACGGCCCGTACACACAGAAAAATAATTAGAAATATTTCAAATTGGTTGTGGGAAAAAGGGATGGGAGTAAATGGTACTACCATTAAAATTATAAATCATTAGAACTAATGTTCTGTGCATAGTGGATAGTTTTCCGTTTTCCTGTACAATTTTTTTGTTCCTTATTTATCAATTACCAATTGTTTTTTCATAAGTTGAGTAATTTTTTTCTTGTGTGTTATTGTTTGCGAATTATTAGATAAAATAGATCTAAAACTTTTGCAAAATGATAAGAGAAATACATTCATGATTAATTCCTGATGTTGAACTTTGGAACTGAAGCAAGATTGTTGACATTAGGGTCGATATTTTAGTCCTATTTGTTAGGTAATTATAGGTGTATTATTTACAATTAAAAAATGTGTACTTAAAAAATCGTTTATTAAATTATCCTTTATTCCACAGTCGAGTCCGTGTTAACACATAAATCAACCACATAATCCGCAATGGGTGTTCCTGCTGGCGATGTTGAGAAGGGAAAGAAGCTGTTCGTGCAGCGCTGCGCCCAGTGCCACACCGTTGAGGCTGGTGGCAAGCACAAGGTGGGCCCCAATCTGCATGGTCTGATCGGTCGCAAGACCGGACAGGCGGCCGGATTCGCGTACACGGACGCCAACAAGGCCAAGGGCATCACCTGGAACGAGGACACCCTGTTCGAGTACCTGGAGAACCCCAAGAAGTACATCCCCGGCACCAAGATGATCTTCGCCGGCCTGAAGAAGCCCAACGAGCGCGGCGATCTGATCGCCTACCTGAAGTCGGCCACCAAGTAAAAAGGGGCTGTCCTGTACATCAACTCACCAACAACCTCTGCAGGATGTCTAACTGTATTATTGTGTTCAGTCACAGTCCGGCAAACAACCGCAACAGCAGCAACAACTACAAATCAACAAAGTACAGACCTAAAAACTACAATTATGTTAATTATAAAGTTTAAATAGGACAATTTATTATTTAATTTAAATAAAAAGTGGAATATTTAATTTAAACCCGATGACAACCACAAGAAAAAGTTAAATAATAAAAAAAACAACTAAAAACTACATTGAATATGTTCTGTTATTGGCGGGGATAAAATAATATGACAAATAAAAATATATTAAATTGCTAGAACGATCTATGACCCCGTGCTCTTAGGTCCAAGCTTTAAAGCTCATAGAATGCTGTCTTTTAAGAGTTTTATTTTTAAGGGAACTCCCCAGCTCTTAGTCACTCAAAAATGTATTTCACTGATAAAATTATTTCTCTGATAACCATTCACTGAAAAGCCAAAGAGTTGATCAGGCGGTACTATAAAGAGAGCTAGCTACTACCATATCACGTGTCACTATCAAATTATAGAACAAAGAGAAGCCAATAAGAGATTTCCCTAGGTCTCGTGCCCTAGATAAGAACCGATAGCTAGTAACTGAACTATGAAACCGTTATAAAAGAGCACCTAATCATATATTGCGTCACAACAAGATAGCAATATTGAAAGAGAGAGTAGAAAAAGTAAATACCTCTCTTAAATCACATGCCAATTCTAACAATTATACAAGAAACGCTTGAAAGTTTGAATAATTTGGGCTAATTTATGTATATTTTCTTTCACACTCGCAAAACTTTATCGTACACTTTAATAACAACTTTATTATGCAATACATAGTTTTCATTTCAATTATGCTTATTTGATTTAGTTTTTAATGAAAGAAATACTTGATAGGTTTATACAATATATTTTTGTTTTCCTTTTTCGTTTAGTTGTGGGTGCGCTGACGCGATTATAATACATAAGAAGTGCATATCATCTGGTTTAGAGAAACTCTGTACAGCGGCGCACACATAAAATTAAGAACACAAATAATAATAACAACAAAATATAAACAATCGAATTGAATGGAACAATCCTAGAGGATAGCCGTTTGTATTTGCTCTGCCATTACAGTGAATTGCTTTTTTGGAATGCCAACAAAAAATCGAATTGTTCTCTCAATACGTTTTATGGACCGAGGGCGTAAATGGGCGTAGACGGAGGTATGGGCTAAACAAGAACTTAGTTTAAACGGGGAACAAACATGCGCTTAAGGGTAGCAAGAACAAACATCGTTGTAGTAGGTGTGGTGGAGAAGTGAAGGATCGTGGTGGAGATATAGATCCCCCAGCGACTCTTATTGTTAGTTAAGGTCTCAGGCTGGCGGCCTGGCTAAAATATTTGTTGTGTGCCTGTGCATGGATGACTGATTGATTGGACCACTTAGGCCTTGCCAGAGATGGGTGCGGCACCTTGTTTCTGGTTCTCGTTCTCCTTCTCCAGCTGCTTGCCCAGGTATTCCCTGATAAAAACAAAGAGAGAGAAGCAAACGCATGTTGAGTGCACAGAGAATTTCGATCATTGCCTTGGTCAAGGAATGAAAATAAATGATATGAGAATCACTGGACCTGTATGCGGATATGGGGAAGGAATGAGAGGATAGGCATTTGGAAATCATACTAACCAGTTGTGTACCATCAGCTTTTGCACAGCCAGCAGGGCTTCGTATCGCACATTGGGATCCTCGTGTCCCAGATGCTGCATAACGATCTGTTTGCCACCCAGTTGCTCCAGCACACTAAGAAACAGGAGTTTAATATTATGTTGTTTAAAATATATAAAATATATACTCACTGCTTGCCGCGGGGATAGTGACGCACATACTCTCCGATGTCAAAGCAGGCGACGGACAGGATGATGGCGTCCTTGGAGGTCTCCAGCAGGTGGACGAGGATGCGCAGCAGCTCGTAGTTCTTTTCGTTCAGGCGCTGGGCATTCTCGCGCCAGAACTTGGCCGACTTGTGGACCGGCGACCATTCCAAGCGACCGCTGCGCACCTCAGTGGCGTACTCATCGAAGGAGCTCAGGTCCTGCACCGAGTTCTGCAGCTTCTCGCTGAGGTACTCCACATCGGCAGTGATGTCCTCGTCGTCGAAGCGACGCTGCTCGAGAATGGATAGCTGCTTCAGCACCTTGCACTGGACCATGGCGATGCAATGGTCCTTGGCCACCGATGAATCCTCTGGCTTCTCGATCAGATTGCGGAAGACACCGAGGATGATGCGGGTCACCTTCTCCTTGGCACAATCGCTGAGGATATCGGCCAGGATGGGGATCACGCTGAACTTGTTCATCTTGGCGGCCAGCAGGGGATTGAAGGTCAGCACCCACAGGCAGAAGATCAACTGGTATTGCACCTATGAATAAGAAATCGAATTTAAATTGTACCAAACAATTTACGCATTTCAATTTCAAACTCACCTGGAAGTTGACACGGGTCGAGAGGATGCGGATCAGAGTGCTGATTCCGTCGACGCCCACGAAGGCGAATCGGTACTCGTCCACGCGGAGCATCATCTGCAGGCAGCGGGCCACCGACTGGATGTATTCATTGTTCTATTAATGTTAAAAAACTCCCATTAGTTTATCTTCGCAGTCGATTTTGCTTTTCATTGGTTAGGTTTTTGTTAGTTATGACGATATCAGCTGGATTCTATTTTTTCGCTAGCTACAACAACGATAATTACTATAAGCTACGTACAATTGGAGAAATAAAGTGAACTAGAGTGGACAACATTTAAAAAGAGTTGAATATATGCAACATCAATGGGGGTTCGAACAGTTCACCTTATGCCATCGGTTTTGATTTGTGTAATTTTGGTTGATTTTCGTGTAGTTTTAACCATCACCTGGACCTTGAATTACCGTTACACCACACTGATATGCTTTATACACTGCTTGACAACACTGGTCGCTAAGTCCTTCGCGCCGGATTCCCCTGCTGTATTCTCACGCGCTATTAGTCGGGTTAGTAAACAGTTACGAAATAGACTAAGAAATACCACACAAACACACGGATCACAGTCGAAAGAGCCATTTTTTAAAACTATAATAATAGAGGGGTATAGTTCCTCGTTCTTTTAAATAGAATATGTACATTTTAGAATATAGAATAACTTTTGTCAAAATTAAAAGTAGTTAGTTTCTGAGTGGCAAAAGAATTAATTATCATTATTTTCCTAATGATTTACAATCGTTTATTATGACTGAGCTTATCGACTGTGTTCCTTCTTGTGCCCATAATTGTTTGATAGTTTATTCGTGTTTTTGTGTGTGTTTTGTTTTTTGTGGGTGGGTAAGTGGATGTTTTGTTTGTTTCGGCGAAAGGATTGCTGCGAGTTTGGTTTTTTGGGTTTAGTTTTTTGGAATACCGGTATCACACATTTGCCGTCCAGCTGCTGGTGGTCACTGCTACCGCCCACCTCCCGATAGCTCTCGTTGGCCCTCTCGGCCAGCTCGTGCTGCTGCTGCAGCTGGGCCAGAGTGGGACTGTACTGGTGGCCATGGTGGTCTTTGTCTTTGCCATGCTGTCCATGCGTGTGCACAATGATCGTTTGTGTCCGCTTGGCCAGCTGGGCCATCTCTTGCAGATAGGCTAAGCCCTAGGGTGGGATCAGAGGTCGTGGGTCGGTTCGTGGACATCGATTCAATCGATTCATAGATGGTAAATTGCATATAAATTAAAATCGTTCACAGGGTTCAAGTGCAGCGGAACAGATAAATACGTTTGATGGACAAGAACACAAGGTAAATAACAATATTATATTCTGGTGCAATATATGTGACACATGACACATGACACACGACTGCACGTGATGATCGGGAGGGGTGAGGTGGCGAATTTAATATATCCGGGATAATATAAGGCTCGGATATGATGTGACAAGATTCTGAGTGTGCTGATGTATGGCATAATGTAGTTACAAACTCTTTGATTAGACTCCTCATTTGCAGAGATTTCACGAGTATTTTACCAAGACGAGGTCAATTGTGTTTGGTTTTTTGTCTTATAGGTCAGTTTCGTTTGGTTTTAAATATAATTAATTAATCGTAATAAATATAAAGCAAACAATACTGACAAGACATGCAGGAAGCTGATTATAAGGTTAGATTTGAGTTATGTATTGAAAACGGTTAAGGTATAAGTTTTAATTCGGATTGGGAAGGTTGTGGCACTCCTTTCAAACATTTGGCAATTGGAATGGAAAACAAAAAACTCCATCAAGCGAGAATCATGCTATCTCTTAAGGCTACATATCACATGCTTTTAGCTAGGGCCTGATTTGAAAACCCATGAATCATTGAGAAAAGTAGCGAATTTCGTCTATATACAAAATAAATTAGCAATAATTGCACTGGATTAATTCACATTTTATCCAAAAGTGTTCAAAAGTTTTCTGTTCTTTTTTGAAATAAATCCAGTGCACAAATTGCGTTATTAACTAACAAATTTAGACTTTGAACAAAATAAAAAACAATATTTGCACTGGGCATACCATTCTTGGGTTTGGAAACCTTTACCCAATGCAAAAACTGCTTAGAAAAATGCTAGGTATATACGGTAACATTCTCCACATGCTCTCCTGGCTTCATTTACAGATCACGGACAACATAAACATGCTCTCGGAGGGATCATCCTCCCACCATACACATGCAGACTCACGTTGCTGGCCAGCTGATCCTTCAGGAACTGCAGATAGAAGTTCAGGTCGGACTTGGGCATGGTCTCGTGGCCCCAGCAGGCGAACTTGGCGAGGATGCGCGACGACATGTTGACAATGAAGCCATCCTGGCGGTTCAGCAGGTTCAGGAAGGGTCCCCAGATGCACTGCTTCAGCTTGCCGGCCGTCTCGTGGAACAGATCCACGCGGGAGCGGTCCTCCTGCAGCAGATCGTCGAGCAGCACGAGTATGTACTGGATGGTGGAGTCCTTGGACAGGTGCGAGACCAGATTCAGCAGGGTCTTGACCACCTGGCTGGAGTTCTGGGCCAGGTGGCTGGCACGTGATTTGTCCAGGGCGCTGATCGCCTTGTAGTCCTCCTCGCTGATCATCTGCGACTGCATGTAGGAGGCCCAGTTGATCGTCCTGGTGCGGATGTCCGCCGCCTGCTGCTGCAGCACCGAGGTGGCAGCAATCATATCTGTGGGGTTATCCAAAGAGGAAGTTGTAATGGGGGAGTCATATGTAAGACGATGGGGTGCTTCGCTGGACACCCATCGAACCACCCCACGCACCCACACACTCGCAGTTCGATTTTTCACCAGAGGTCGACGGCGAATTGCGGGGCCGTGCGGGGCGGAAAACTCACCAATGTTTTCCTCGGGCAAATACAAGGCGGTAGTCATTTTGAGGGCTTTCTTTCGACGACGCTCGGCACGGAATTTATGAAAATCTATCAAATATTACCGAGTGTTTTTCACACTACTGCGACACAACCGAAATTCAGAAATTCACGACGAGAATTCAGCTGACTTGGTCTTGTGACTTTTTTGTGTCTAATCGAATAGTCGATTGCGAAAATCGAACCAGCAAAGAACCCAACCAAAAAAGCAGGTGCAATCAAACTTAAATCAAAGACTCAAACCAAAACGTAATGGTAACCTAAACGTAAGTGCAACTAAAAGGAAAGTGCAATCAAAACGTGAGTGTAATCAAAAAGAGCGAGCAGTTAAATTCACCTGACTTGGTCTTCTAACTTGTCAGCAGTTTTTAATCGAGTAAAATCGACTTGGCCTTTCATCAAAGACTCCAACCATGCAAAGTCTGGGACTGCCAACGGGTTTTCTTTGTTTTCCTAATTTCATAGAGGGTTTCTTAGTTTTTCAATTTAAAAAAATAATAAAAACGATAAAGAATTGATATTTTTATTTGTCTGATACTGATTTATAAAACGTTCTACATTTTCAGCTTTTCAAGCAATTGAAGCAAGAACTTAAAAAACAAATTATAAGATTACAGGGCTTTTAAAAATCATAAAATAATAAATAACTTGAAATTTATAAAAAATAGATTCGTAGATTTTATTTGTCAAGCAGTCAGAGAAACTTAGTTTTATAAAATCGAAATACTCAAATTCTCACATTTTAATTCGGTTAAAGTTCCGAAAAACTACCAAAATGGTACTTGATTGGAAAATAAAAAGAAATATTATACTCCAGGCGATACTAACTCGGAACCAAATTCAGGAGTCTGCGATGGACAAGCTGCAGACTGATCTGATTTCCAAGGATGTTAGGTTGGAGAGGATGGAAGAATCCTTAAAGAAGCTAATCCGACAGGACTCCGGGGAGTAGTAAATAGCCCTAGAAAGTAAAATCCGAACTTTTCAGATCAGTTTGGAAGGCAATTTTCAGACATATTGCATGCACTAAGATTAAGTATGAACTTTAAGAAAATCAAATCTAGATATTTCTATTTCAACGACGATATTGAGAAATTCTGGAGGGATGCCGAAAACTTTTGTCTAGAAATGGGGGGACATTTGGCGACCTTTAAAAACAAAGAAGAGTTAATGGCCATTAAAGGTGAAGTCGATACCGATGCCCGATATTGGCTGGGAGTCAACGACAGGGCCGAAAAGGGTAATTTTGTATATCTGGACACTGGCAGGAAAGTTTCCTATTTGAAGTGGTCCCCGGGTGAACCCGATTATTGAAACGATGCACTGCGTTGTCTTTTATAAGGGCGCCATGAGGATGCATGAATGTCATAATAAACACCTTGAAATTTGTCAAATAGGCAATGAAACTTAGTTTACAAAATATAAAAAAATACTCAACTTGGCAAAATTTAACTTATAAAAACACGTATTAATTTGGTTAACTAGAAAATGTGAACATCGAACTTGTATTTGATTGGAAAATAAAAGAAATATTATTTTAATTAATTAATTTAGGGTGAGTCCCCTAAACTACAGTATTAAAATGATTTTTTGATGCCTGCTCAGAGCAGGTTAGGGGCTCACATTTTCGGCAGTGCTGGCCACGAGTGCTTGACTTTTCTAAAATTTTGTTTTGTTTTCTTTTGTTATGTTGTAGATATAATATATAGTCTAGATATGTATGTGTTTATATACATATAATTCCTGGGAAAATGAATACAAAAATAGCTATAAAAAAATCTTCAAAATAATAAGTGTTGTTTGTATAATAAAATATGTGAATTTTCACACTCAAAAAAATATTCGCTCTACAAATTTGCTTCAAAGACGATTTTTCCGTTAAATTAATAAAAGAATTATACTTATAAAGAAATTATTTTTTAAATAAATAAAATTTACTGAGTAAAATAAATTTTTTCAAAAAAAAATAAAACCCATTGAAGCAAATTTATAAATTTCAGGGCGAATAATTTTTTGAGTGCTTTAAAAACCAAATTCTTTGTCTATAAGCGATCGCTTGTATAAAATGGGGCCACTTGAGCCCCTACTACTGGTTTAGCAAGTGTAAAATGTATAAGCTCGCAGCTCTTCTGGTCTTTAGTTTAATTACTGGAAACCTGAAAGGATCTCTGGGAGGAACCCCAGAAATTCCGAGTCATGGAAGTGAATTGAAGGACTTGAAATCCCGATGTAGCGGATACTTTTTCTCTACGTTGAGGCCAGTGATGGATTACTTGGTTGCCAACCAGGATCGATGGAAAACCTGTGAGGCGATTATAGCGAACGACACCCGTGCGGAACAGAACCAGATACAAATCCAGCTGGCATCCCTGCAAGAATCTGTGAGCAACGTAAAGTCGTCCCTGGATTCCCAGGATGTTATTCTTCAAGACGTTGTGAATAAACTAGAGAGGACGGAGTCTCATCTTATAGAACTAGGAAATGAACTGGTATCTATGCAGCTCAAGATGGACAACCATCTCTCAGCACTTAAGGAAACCCAGACATCGCAGACAGCCTTGCAAGAATCCAAGGTAGAGGATTCTCTGGAGTCCAGGGATGCAGGCCTGAAGAGGATAGAAGAATCCTTAAATAAGTTAATTCAACAGGATTCCAAGCAATCATCTCTAGAAAGTGAGCTGCAAAGTGTTCAGAGGAGTTTGGATAGACAACTAGCAGACATCATGCATGTTCTTAAGATTAATTCAGTCTTTCAGAAAGTTAAATCGAGATATTTCCTTATCCACCATTTTATGAAGAAATCCTGGCTTGATGCTGAAAGGTTCTGCATAGAAAATGGGGGACATTTGGCGACCTTCGAAAACGAAGAAGAGCTGATGGCCTTTACACAGAAAGTCTATTACAATGTCCGATACTTTTTGGGTGTCAACGACAGGAACAGAAAGGGGAGATTTGTATATCCGGACACCGACATCCAAGTTTCCTATTTAAAGTGGTCTCATGGGGAACCCGATTATTGGAACGATAAAATGCACTGCGTTGTATTTTATATGGGTGCCATGAGGGTGAATGAATGTGATGAAACAAAAGCTTTTATTTGTCAACGGAATTTAGTTTAAAACAAGAAAGAACGCTATAGTCGGGTGCCCCGACAATCAGATACCCGTTACTCAGGTAAAGGGTGTGCGAGGGAGATGGAGATAGAAACTTTGAACACGCATAACTTTTTAACGAATGGTCCGATTTGAAAAATTTCTTCTACATTTCGATAGGTATTGATAAACACAATAAAACTGCATTTTTACTTTTCCGAAATATTGAAATTTTTAAAATCGTATATAAGCGATTGTGGGCGTTAGAGGGGGCGTGGCACCTTTTTGAAACAAACTTGCGCTGCGTAGGAACTCCTAGAATCTGCAGGCAAAATGCCAATCTTCTAGCTTTTATAGTTTCCGAGATCTCAGCGTTCATACAGACAGACAGACGGACAGACGGACAGACGGACAGACAGACAGACGGACAGACAGACGGACAGACGGACATGGCTAGATCGACTCGGCTAGTGATCCTGATCAAGAATATATATACTTTATAGGGTCGGAAACGCTTCCTTCTAGCTGTTACATACTTTTGCACGAATACAATATACCCTTTTACTCTACGAGTAACGGGTATAACGAGAATAAAGCTCACTTTGTCAAGCCTTGCAGATTTCACGAAAATCAAATTTTGTATCTTTTTTATTGTTTTAATGATGGCTATAGGATATATTTGCCCAATCGGCTATCGTTTTCTTCCTGATACTACTACTTCTCAAATTTCATAAAAAACTGAAATAATCGTAATTTTTAACACATTGCTCCTATAGGAGGAGCTGTACGATATAGACAGACGTCCATTAATATTTTATTAGTGTTAGACACTGCTCAAAAACTTAAGAAAATGTACATCGAATTTTGAAATTGATTTAAAAATATAAAAATGCCTTCTTTTTAATCAATAAAAAAATCCATTTGGTTTAGTAAGTTACAGGTAACCATCGTAACAAGGTTCGATGTTGTATTACATTTAGAAACACTTATAAACGAAAATATCAGTCACACTTCGTCTTTTTAAGTTTACATTGCCTTTGGTGCTTATACATATTGGTTCTAACCGAAAAAGAGTTAGAACAGTGGGCACACTTAAAGGGTTTTTCGCCCGTGTGAGTTCGTATGTGAACTTTCAGATCTTCACCACGGGAAAAAGTCTTGGAGCAGTCATCACACTTGTGAGGCTTCACTTCGGCGTGCGTCCGAACATGTCGAGTTAGATCCGATTTGCCCGCGTAGGACTTGGTGCATTGAGAACACTTGAACGGCTTTTCCTTGGAATGAGTTAACAGGTGAGCCCTGAGATGATGGGCCTTGCGATAGGTCTTCGGGCACTGATCACACTTGAACGGTCGTTCACCGGAATGGCAAGTAAAGTGGGCTCTGAGGGCATAGGGACGTGCATAGGAGTTTGGACACTTGGGACATTTGAACGGTCTTGTCTCCGAGTGACTTATCAGGTGTCGACTGCGACTTGAGGCATACGGAAACGTTTTAGGACACTTTGGGCATTTGAACACTCGGTTTGGAGGATCCGAAGGAGTAGCCTTATGTTTATCTGATTGATCCACTGAATGACTTAAAATGTGTTTCTCCAACTGCTTTGCATCTGCGAAAGTCTTTGGACAGTCGGAACATCTGTACTGCTTACCATGCGTTCGTGAGTGCAATCTATAGGTATCCATGTCCTTAAAAGTTTGCGGGCAATAATTACATTTGTAGGGCATGTAAGGAGTGGGTTTACATTGTGATGCAGGCAAATTAGATTTCGCTTTATTATGTTGATCCTGCAAATGGGTTTGGTTGTGGTTGTGTTGCTTTAAATGTGTTTTGGGTGCCAGCGTTTTTTGGGGCATTTTATTCTTAGACTTTTTTGGAGGCAAGTCTGTTTCCGAGTCGGGGTGATAATCGTCCTCTTCGAACTCAGCGGTGCTGAAATCTGATTCAGAAAAATCCGACTTTTGGCCCTCGGCGTCATCGCCCGAATGGGTGACAATGTGTTGACTGAACTGCGAGGCATCCGCAAAAGATTTGGGGCACAGCGAACACTTGTAACGCCGTTTCACACGAGAAGGTAAGTCTGTTTGTTTGGGTAAACTATCCAGATCTGATGCAGATAATATATACTTAAGGTTATTAGATTGATCAGTTTCCATGACTTCAATCTTGCAGACATCTTCCTCGAGTAGGGAGCTATCCATTCCTTTAAAGGCTGTCTCCGTGAATATGTCATCGTCAACAGGCTCATTTTTGACCTGGTATTCCTGGGCTATATTCGATTCCACTTTAACTGTATGATTAACATGCATTTCCGTTTCCTGGTTGTAAATCAAGTCTTCACTGTCCGATACTCTGCAGACTTCCTTCTTGTGATTTGTTCGGATAATTCCAAATGTGGCTCGAGCATCCTCCAGGCAGGTGGGGCAGATGGTTTCCGGTAGTAAATCGCCCCTCTTCACCTGGTAGCCACACCACTGAGCAATCATATCAGGAATGGACATTGCCGGGTCCTGTATACTGTCAAATATGTTGATCATGTCCCCATCCTGTTGCAGGCAGACCCGACATACTTCGTCCCCCTCCATTTTTCTAAAAACAAGTGATAAGAACAGGTCTTAAATATACATTTAAATCAAACTTACCTTGAGGATATTTTTTAAAGCGTTATTTGTTTACCATTATTTTAGTGTAACCGTAAACAGGCTGTTGAAATATACATTCCATTTGCAGATAAATATAATATTTTCTGGTATTTTTACTGCCTTCATATTTCCCGGAATATTTTAGCAAAACAAAACAAAATGCAGTTCACATTTCCATGCAAAAAAAAACGCTGTTTCAATAAAAATATAAATTTCGCGCCTTTTCCGAGTTGCGAAGATGGAGAACGCTATCAGGGAAGATTTACAGGTCTCTCCGTGGAGATAATGCATCCCGCTCAGGCTAAATCACTGTATGACAATGGTTGTTATGGCAAAGGAAGCAAATCCCGCGGAGGACCGGCATCTGGCGACGAGGATGAAACGCTGCTCCTGGGCTTGGAGGAGTCCTGTTTCCTGGCCTACTACTTAAACCTTTTAGAGATAACAAACTTGGCCGGCAGTTCCATGGAATTTCGGATCTTTATGGAGACGGCTCTGAAGTTAAATGAAAGATTTGTGGAAAACCTGGCCTGCTACTTGTATTTAAAGTCCAAGAACTGGGTGATCAAGAGTGGCATCAAGTTTGGCGGAAATTTTCGTAAGTGCTTGGCTCCAGAATTTCAAAATATTTACTTAGTTTTATATCCCTGTTTAAGTTGTCTACAAGCAAAGCCCTCGTTTGTACCACGCCAGCTTCTTGGTTATAGTTCAAACTCCCTGCGATTCAGATTACTACCAATCAAAGAACCTGAAAGGCGTTCAACGCGTGGCGGAAACTTCGGATAAGGATGTGGTGCTCCTAACTGTCCATAGACCTAGGGATATTGCGAATCCCAAAGACTTGCAGGAGACCACAGTGACAGAGACAGTTGTGCGGCGTTTCAATTACTTAACTTTTGTACAAAGCAAACAACAATAGGGAACTATATTCTACAACTTCTCCAGTCGGTGCTTCTTGGGTATGCCGGTGCTGCGATAGTCGGCCCGTTCCTGGAGATATATCTGCTTGCACTCCTCCTTGAAGGCCTCGTTCTGGTACCACTGGGTGAGGCACTCCTTGAGGGCTGAGTTCTGCTTTCGGCAGGTGGCCACCATTAGTATACTGCTGGCCTTGCAGCATTCCTGGAAATCGGCCACTTCCTTCGAGCAGAATTCCGTTTTGGCACGATCCCGCATTATCTTGGGTATCAGTACTTCCCGCTCAACCTTGCGCAACCTCGTATCGTTGGGGTCACCTACCGGGAGAATTATTAGTATTTAGGTCCATTGGTTTACTCTGAGGACTCACCAAGTCCATGGGGATTGTGGGGGTCTATAATTGGCTGTTGTTCGAGGCTCATTTTGTGTTAAAAATACTATTTATTTTGTGTAACAACTTTTAGTGTGACTGCTAATGGTACTAAGAAAAATACAGAAAACACATTCCTACTAAAATTTTAAAAGGAAAAATATTTTTAAAATAAAAAAATAGTTAATATCCTTGTTTTTAATCTCCCAATTATGTAGCAAAAATTAAATTGTGATTGTGCGACAAAAGACAACTAGACCAGGCCAAAGGAAGAACATACATATATCTTAAGGCAAGTATGTTTGAAATAATATTATCATCCACCATCTCATATTCGTACCAAAATCCAGACGCATTTTATTACAAAACTGTGCATTTAGAATGCTCAAATCGAAAACTAACTAAGCGGCCAGGCTGGCGGAGCTGATGGGTTCCAGATTCCGCACACCATCCTTGTCCACCACCGAGACAGTGAAGTTCTTGAGGTTGACGACCAGCCGCTTCTGGATCTCGGCAATGCACTTCTTGAAGACCTCGTAGGCCTCGTCCTGGGTGATATTGGGGTGCCAGTAGCGATCGTAGATGCTGGATGCGAAGATGGCACCATAGCCATGACCGGCATAATTCACGGGCATCGCATTGGCCAGGTAGTCAATGAAGTTCAGCTCCGGGCCCTCGATGGCATCGTAGCTGGATGGTAGAGGCATGGATGAGGAAATGGAAAGGACTAAGTGTTTGCAAGATCCTTACCCGGCCACAAACATGAACACCTGATAGGGGGTGCGACTGCGAAGATATTCGGCCAGATTCTTGCGCGTGAAATGTGCCGAGGCATGTGGACTCAAATCGTAGCCATTGCGCATCTTGTACAGGGCTATGTTCTTCGAAATGAACTCGGTGAACTGCTCCGTGTCGCCCGACTCGCCGACGGTCGATATAAGCAGATTATCCGACACCTTGTGGATTTTGTTCTGATCTGCAATGTGTTCCAAGTGAAAAAGTCGCAAAATGAGACCCAAGCCGCCAAGAAAATCCAGACCCCCGGGCTTACCCTCTTTCATCACGATTATGGAGCGGGCGTGGGTGGTGTCCGCCGCCAGCATCACGAAGTCGGGACCCTTGATACCCAGTAGTGTCTCCATGTCGCAATTATTTATGTACTTTCGGGGCTTTCAGGGAAATTTCCAAGTTGTTTGTGAGTTGCCGAAATGCGATGACAAGCAATACTTAGGAGCGGTGTGTGACCGTAGCTGCGAGAAATACCGGATTTCGGAAAATATACCAACTAAAACTTAATACTTAAAGGTATATGTATATATTTGTATTCCTAAATAAATATTAAAAAATAAAATAAATATATTTTTTAATACTTGGCTCTACATTTATATGTTAAATTGAATTATACTTTGAAAAATAAAATTTTTTTTGTTTTTGCAAAAATATTTGTTCACCGAATTTGTAGATCGCATTATATCCATGATAAAGTAATTTTTGCAAAGCATTTTTTTTTAATTTAACACATTTAAAAGAAAAATTTAATTTACAAACATAAATGTTATTTTTGCATCGAGTTTCTTTTTTTTAGTTGGCCACACTGGCCATTGTTATCATTTTTAATTTCACAATCAATTTCCGGGATAATTACTATAAAAGCTTAAGCGATGCAGGCACCTCCTCCGGAACACTGTCCTGGCGTGGAGAGCGAGCAGGCGGGCAAGGGAAACGCCTGTGCCGGCTGTCCCAACCAGAGCATCTGCAGCGATCCCAGCAAGAAAGTGGAGGATCCCGGCAAGGCCTTGGTGGCCGAATCCCTTAAAGATGTGCGGAACAAGCTGCTGATCCTGTCCGGAAAAGGGGGCGTGGGCAAGAGCACGGTGACCAGTTTACTGACCCGCTACCTGGCCAGGAGTTGTCCGGACAGCAACTTTGGCGTTCTGGACATCGACATTTGCGGTCCATCGCAACCTCGTTTGATGGGCGCATTGGGCGAGAATGTCCATCAGTCCGGTTCCGGCTGGTCACCCGTGGGAATCGACGACAATGTGTGCCTTATGTCCATCGGCTTTTTGCTCGGCTCCGTGGATGATGCCATAATCTGGCGGGGTCCCAAGAAGAACGGCATGATTCGGCAGTTCCTGAGCGAGGTGGACTGGGGCAACCTGGATCTCCTGCTGCTGGACACACCGCCCGGCACCTCCGATGAGCATCTGTCCGTTGTTTCCTATCTAAAGGACGACACGAAACCGGAAAGCCTGCGCGCCGTTCTAGTGACCACGCCTCAGGAGGTGGCTCTGCTGGATGTGCGCAAGGAGATCAACTATTGCAAGAAGCAAAATATCCCCATTGTGGGCGTTATCGAGAACATGAGCAGCTTCCGTTGCGGCAATTGTGGAAACAGCTCAGAGATCTTTCCGGCCAAAACCGGAGGAGCAGCGGCCATGTGCGCCGAAATGGGGGTTCCACTGCTGGGCTCCCTGCCACTGGATCCCCTGGTAGCCAAAGCCTGCGATTCTGGCGAGGATATAACGGAGATGAAGAACTCCACCACTGAGGCGCTGGAAGGGATTTGCTCACGGATTATGGCTAGCTTTAGTTAGGAATGTAAATGTTATAATATACACTTTTGTAATAAAAAAAACATTCAGAGGTTTTATTAAATATGAAATATGGTACACTGATTGTTTTACTTCAAGGGTAATATTTGAGGATTAGAATCAATTTGCAAACACAGGTTATTTTAAGAGCGGTCTCTCACCAACGTTTATATTATTAAATCATAAGGAAGTTAGCAGTTTCAAACTTTACAACGTGAGAAAATAGACCTTGAGTAGTCTAACAGTAAGATAATATATATGTAAGCTTAAACATTACCCAGATGTGGGGAACAGGGAGTACCTTCAGTAGTCTAACAGTAAGATAATATATGTAAACTTAAACATTACCCAGAGGTGGGGAACAGGGAGGACTGTCCAAGGAAACATCCGTGACTATACGCTCTGTAGGGTTTCGCTCGATTGTTTGAGCAAGTATGGTATCCCTTCCTGTACTTTCCAAGGGCGGGGCAAAGGTGGTTTCCCTTCCGCCCAGCTGATTAATCAGGCCGATTATCTGCTCTTGTGTATCCTGTGTTTGATTCTCATCGGGTTCCAAGGTAACATCCTGTTCGATAGTCTCACCCACATACTGACTGTTGGCGATCATGGGCTGCTGCGTGGGCAGCGCAGGCGGATAGTTCAGCATGGTGATGCAGTCTGTGCAGTCGCTGACCTTGTATATACCCACCAGAAAGTTGGCCAGCTCGAACATGTTGACGCGCAGTGAAACAATTATGAACTGGGCATTCTTCGTACGCTCCTAAGAAATAAGAAATGTCATTTGAATTCCAAGATTAGGGACAAAATCACAAGTGTATTCACCTTAATATAGTGCCCCACAATTGACACATTCTTGAAATCCAGCGCCGCATCGATTTCATCCATGAAGTACAGCGGAGAAGGCTTATAGTAATGCAGAGCGAATACTAGGGCCAGCGAGGATAGAGTCTTCTCACCGCCCGAGAGATTCGAGATGTATTTCCAGCTTTTCTTGGGCGGGCGCACCGTAAAGTTCACGCCCTCGGTGAAGGGATCCATGGAGTCCACCAGCTCTAGCTCGGCATCGCCGCCCAGCGTAATCATCTGGTACATTTCTTTGAGCTTCCGAGTTATGATGCTAAACCCGTCCATGAACTCCTTGTAGCGACGCTTTCGCACCTCCTCGTACTTGTCGCGCATCTCGTTTCGTTTGGAGGTGATGTCCTCTAGGACACGGACGCGATCCAAGTAGACTATGCGCTTCTCGTTGAACTCCTTAATGCATCCGAGGTTGGGCTTCTTCGTTTTCAGATCCTCCTCCAGCATAGTTTGCTTATATTGCAAAGCTTCCAAGGTCTCTGCTTCCAGCTCTTCCTCACTGAGTTCTTTGAGTGGCGCATGAGGTTCTGATTCTCCGGGAATCTCATTGAGCTTCAAAGGCAGCAGTTGAGCCTGCCATGCGGGAATTTCCTGTTTTACCTTATTCATCTTTCCCGCAGCCGCTTGTAGCTTTGTGTCTATTTCGACGCGATCGATATTTCTTTTATTCTCCTGCTTGGTGATCTCATCAATTTGTTTTTTAATATCGGAGGATTGTGATTTTGCACCCTCTATGGCTGCTTCCGCCTCCTCCGCGTCCTTTTCCAGCGTCTCCTGTTTTTCCTGACACTTCTGGCGATCCTCGTTCAGCGATTTCAGTTTTTCCTCAGCAGCTTTTATATTCTCACGGAGATTATTATTGTTTCCGGTGATCTTTTGAATATTGCGATCAGCCGAGGCCAGGGCCACATTCAAGGAGCGCACATTGGCGGCCAGCTTCTCGATCTGATTGCCCACCTTCTTGATCTTGGCCTCCACAGGCTTGACGTTTTCATTTCTCAGGGTCTCGTACTGGGTCTGAATTTCGTCTATTTGGCTGGAGACAGCCTGTTCGGCGAATTGTGCTTGTTCCAGCTCTTGCTTGGCTGCTTCTATTTGCTCCTCACGCTCCTTGACGGCTCCTTCGTCCGTTGTCTTCTTAAGCATCCGCTGGCGCTGCGCCTCGCACTGCTTCAGGTTGCTGGCCATTTGTTGCTCCAGGGAGGTAATGCTCACCGCCAGCCGTTTGTATTCCGCCTCATCGCGCTGCTGGCTCGTCCTTAGGGTTTGGATCTCGCGTTCCAGACTGCCCTGTTGCTCCTGGCAGTAGTTAATACGCGTCTGCAGTTCCTCCGCCTGAACCTGCATATCTTCCAGGGCCTTTTGCGACATATGTGAGCTGTCAGCCGATTCAGCAGTCTTGGTGCGCACCTGGGTGGCCATTTTACCGCGTATAGGTCGATTACCGCCACCAGACATGGTGCCCGTCATTTCGATCATCTCACCACGAAGGGTAACCACTCGGAAGCGCTCTCTGCCATAGGCAATGCGGGTGCCCTGCTCCAGGTCGTCGCCCACCAGAGTGTTCCGCAGAGCGAAATAGAAAGCGGTTCTCACACGGTCGTCCTCAACCCTAACCAGATCGTACAATCTAGGAACGTTTTCGGGACTGCAATTACACAAGCTAGTTAGTAAAAGACAAATTAATTTCAATGGATATCACCTACGTATTTATCCTAGAGTTGGCATCGCGACGAAGGTGCTCAATCTTGTCCAAGGTAATAAAGGTGGCTCTGCCCACGTTGTACTGTTTGAGGGCTCCAATGGCCGCCGATGCAGTGTCATAGTTGTCTGCGACAATGTTGTCCAAACGGGAACAGGCCGTCGAAATGGCCACATCGTATTTGGCATCGATGCCACCCAAATCTCCCAGGCGTCCCAGAATGCCTGGGATCTTTCCCTCCATCTTCATGCGCATGAGGAAGTCCAGGACTTTGTTATTGGAGCGCTGAGCCTGCATGACGGTCGATCTTTCGTTGATCTAAAGGGGGTACCAGTTATTAATTTAGAAAGTCGCGTAAGATAAACTAGTTTGGTCCTCACCTCCGTTCTGAGCTTGTTGCACTGCATGGATAGATTACGCTCCTCTTTGACCATTTTATCCACTTCCGCTGTCTTATTGGCTATTTCGCTCTTCATGCGTGGAATGCTTTCTTTCAACTCGTCCACCCTGCTCTTCTTTTCCTCAAGACTATTCTGCGACTGTTCGTAGGAGCTCTTCAGGGTCTCGTACTTTCTGGACTCGGTGGTCTCTGCCTGCTTAAGGATCTTGAGCTCCGACTCGTACACCTGCAGCTCTCCCTTGGCCGCGTTTACCTTCTCCTTGAGCCCGACCAACTCGTCACTGAGCTTCAGACGCTTCTCGGTCAGCGGTGCCGTGGTTTCCGTCAACTGGGCCTGCTGCTTTTCAAGTTCCTCATTCAGCGTCACCTTATTCTTTTCCAAGCTCTCCAGCTTTTTATTACAATCTTCGATTTCGCGCTGATTTTTCTCGGGCAACTTGTGCAGATCCTCCAGCTCCTTTTCATTCTTCTCTATCTGGGCCTTGTCCTTCTTGCGCTGCTTGTTCGTGTTCTCCATGGTGCTTTGAATCTCAGTGTGGGCACTCTCGATGGTCACAAGCCTTTTCTTGATTTGCTCCCGCTTCTTTACTAGAGTTTCGTAGGCCCTGGTAGGTGGTAAAATATAATGTAGGAATAAATATATTTAAATGAAGACTGGTGCTTACTCAATTTCCTTTCGGATGATTGTCTCCTTCTCGGCCCTTTCTTGCTTCAGGGCAGCAGTTCCCTCGTCGTGAGTTTTCATCTCCTCCACGCAGGCGTCGTGCTCCTGGGTGTACTGTTCCAGCTTGCTCTTCTTTATGCTAACGATCTTCTGAATGTGAAAGGACTTGGTGCGCACCATCTCATTCTCCTTCTTCAGGTAGTCGACGGCCTCGTTGAACGGCTGCTCCAGATCCTTCATTTCGCGCTCCGCCAGCTTGCAGCGGTTGTGCTTCTCGGTACGATCGTCGGTTAGCTGATCGACCCTCTGGTTTATCTGCTGCAGCGGGCGAATATAGCGTTGGGTTCCCACAATATCCTCCAGATATTCCAGCATCCCTGTTTCGTTTTCAGTCTGCCCCTTGGGCTTCATCATGGCAATGGACTCCACCTCGCCCTGCAGGATGAGGAATCGGTTGTGTTCCAGATCCACATGGTGTTTCTTCAGCAGCTTGGCCACATCCTTGAGCTGGGCCCGCTTGTCGTTGATCTGATAGTACGACGAGTTGTCCGACATGGCTGTGCGTTCGATGACAATGCTGGAGTCCGGAACATCCTCGCAAGTACCGTCGCCCTTGTCCACGATCTGCTTGAAGTGCACGGCTACCGAGCAGCTGCGGACATTGGGGAACATGGAGGAGGAGTGGATCAGGGTGGAGACGCGCTTGCAGCGGATGCGATTGGCGCGGCAGCCAAAGACGAACATCATGGAGTCGATGACGTTGCTCTTGCCACTGCCATTCGGTCCAATGATGGCCGTGAAGCTCTGATGGAACGGACCAAGTTCCACTTCGCCGGCGTAGCTCTTAAAATTGCGGTTCACAATCTTCGCGATGATCAGCCGCGGTCCGGTGCTCTCCATGGAGCAATGTGGCGGCACCGGCGGCGGTATATAGATGTCGCCAATCCTGGTGCCGCCCTCCTCGTCGTCGAAGATCAGCGCGTCGTCCAAAGCGTCCATGGCGGCGTCCTCCTCCTCCTGCTGTTGCTGTGCCCGCAATTGCTGCTGGGCAGTTAGCTGAGGCACACGGAACTGGCCGCTCTGGCGTCCACCGCCCACCGCCTTCGGCGTGCCCTTGCTGGGACGCGCCTTCTGCATCCCAAGTCCTTTGCAGATTTAACCAAGAGAGAACTTACCAAAGCCGAGGCCGAAAATTGAAAATTAATTTTTTTCCGGCGCGCCAACAAAAAAGAATTTGACGCTTATCGTGGTGTGACCGTTCTCGTTTTCCCCCGTGAATCCTCAACGTCACTTTGAATAGGGCAAAGCGAGGCAGGTTGGCAGCTCTTCTATTCAAATTTAAATGGACCGTTAGGCCGGATTAAGAGCGGATTAAAAATTAGGGGAAAAACAAGGTAAGTTATTGAAGATATTAAACCAGAAATGACAATTATTTATATTATAGCCGCAAAACTATCGATTAAGTCGATTGTTTAAACTTTAAAAGCATTTCAGTCGACTTTTTTCGATATTATCGACAAGTTTTTTGACATTAGGTTATGAGCTTTATGTCATTTATTTGAAAATAAAACTCGACCTTTTTAGAAGTATTATTTCTTAGCCATTATTATCTAAAAACTTTTATTTTTATTTTTATTAAAATATTTTAAATTACCTTTAAACATGAATTAAAATCGAAAACAATGTTTATATATTTTCAAAGCAAAACAAACACGCCGATTAAGTAATTTTGATATGTTGATGTCTTGTTTATGAATTATTCAGCAAACTAATATTTTGAAAAATGCCCTCTCTGCCTCTCAATCATAAATATATCACCCACTGCGAAGAGCTTTCTCTGGCGAGCTCTCCACTACCCTCTTGTAAGAGAAATGCCCAAATATATAATGCCTGGGCTGCATCTGGCCCGACTTCAGTCACAATTCGTCTTTGGCTCGGTGCGGTTCCACTCGCGATATTCCCCAAGTTTTTCCGCTAGCAGTCGGAAAATTCAAAGTGCTCGCATCGAAACGGATCGAAATATTGGACACACACGACACAAAAAGTGGAAGAAAGCAGGCTGAAAAATGCTCTGCCCGGGGGAAAATGTAAATTGCCAAACGGGTTTCACAGTCAAGGTCGTCGCTTCCGCCCAGCGACGCTTTAGGCCGTTATCGCCGCCCAATAATTCCAGCACCCACCTATTACTCACTTATATTACAGTGATTATGATTATTATGTCGTCTTCGCTGGATGCCCTGGTCATTGGTAATTTCTCCCCTTTTGTTGGGTCTTTGATTTTGATTTTGATTGGGTGCGTGTCTTGCCTTTATTTTGGTTTTTTCGCCATGCGCATGCGCGCGCGCATTGGGTGTGAAAGTTGTCGATCGAATGCGAGTTATATAACCACAAACGGGGCGCCAAGTGGGTTCGGGTTCGAGTGTTGTCCCCGTACCCCAACCCCGCCCCAAAACTAAAATAAAAGAGCGTGTGCATTGAACCCCATGACAGTTGCTGAAATTTTCCTGACCCGCTGCCTTGGCCTCTCCAACTGGCAAGATGATAAATTTACTTTCTAAATGCTGCAACTGCCCCAGCTGCTCCAGCTAGAGCTAGAGATCGCGATTGAGATACACACAAGACAGCCAGTCAGTTGGACTATCTGCCATAGACATACATATCTCGAGTCTTGAGATCGAGATCGCATCTTGCATTTTGGCCAACACGCGTCGCTTGCCCAATCTCTGCCTGAGTTACGATCTGGTGCGGCACGGCTGCGCTACGGGCCATTGCTGCCAATCCATGATGCAAACGCATATCAATCTATCCGCCGCAATGGGCCGGATTTTCAACTGGGCGGAGCAGGGGGAGGTTCCACAGATTGGCTATACCAAAAGGTCTTCAAGAGTTTCTGGAAGATTTCGGAAAAAATTGAATGTATTAGTTGGAATTTCTCGTTTCTAAACGCTTTTTTCAGATAAACCTATTTACAGGATAGTTTGGAAAGAGTTCGAGTTAGGATTCGTGTCTTTTCGAATTAATTTCATAGGGTGCAAACCAATTCAGGAGATATTTCCAGAAGAATAGAAGTCAACTATTCTTAGTCTAGACCTAAGGTTTAAAATTTCGAATTAAAAAAACGTAAAGTTATAAATAACAATCCAAAGATTTCCATAGAATTCTTTACTAACAGCGTCATTATAATTTCGAATGGTCGGCACTAGATTTCGTGACTAGTTTCAATATACATAAATCATATTTCTCAGTTACCCTGAAGAAAGACCATCTAAGATAAAATATTTTAAATGTTAATCGAGGTCTTTAAAATATCAAAAAGGTCATCGAAATCCAACTGAGTATTACATATATCTTTGTATTTCCTTGAGATTTGACAAATTTTTCACTTCAATTCAATTCAAGTGGCGAACGTGGGCTTATGCGGTGTTTCTTTTCCACAGTTGACTATTCGCAACTGCCTCCCATTTTCAGTGCGTGATTGGTAGCCAAGCCAAAGAAATATTGCTGCAATCGGCAGCGGATAATTTTGGGTTGACGTGAGCGGTTTCGTTTTTGGGTCAGCAGCAGCAGCATAGCGGCTTTAATTAGTCTCCTTGTTAATTACACACGGCTATCTCACACCCAGTTTACAAATGTGTGCCTGCTTTGCAGACAATGATGGCGGTGGAATAATCACGAGTAACCACACTCGGCAACGTCGCTCGACCTCCTCGCCAGCCAGTTGCATGCAAGATGCCCGCTTCTACCGCAATCCCAACAGGCCGGTCCACAAGATCTGGACGAACAGCGAGTGCGCCAAGTATTTCCTCTGCCTCGACGGCGAGGTGTTCGAGTTCAAGTGCTCCGAAGGCCTGCTCTTCGATGTCGTCCGGCAGATCTGTGACTTCAAGGCGAATGTGGATAACTGCGATGTGAGCGCGGAGACGCCGGCTCCGAAGCCTCTTCTGGAGATGGCCGACTGTGCGGATGAGTACCAGTTGGGCTGCGCCGATGGCACCTGCCTGCCGCAGGAGTACTTCTGCGATGGGTCGGTGGACTGTCCCGACGGTTCGGATGAAGGTTGGTGCGATGTGGAGCACGATCCGAATGCAGCGGGTGCCTGTGATCCCCGGAAGTGCCAGCTGCCCCAGTGCTTCTGCTCGAAGGATGGCACCCAGATACCCGGCGGCATTCCGGCCCAGAGTGTTCCGCAGATGATCCTGCTGACCTTCGACGATGCCATCAATCACGACAACTGGGAGCTCTTCTCGAAGGTTCTGTTCACGCAGAACAGGCGGAATCCGAATGGCTGTCCCATAAGGGGCACCTTCTATGTCTCCCATCCGTTTACCAACTATCAGTATGTGCAGAAGCTGTGGAACGATGGCCACGAGATAGCCGTGCACTCAGTCACGTAAGTTGATCAGCCTGTAAGTACAATAGGTTACACTCTTTATTGGTTTCATAATGTATTCCAGTCACCGTGGTCCTGAGATGTGGTGGTCCAAGAACGCCACCATCGAGGATTGGTTCGACGAGATGGTGGGCCAGGCGAATATCATCAATAAGTTTGCTGCCGTTCGCATGGAGGAGATCCGGGGAATGCGTGTCCCCTTCCTACGCGTCGGCTGGAATCGGCAGTTCCTCATGATGAAGGAGTTTGGCTTCGTTTACGACTCCTCCATGGTGGCGCCGCACTCGAATCCGCCCCTTTGGCCGTACACTTTGGACTACAAGATGCCGCACAGCTGCACGGGCGTTAATCAGAACTGTCCCTCGAGGAGTTACCCAGGCATTTGGGAACTGGTGATGAACCAACTGGAGGCGGGTGAATATATGTGCGGCATGGTGGACAGCTGCCCGCCGCATTTGAGCGGCGAGGATGTGTACAGAATGCTGACGCACAACTTCAAGAGGCACTATCTCAGCAATAGGGCGCCGTTTGGCCTGTACTTCCATTCCACTTGGTTCAAGAAGATCGACTATCTAAATGCCTTTCTGGTGAGTGTTGAATTGAGCAGGTGAAAATAGAATTCAATCTGTTTGTTCATTCAGAAATTCCTCGACGATCTGCAAAAGCTGCCGGATGTGCACTTTGTTACCAATCAGCAGCTGATTCAGTGGATGCGCCATCCCACGCCCAGCAATCAGCTGCATCAGTTCGAGTCCTGGCACTGCCAGCCCAAGGACCTGGATCCCCACGAGCGGGTCTGCAACCTGCCGAATGTGTGCAAGGTGCGGAGTCGGGTGCTGCAGGAGGATCGCTTCTTCTACACGTGCATGGAGTGTCCTGCCCAGTATCCCTGGATTCGCAACGAGTTCGGTTTGGACTAAGGTGATAGCCCGCATAACACTAAACAGGCCTGTTGAACGGGGGTTTTGCTTCCCATAATATTTCGGATGTCCTGAAAGCAAGTCTTAGGTGGGCTTTCTATCAGTAACTTAGCATTTTGATACAGATGGTGATAAAGATAATTACCTAATTGGTGTTACAGGCTTATTTTCGGATGTGATATGAGTTTGGGACAATATAGAGATCTTTTGTATAATATTAATATATTACAAAGGTGCTAATAAGGATTTAATACAATTTATAGATAAAGGAATATTTATTAATTGGATTAGATCAAGTACCTATGTCTTCAAAATCAAATAGTATCAAAAATCAGAGAGAAAATATAATGGAGTCTAAAAATCCTGAGAAAGCCTGACAATAGTTGTAGTTTGTGGCCTAATTAGATTTAAGAACTAATTTATACGTAGTATTTCTCTGCTAAATATATATTTAAACCGATTTCCACAAAAACGTTTTGTACTTAGTCTAGAATCTAGAATCTGGAACGCACGATACCGATCCTCCGATTATTGCGTTATAAACGGATTGGCGATGCTCTCGACTCCGTCCTGTGGACAAATGAGGACCAGCGCCGTTCCGCGACACACGACCAATCCCAGACTCCGGTTCGTTTCGGTCAGCTTGTAGGGCTCGTCGGAATCGCGCAGATACTCCACCGTGTTGTCCAGCACCAGATTGAGCAGCGCGTCGTAGCCCTTGAGGATTCCGGATGCCTCGCGGCCGCCCGCGAACTTCACGCGGATCTGCTTCTCCAGGTACTTGGAGAGGTCCAGAATCGACTCCTTGCGGCGCTTCTCCTTGCCGTCGCCCACCTGCAGGGGGCGCGCAAAGGATTATTAGCCGCGGAAAGTTCAGCCATTTATTTATTTTACCTTTTTATCAGCCATTATTCTGGTTTTCCGTAAAAATAATAAATGCCGGCTGGCTTAAAGTGACCGTTGGTCAGTGTGCAAAAAAGGCATTAAATTAAAGGCACTACCAGCCAACAGGGGGCGCTATTGGTCGAATTTTTACCCTAGACTTGAACCAATCGCATTCGATACGGAGCACACGATTCACCCTGTGCACCAGTTTTGTTTTAGTGTTCTGGCGCCAAAAATTGAATTGTTGAAGAAATAACCAGGGCATTCACTAAACTGTTGAATTACTGAATTGTTGCTAACTTGTTCTTGGTTTCTCCGTGTAACAAACAAAAATAATAAAAAACAAGAGAGAACGCTATAGTCGGGTGCCCCGACAATCAGATACCCGTTACTCAGGTAAAGGGAGTGCGAGGGAGATGGAGATAGAAACTTTGAACACGCATAACTTTTTAACGAATGGTCCGATTTGAAAAATTTCTTCTACATTTCGATAGGTATTGATAAACACAATAAAACTGCATTTTTACTTTTCCGAAATATTGAAATTTTTAAAATCGTATATAAGCGATTGTGGGCGTTAGAGGAGGCGTGGCACCCTTTTGAAACAAACTTGCGCTGCGTAGGAACTCCAAGAATCTTCATGCCAAATACCAATCTTCTAGCTTTTATAGTTTCCGAGATCTCAGCGTTCATACGGACAGACGGACAGACAGACAGACAGACAGACAGACAGACAGACGGACAGACGGACAGACGGACATGGCTAGATCGACTCGGCTAGTGATCCTGATCAAGAATATATATACTTTATGGGGTCGGAAACGCTTCCTTCTCCCTGTTACATACTTTTGCACGAATACAATATACCCTTTTACTCTACGAGTAACGGGTATAAAAATGTGGCCAACCATGACCTCTATTTCCCTAAAGTTGTTAGTATTTTATTTCGGTTTTCGATATTTCCGCGGCTGCACTGCTAGCAATGTTTTGACACCATCTGGTCACTCTGACTGGCTCTCCATTTTGTTTTCCACGGCAGAACCTTTTTTGCTACATCAAATTGCATTTTTATACCAATTACTCGAGCGTTTTTTAAAATTTAAGTGTTCTAAAGCAATCTTCGAGCCATGGGACGCAAGAAGAAGAAGGCCTCCAAACCCTGGTGCTGGTATCCTTTTCGCAAAACAAACCACAAACTTTTTTCCACGGCATGTGCCGCTGGCTGTATCTCCACATACATACACACAAATTTATATAATGGTATTGGAAGAAGGGTGGGGGGTATGCAGGGAAAGTGGGCACATCTTCGACACATTCGGAAAATATTCCTTAACTCTTAACTAAAAAAATAGGTACTGCAACCGAGAGTTCGACGACGAGAAGATCCTTGTGCAGCACCAAAAGGCCAAGCACTTCAAGTGTCACATTTGCCACAAGAAGCTGTACACCGGACCGGGGCTCTCCATCCACTGCATGCAGGTGCACAAGGAGACGGTGGACAAGGTGCCCAACTCGCTGCCCAATCGCTCAAACATTGAAATCGAAATCTTCGGCATGGACGGCATTCCGGCCGAGGACCTCAGGGATCACGAGCGCCAGAAGAATGGCGGAAAGTCGGACTCGGACGACGATGAGCCGGTGGCCAAGAAGAAGGTGGAATGTAAGTGCTTCCCCCAGATCTATAATCACTGAATGTCTCTAAGCAAAACTCCCTTGCAGATGCCATGAGCGTACCGCCGCCCATGATGATGCCCCCGATGCCACCACACATGCTGGGCCAATATGGCATGGGCATGATGCAGCACATGCCGCCACTTCCTCCGTATCCAATGCCCATGATGCCGCACATGATGCCGCCGCGTCCCCTGTTTCCAGCCGCCATGGCCACCACCTCGGCGGCAGCTGCTGCGGCGGCGGCCCACCATCACCACGCCGCCGCCATGGCCCAGCAAAAGCCAACATTTCCAGCGTACAGGTGGGCATCGATAGCGGGGAAAACCATATCAGAATACTGCCAATCCTTCCTTACTTTTCCGAACCGGAAATGCACAATTTTTGTCTCAGTTTTAGGTTTATTATTAAAAAAGAATTTGATTTTTGGTTAGTCCTAATACGATTTTATACATTGTCTTAAAGACCCTCACTTTCAGCCAAAAGCATTTAATTCAGTGGCTTACTATGGCACTTTCTAGATGGTTTTCTCCACATTAATCTCAGCCTCTGAAGCAAGTCCAACGACTTATTTCTGGGCATAATCTAAGCTCTTCCTCACTAACTTAATCCTTTCTTTTTGCCCTTTTCGTAAAGTAATGCTACCATAAGTGCTCCGCCCACCACCAATCATGCTGGTGGCTCATCCAGCGCACCACCAAGTGGTCCGCCCGATGCCCAGCAACACCAGCAGCGACCGCCGGCTCCGCCCGCTGCTAGCGGAGCTGCTGGCGCCGCTGTGACCACCAAGATCATGCATCCGCAGGAGGACCTAAGCCTGGAAGAGCTGCGCGCCAGGCAACCGAAGATACAGGCGCGACTGGCTGCGGCCATGGCTGCCCTTGCGAATCCACAAAGTCGGAAAAGTCCCAGCAACAATGGCGGTGCCTCCGCGTCGATGCCCGCCACCCCGCCGCCCCCGTCGCTGGCCGGGATTTCGCCCACGGGCAGCAACAGCAGCAGTGGCATGGCTAACGCGATTGTCGTCTCCACAGCCATGTCGAAGGCCCAGGAAGTGAGTTCTTATCATAGTTATAGAAACCATAGTCAATATAAATAAACAGACCGCGACGGAAACGACTTCCACTGATAAACAGGAATTACCAAACGCAACGGACTGAAACGCGGACGTGTAAAAAAGACAATTTCCTCAAAAAAAATTATACAAATAAAATATATAATTGCACATACAAAACTTGACTCACATTTGAATTTCGACTGCATTTTGCGTTCTAAGAGAATTCCATTTTTCCAAACTGGACACGATTTTTTTACACACAACTGATACCAATTTACAATTACGTCAACGTTGCAATTTTCGTAAAACGCAATGGCGCAATTACGTTTACACGACCACAGCATACGAAAGCAAACAGAATCACACGAAACAAAACAGAATTAAAAGAAAAGAATTACTTTTTTTAGCATATAGTATGATATATGTCTGTACAATTTTTTAATTAAACAAAGAAATTAATGGCAACAAAACAAACGAAACGGCGGTTTTCAATTTAACCAATTAAGATCTTTGATTTGAAGCATTTTTCCACGAAACCTAGGGAATTCGATAGAAGGGAAAGTTTTATCTTGTCTTGGTCCCCCAACCTTAATCCCCATACCAAAATCTAAAAAACCAATGCAGCTGCCAGTTTCCCCTCCCTTACATTTCGAAGAAAATAAGTAAGAAGCTGACACTCAAATCATCCTACAAGAATATACCCATTATTTCAGGGATGTACAGCCATAGCGAGAAATTTTTTATTGGGGTGGATCGATTTGATTCGATATTAGGGGCGGATTTTTGCAGTTAAATTAAGTTCCAAAAATAAAGTGTTAAGTCCTTACAATCTTTTCTTTTCTTGGACTTTTCTTTCAAGCAGTGTGCAGTTCAAGGATAATCTTTTAAAAAATAAATAAGGAACATAGTAATAACTTTTAAATTAATGTTTTCATACATTTATTTGAAACTCACAATAATTTTGAAATGTCCTTTTAAATTAAATTAATTTTCATAATGATTAGTTTACATTTGTTATCTGTTTGGGGTCGATACAACATTCAATTTAAGGCTTCTAAATATACTCGCTTAGGGAAATAGTATCATTTATTAATTTATCACCAGGATATGTTTAAGGAAATCCCCTCTCACTTAGGAAAAGCTTTGAATTGGGTTGCACTAAATAAATAATCCCTCCCAGTGGCAAGTGAGATAAACTCAATCGATTCCCAACATTTTCTTACAGACCGCCGCTCTAGTAGCCGTGGCACAGGCTCAGGCTCAGGCGCACGCCCATGCGGCCCAAGCTCAGGCCCAGGCTCAAGCCCAAGCTCAGGCTCAGGCCGTGGTCCAGGCACAAGTCCAAGCCGCCCATGTGGCACACGCTGTGGCAGCCCAGCAGCAGGCGGTGCAGCAGCAACAGCAACAGCAGCAACAGTCGGCGGTGCAGCAGCAACAGCATCAGCAGGCGGTAGCTCAGCAACAACATGCGGCTCAGCAGCAGCAGGTGAAGCAACTGGAGGAACTGAATCGGGCTGTGATGCTCCAGCGCTTTCAGGCTGCCCGACAGCCGGCAAATCCTGGCGCTGCGGCAGCGGCTGCGGCGGCCGCAGCCGTCGGCATGGTAAGTCTCAAATCCTGCGGTGCTGCGTATGCAACGCGTACAACCAATCGAAAGAATGAACTTGACTTAACAAAATCGAATTCCAAGTGCTGAGAATCTCAATCTGTAAAAGACCACAAAACAAAAACGAAACAAATACCGATCTTGTGTCCCAGGGTGGTACCAAAAAGCCAACGACAGCATTTTCGAGTGGGTTAACCAAATTTAGTGTAGAGCTTCGCCATCATCATCATGCTAATCACCTACTGGCAAATGTGTTTCAGGATTAGTGGGGGGTCCCAAATTTAAACGGATTTTCTAGCTAGATATTTAAAGATTAACCTAGCCTCTTACTCACAAGACTAATCTCTAATGTCTGCCGTTGAAATCATTTGTTGAAGTCATCAATCGATCTTGTACAAAGGGATACCACCGATGTGTTTAAAAGTATCGGAAATAGTTTTTGTATTTGTACAAATATTTACAGTTTACATAACTTTAGAGGTCTTTACGAACCTTTAAACCATTTGAGAGCTCATCAGCCAATAACAGTTTTCTCCTTAAAATTTAAACACCTTTTTGATCATGTGTGAAATAATTCATTTGGCTAACTACAAACGCTCACCAACACTACCGCTTGAGATTTCCTTTACTTTTCGAACACATCATTTTATCCAGCTTATAAACAAGGGATTTCAACCGTCTCAACTAATGTGTCTTACACCCTATGAAATTCTAAACATTATTAAGCTTGTAAACTCGAAAAATGTGTTAAAGTTACCGTTACAATTGCAGTACAGAGCAGGAGTTCAGTAAAGAGTTGCAAAGTGTTGCGCAGGGCCCGAACAGTTTTACAGTATGTATCGTTTTTGTACAACAACAAGTTTATCTTCCCCCACCAACCCAACCTAATCACTCCCTCCTAATAAAACTCACAACCCGCAAAATGATATGAGAAATGCAAGGTGCGCAATGCAACAAGATAAGTAAAAGCCAAAACAACTCCATTATAATCTTACTTAGTCGTACTTATGCAAGTAATTATGTAGTCTAAGCAAGTACCTACTCTCCTCTATCTCTCTCAATCACCCACACCCATGCGTATATAATCCACAAGATCAATACTGTCCCCAAGAAAGTTTCTAGTACGTACTGCCTTGCAAGTAAAACAGAAAACGATGAGTTACAATTATGATAATGAATGAGAGAAAAGTCGTGAGTTATGTTTAAACTATTTTGCAAGCCATGTAAGTACATTTCAATAATTTCTAATACCAAAAAAAAAAACAAAAACAAAACAATTACTTTGAATTTGTCGTAATGGTTGCTGCGTTGGTTGGTTTAATTGATTGATGATTGATTGACTGGTTGATTGATTAATTCATATCCACAAAATAAACACATGAATTAAGTAAGACTACACACCGCATTGATATGTCTCTCTATCTCTATTACCCTCGATAACTTCATCCACAAAATATACAAAAAACTGAAATATATCTCATAAGCATAATATCTAAATGTTCTTTGATCTGTAAATTGTACTACCAAATCAGTGTTTTATGTTCTTAAGATCATGCATCTCTGTCTATCTCCCACCCCCTCCATTCAGATCCCTGTCAATCCCCTTTCACATTAACACTCCATCATTCATCTGGTTTAATGCGCAGTACAAATGCTTGCCAAAGGTAGAGGACTATTGGTTGGAGATCCTTTCCATTTCATTTTCAACCGATGAGCTTGCCATAAACCTCCCCCTTAACCCAATCTCACCCTCATCCACCTCCTCCACCACAGACCAGACTCACACTCTTAGCCAAGTTTAAAACTAACTTCTAACTGAAAGATATTGGAACTTGAACTCGACCCCATGCCTCCGGTTAGTAAATCAAATTACTATTTCTTTCTCTTAAGTGCGAATACGATTAATTTATTTACGTTGCTCCAATTGAAGTGCAACTCAAACATTAAGATACAAAACCTTATATGGTTTGCAATGCAATCCCCTCACACCTTCTTCCACACCATCGTCGTCGTCAGTTCAGTTTCCGAATTGTAAGTACTTTTCTTTTTAAATCAACAAACTATTTAATTACAACCGAAAAAAAAATAAAATATTGTTTTTGCCATGGTGAGAAGAGCAGAAGTCTCGTCTCTTCTCTCCTCTCTACTCAATATTCTACTCTATATATCTTGTCTCTGCTCTATCATACATTTGTAATGCGATGCAAAAATGTTTTCCACCCACAAAAAAACCAAACACACATACACACACCTCTTATCCATTTATTGAATAAGTACGCAAAACCAACTTATTAATATTTTAAATGAAAAAAACCAAAAAAAAAAAAACAATACAAACATAATTAATAACAACTTAGCTAATTTTGTGTACAATGGCTTCAATATAGACCCGGCTAAAGTGCCATCAAGAGTATTAATCCGATATCTCGTTTCCATGCTCTTCTATATCTTTCTCTCCTCGTCCGATCCGTCACCTCCAGATGCCGTTACCTGGTCACATGCAGCTGATGCAGCCGATGCTGAGACCGGCCATGGCCATCGGTCCCCACGGAGCTCTCATCGGCGGGAATATGCTAAGAGCAGCCGGTGGGCACGGATTCAACGGCATGCCTGCAGGTGAGTAGATCAAGGAAAACCCTTCTTGAAGTCAATACTCAGCGGCTAATATGTTACTTTCTGTTTAGGCCTGCTGCCCATGCAGATTGGATTGCCGGGAATGCCGGGGGCTTTACCAGCTGGAGCGATGGCGATGCCAGGAATGGGCGTGATGCTGCAAGGACATCCAAACATGCTGCAGATGATGCAGCCGCGCTTCAGATGATGTCTGCCCGCTGCGCCGGGTCTGTTGCAGGCGCCAGCAGCCCAGCCGCCAACGCACCTGCAACCGCAGCCGCATCCCCAGCACGTGCAGCCTGCTGCGCGGCCCTTTTCCAGGACCACGGCCGCTCTGCAGGCTCAGCCGCCGCTGTTGAGTCTGCCGCTGCCACTGCTTTTCCACGAGTGAGGCAAGAGGATCATGCTTATAGTTGCAAACAGCAAACAGCGTCCGCACTCAGCAAGCAAGTTGTTTTGAAAACTCCAACCAAAGTCAGTTCTTTTTCAATGTATAACAGTTTTTGAAACACAACACCCTCAACACACACACACACACACTTCGTGGCCACACGCGCTACCCACTAATCAGCGGTTATGCCTAGTAAACCAGTCGATGTCATATATATATATATATTTCGTTCATCTAAAGCACTCCATTTTAGCTTTTGTTCCAATCCAAATTGTTTAATTTCCCTAATCCGACCTTCTCGATGTGCGTGCATAAATACATCTTTTAGATATATTATTCGTGCCCTTTGTATAACACAATGTACCACAACGCTAAACCAACCACACACACTAATACTAAACATCTGAAGCTACTTTGCTGTGCTGTAGATCTCTATCTTTTATCTGTATCTATATCTGTATAATCAACAAATTAATCGTTGACACTATCTATACGAATTTTGGTTTTTTTTAACATTCTCTTTCTTTTTTTTTAGTTTTATTTAGTGAGCATATATTTTAAACACAGCCACCTACACACACTCAAGTTGTTTAATTATATCTCCTCCAAAACAAATGAAAAAGAAAATCTTCGAAATCACACAAAAACCAAAACCAAAAAACCTGAACGCTCAAAGCTCTGGGTATGTTGACAATTGCCATAAGCAGCATTTTTGTGTTGTTTTTGTGTTATTCGTGCGTAATTTATACTTTCGATTCTTTCTCTGTTCATGTGAAACGCTCTGCAAACTGTTACAATGTTATACAATTCATAAAACTTCTGTTCAGGCCCCAAGTTGTCTAGACCTTCGTTCATTCGTTCAGTTGCGGCTGGCAAAAAGTAAGTTCTACCTTTCTTTACATAGTATATTTAACTAAATACATACAAACGTATTTATTAAAATATTCAACATTTCTTTGTATCGTTTATGTTCTTTTGGTATGTAATATATATTTGGTGTGTGTCATCGCGAGACAACAGATCAGAGCAGGTATCTACATTCAATTTGTTTTCCTTTTTTAATAATTATATATGCATATACAATACTATCTATCCTAAGTCATTTGGTTATGGTATGGTTGGTACTAAACAACAAAAACAACAGCGACTACAATAAAACAAAATTCCCATCCCCAGTAAATCCGCTAAATAGCTTTTAGAGTGGCCTATAGAAGAGGCATCTAGATAGGAATTTCTCACGTGTTAGTAAGTACACTCGATACATTGTTTTGGGATTGATCTTGATGCTTCTGTTTTGTTGTTACCGTAGCATTCTTCCAAAGTCCCCAGTTATCAACATCTAGCTTCCTTTCCACAACTTCAAATAGTCTTAGAACTAATAAAAAAATAATACTCGATTACTTGACCCTTCATAGAGACTCTCAGGCTTTTGTTAATCCGATGGTAAACCTATGAAATTGTAGCTAGCATAAGTAGTTGATTGACAGTTAATCAGTACTAGTCGTATCTCTTTTGTTTCGTTATGTTTATGGAAAGCAGCGCATGAGTCAGATTGTTCTCCATGCCCCGACGAGATCTTCGAATACTCCTAACCCAGTGTAGCCTAGGGTAGTTAGACTTAGCACTCAGAACCCCGGAGAGCACCACACGTCACACTAACTAACACTCACCTTTGTTTGAGTATACCTATAGTAAACACTTGTAACCCAACCATTATACTATATATCTATGTATAAATACATGTATTAATGTAACTATACCGTGTAATTTAATCATAAGCGATGACAAGTGAAGAACTGCCCAAGCAGAAGCGAGTGAATCCGAATATTCCCCGCACTCGGGCCAGTTCAGCGCAAAATTGATGTTGGACTTTTGGGTCTGGCAAATTCGCCGCACCGCCATCGGGATATCGCCGGCCGGCCATATAAATTTCGTTGGCCTGGTTCGATAGTCCTGCGGTGTTAGAACGGCGTGCTTCAGACGAGAGTACCTCAATGCAAGACAGACAATATCCCAGATTTGGTGGCAATACTCTACTCGTATACGATTCACACACTATCCCCGACTAAACTCGCATCTGTACACAGTCGTTATACTCGTACTCGTAGAATATATTCTCTCTCTCTGGTAACTGTATTGCGAAGACTTTGTAAATATTTGATGGACGCATTTCATTTTGTAGAGTTGCTTTAACTTATCACTTGTGCTTTATTTTCGTCGGGAATGCAAATCAATTTAACTTTTTTATTTATGAATAATAATAATTGTTTAAGTCACAAGGGTTGTTAAGGTATTTAAAATATTATAACAAAATGTTATTAAATTTCTGGAATATATATAATGGTAATATTTTAGAAACCCCAAGAAGATTTTAATTTGATATTTTCCAAAAATTACATTTTTTTTTACTATTTTAATAGTTATTAATATTTGTATTTAGTTTTTGCGGCAATAAAAAAAATCATAATTGCAGATCTATGAAAATATAGTTATCTAAATTACTATCTAAATTATTAACTACGCTTTCTAATTGCCAATTTGAGGCTGTGTTATGTTAGTTAACCGAGACAATTGCATAATGTCAAATCAATTAAAATTTACTTTCGTTTACGTTTAAGTTTCATTTGCATTTCCCGTCTGTAGTCAACTTTTAGTGTTTCTTTTTGGTGGTGGTCCCTTAAAAATTATAATTATTTCTTTTGGCAAATTACTCTTTTAACCATTAAATTCAATCCATGCAATGCACGCGTTCATTTGAAAAGAGTACAGCTAATAGGCTACAAGTTTTGTTAACATTTAATGGGCTTTAGGTGTTTTGCGAAAAGAAAAGAAACCTAAGAACTAAGAATTCAATTTTAAAATTTACAAATTAGTCCACCAATCTCTGTCTGTCTTTGCGCTGGGCGACACGCGAGTAGCTGAACAAATGGCAGTCACTGTAATACTAAACCCCACACAACCGATCCAAGAGAGTAAATGTCTGCTGCGTTCAGTCGAAAGCGTGTCACATTAATTTTGCTGAGCGAAAAGTCCCCTGCGTCCGTCCTCCCCCTTCTATCTAAATCTATAAATAAGTGGTATATGTCTATCTTTGGATTATGTTTTGCATGCCCTGAAGAGTATGCCTTCCGACCACACAAGTACAAGTTCGAATCGGACGCAGGCGATGTGCCGGAGTCTAGTCAGGATATATATGAATGGCTTGGTCCTGTATATTGTAACTCTGAGGCGAGGGCACATCACAGTTATCGAGCTAACTGTTGGACTTTTCGGTCCTTGTCTTGCGACCACTCAATCGTTATATCCACACCGCATAACACCACTACTATAGCTATAACTATCGGTATCAGACGAACCGCCTTTGCATACTACGCGTCTTGTACAATCCACACAACCCGGCGGCAGAATCACCAACCACATCGACTACACCACTTCTCAGAGCATCCGTATAATGATGGATCCGAAAGAGATTTGCGATAATGTTTGTTTACACATTTTGTTTAGTGTTGATTTACTCATTTATCAATGTAAAGTTAATCTATAATGCTTTGATAGTTGCAACTACTTTTTTGGGAAAGTATTTCAAGATCGAACAATTTTCAAACTAGTGAACGATAAGAATTTGTTTTGCCAAAGATCTTTGAAGCTTTCGACCAAAGTTTTTTTTTTATAATTAATCTTTGATTAAATATAAATGTTAACCATGTTTATATTTTTCATAAGCTTTAAACCATTTTTGTTGCATTTACTTTTAACTCAAGCTTTCGGAATTAACAATTCGATTTTTCCTTATCCATTTCTGTTCGTTCAACAAATATAATCACACAAATACTTAGCTAATGCCTATACTATATTTAAAGCAAATGCATAAAATCAAAAAACCAACAAATTTGAATATGTTAAATCATTTTTAATGTTGTAATGTAAATGAAAAGATGCAAAAACCAGGAGGAAAACAAAAAAAATATATATATTTAGCATTCTTGTACGTAAAATGTTTTTACCAAAACGAAAAAAAAGAAAATATACAAAGCAAGTTATATAAGCAATTGTTTAAATTCGTTTAAACCAATATAAAGCAAACTACTATTAGGAAAACAAAAATGCATAAAAATAATATTTCTAGTTTAATGTTTCGATTGTTCTCTATTCTTTTGAAATTAATTTATTGAAATTTTAATAAATCAAATAAAAATGAAGATACATGAGTTTTCTTGGGTGGATTGGGTTTCAGATTGGACTTAAATGGAGTTGAAGTTTATCAGAAGAGTGTACATAATTTGATTGTACTATCCCATTTTTTTCAGGGAATTATCCTTACAACTCTGATGACTCATTGGGCTATCCCCAAGACGTATCACTCACTCTGCTGCCCATGAATAAAATCAGAAGCCAGGAACTTTCCATGATGAATAACAAACAAGTTAATTAAAATTGAATTTCAAATATTGACTAGAATACAGATATTACTCGGACTTGGGCTCGTCTACTATCTTTTCATATTTATGGGTCAATAATAAGTAAACGGTAGGCCTGTGATGGCTGTAAGCGGTGTGGGACTATTTTCAGGGGCTTGCCAGTCAGTCACAGGGCCACAGCTGGAGATTTCAATGGCTGGATTAATATCGCCCTGGCGTGGGAGTTCTGTATATTATTATTATTATTTGTGGGATAGCCCAGGGAGCGTGCCAAAAATTACTTTAATTCATTTCCAACGTGCTAAACCGTCTTAGCGGCTGACTAATTCAAGTTCAGTCGAATTCCAAGAGAGCCACATGGAGCGGGAACCACTCACGCAGACCGGTCTCAAAAAAGTTGACTTGACTGGCGGCTCACTTGACTTTTAGTTTCGTTTCGAGTCTCGACGCTGGCGGTTGTGTTCCCGCTATTTAAGTGATCTGAAAAAAGGTGTGTTAAGTGACCCGAACTGTTGACATTTGGTAAAGATTTGTCCAGCAAATCAAATAAACTCGATGGTCATAAAACCGAAAACAGGGCCAAACGAAAGATTCGAGGCACAAACTTTGAGTCGCGCCAGATGATAGGGTTTGCATAACTGGAGTGGGCCAAAATTGGCTCACTGGTGGCTTTAAGCCATTCACAATTGTCCCCAACTGGGTTGTAACGAAAAACACAAAGACTGTAACAAAAATAAACCAAATAAAAGTAACTAGTTGAGTAAGGATGGAAAGCCCCACTGCAGTGAAACCTGATTAAAAACCATTAATAATGGAACTACACTTTTACAAACATACCGCTTAGATACGCCCCCAGCCGAAAATCGGAAAGGGAACAAGTTAAGAAAGTATACTTTAAAGCTGACTCACCTAAAAAACTTGAAAAATGCGTGCACAAAACGTTCATCATCGAAAAAATGCCCATATCATCAATAAAATTTATTAGATGGAACAATCGAAGAGAATGGCGGTCAGTCGGAGTGCGCCCGTTGAAATGCTAATGTCTGAATTGCGAGACCCAGCTTGAATTTTGATGATGAGGTCGAGTGCTTGAGACACGGAGATACAAAGATGGCAAAGATACTCTAAAAATAAAGTTTGAATGATGTGCCAGACATTTGGAGAGGTGCTGAAGAAGAAGATTATTTTTATTGCTTCCTCTAGATGTTTTAAGAAAAATGATAGTATTAAGTATATTGGTTTACCAAAATATTCCCTCTGAAAAGGGTATACAAAACATCGTTGAACTTCCTCCGAAATTCTGTTCTGATCTTGTGGTTAGATAATGTACCTCAAGACTCGCTTTTAGCCAGAAAAAAATCTTTGTTGTTTGGCAACTTAGTCAGAATTTGGCCGATTCGAAACAGACCAAAGGCAACTTTCAAATAACCAAGTGAACCAAAGACAACACAAAGTGTGACTCACACGGAGAATAAGAAGGCCAAGTATTTGACGGTGGAGGCTGGTCCAAGTGACAAAATTAGACAGAGAAAGAAATCTAGAAAATTCCAGAGTAAATAAATAAATAAATTGTAAATGTAGAAAATTGTTGAAATATTTTATAAATCAAATCTATTAATCTTACCTTATTAAATGAATCCGAATTTGGTTTTTCCGAGTGTCTGATCTGGTTGACTTTATGTTTATGGCTTGGACAAGGCCGTTGTGGCTTAACGGAAGCTTAAATGAGTAGAGCAGCTAATATTAATTGATTTTTTCGGTATTTACAGTGAATTTATTAGAGCCATGCTGCGTTTGAGTTGGGGACTGCTCCTTTTGTGGGCGGTTTCTGCCCTGGGAAACGACAATCTTCGCGTGGCCTACGAGTGGCGGGAAATGGACTTCAAGTACGACAGCCCTGACCAGCGATGGTCGGCCATCGAGAGGGGCGAGTTCAAGCCGGCCAATGTGATACCCTTTGGCCTGGAGGTCGCCGGCCACCGACTCTTCGTCACTTTGCCCAGATGGCGGGCCGGAGTGCCGGCCTCGTTGGCCTACCTTGATCTTAATGGTAAGCGCATGAGTTGCATTGTTGCAGCTGCCACAGCATTTGAATTTAAATTTGAATATAATTGCCCCATGCAGTTGCACTATGTGTGCCAAGAACTGATCTGGGATCTCAAATCTCAGATCTCACAGCTCGGCAATTGTTCGCCTGATCAACTTGACCATCCAAACAATTCCGTTTCCTTTCGCACTTGCGGCAATTAGCATGATAATTCCGCTCGCTGGCGTCATTAACTGTCTGACAACAACCTCACACCGCAAATCGGTGCATACTGGATATATACACTGTACACATACTGGGGTTCATTTGGGGTTCAGTGTGGGGGCTGTGAAGTAGACAATAAACACTTACATTTGGTCATAACAAGTCCACTGGTTGTTTGAGATATGTACTCTTAAAATCGTTTCTCAGCTTGTAGTTTGAAATTCTAAATGCTATAAACTCAGATATTAGTCGTAAAGTGTGCTTATTTGAATATTCCTGTATAAATTGTATTCAATTTCAAGTACGTAAATAAAGTTACTTTACCTTTTACCGCCTCACCAGCAAGTGGGCCGTTGCCTTAACCACAACTCAATCTCGGCTTATTAGTCAGTTAATCAGTTTAGACATGTGCAAATTTGTGCGAATTACTCACCAGCAGTCAGCAAATACACAAAATTTTTCCAACAGTCCAATTAGCAGGATCCAAAACAAACAAGCAATGCAAATGACTAAATTTAAATGCAACACAACAAAAAAATCAACAATAAAAATGAACCTTCAAATATTATAAAAATATTAAAAAGCAAATAAATAAAATAGTCGCTAAAAACGCTGTAAAAAATATTGAAAAAATATACAACCGAAAAAAATTTAATTTGTTTTCATATCATAAATTTTTAAATATTTTTTCCATCATATTACTGTTTTTTTTATCTTTTAAAAACAAATTAAAATGATTATGAAAACAAACATCACTTGATTATTCAACAAATCTGCTGTTTAAATGGGATACGTTTACTTACTGTAATATTTCTAAATAGAGACAATTTAGTCCAAAAATTTGTGTAATATTTTTCATAACTTTACTTACTTTTACAATTGTATTTCCTTACAGATACTTCCAGCAAGAGTCCTATGCTGCAGCCCTTCCCCAGCTGGCAGGCTCACAGTCTGCAGGAAGCCGAACCCGAGTTGGTTTCTCCCTTCCGCGTACGAGCCGATCGGTGCGGACGCCTCTGGGTGCTAGACTCTCGGATCTCTGGGGTTCTGGAGCAGACCAAGATCTACGGGGCAGCCCAACTGTTGGTCTACGATCTGCATAACGATGATCTGCTGAGACGGCATGTCTTGCCCGCCGGTCAGTTGAAGCAGGGATCTTTGTTGGCCAATCTGGCGGTTGAGGATTCCGATTGTGAGAACACCTATGCCTACGCAGCCGATTTGGGCAGTCCCGGCCTGGTGGTTTACTCGTGGAAGGACCAGGAGTCGTGGCGAGTCCAGCATCACTTCTTCCACCCCGATCCGATGGCCGGTAACTTCAGCATCAATGGCATTGAGTTCCAATGGGACGATGGTCTATACGGTCTGGCTCTGTCGAAGCCACTTGAAACGGGCTATTCCACCTTATACTTTCATCCCCTTTGCTCCACGACGGAGTTCTCGGTGGATACGGCGATTTTGCGAAACAAGACCCTGGCCACATCGTCGATGATCTATCGGGAGTTCAAGGTCCTGGGTTCGAGGGGACCCAACACTCAGGCTGGAGCCGAGTTTTTGGATCCCGCCACAGGCGTCCTTTTCTACGCCCTGCCCAATCTGAATGAAGTCGCCTGCTGGCGCACGGCCACCGACTTCAGTCACAGTTCCCAGAGTCGCATCTTCAGGAGCAACGACACTTTGGTATTCCCCAGTGACATCAAGGTGGATGACCAGCAGCGTCTTTGGGTTCTTTCCAATCAGCTGCCCGTCTTCATCTACGACGAATTGTACGCGGGTTCCATAAATTTCCGCATTTTAACTACCAGTGTTAAGGAGGCCATTGAGAACACAGCCTGCGAAATTAGAACTTCCCCTCTGCCGGATGTGATCAACAAACTTGGAGATATACTGAACACGAATATCAAGGTGAAGGTGAATTCGGCTGCTTCCCTGGGGAACCTGAGCTCCCTGATGATTGGCTTGTGTTTGCTGATGAGCTTTAGGATCTAGATCCCCAGAGCGGTACAAAGTATCTTGCACACCAGAATGAAATATATTTTCGGCAGTTTAGGAACTGAAATTATTTTGTAACAGATCTTGGAAAGAAAAGTTCTGTTGCGATTTTAAACACTATTCTGATTTCTTAAACGTATGAAATATTTTTATTTGAGTGCATCTGTATTATGTTAAGTTGTAGGCTAAGACAACCGTAACCTTGTTCGTGATGTTGATTAAATGTAAGAAGTGCGAAACCAAGCCAGCTTGGTTCTTGACTCAATATTTAGTTTGCTTTTTCTCCTGCTTTTCCTTCTTTTTATAAGCAATGGCTATATCGATGGTCTCATCGCTGGTTTGGGACTGACCATCCTCGGAGTTCGCGGCCAACTTGGCCTGCTCCTTCTGCTGCATCTTCTTAATGAATCCGCCGCAGAAAAAGAGGGTCATCTGGAAGGAAAGATTACTTATGAATATCATTCAGCGATAGAGGATAACCAGTCCCACGTGTTCTAGTATTCCAATCAACCCCAGGACAGACAGACCCAGAAGAAATCCCAGGGAACCACCCACATCCGCTATGAATTGTGTGGTGTCATAGCTGGGACGCTCTTCAATCATCTGCAAATGGATCATAACAGGTTCAAGCAAATTTCCATGCATCATATTATTGCGGGAACCCTACCGATATCAGTTTTGTTGTGTAGTATATATAGATTTGGGTGCGGGGCTCTGGTTGGTTGAAGGCCTTGCGGTTCTGTATGAAGGTTGTGTAGATTCTCGATTGGCAGGGCTGAATACAGTCACAGTCAAAGTCATCCTCATTTTCATATACACTAAAGAACACAAAATGACAAACTTAAAAAGTCGCAATAAATGCTTATCCTTACTCCTTATAGTCCGATATTAATTTTCTCATGGAAACTGAGTCATTGCAGGGCTCACTCGCAATTTCGTGCATCCAAGGTCCCGAGCACTGCATATTATCAGCCAAATCCTGCCAGATGCACTGCTCACCACACTGAAAGGATTCCAAAATGTTAAGTTAACTTATAAATGGATTGTTTCTAAGCTTACCTTCAAGTCACTATAATCCTCATCATTGGAACAAGCCTCTTGTCGGGTTTGCACATTGGAGAAGTATTGCGTTTGAAGCTTGATCTCAATTTCCTCATTCACGCTCACAAAAACATATTCCACACGCCCCGAACCCTTCATATTGATTTCTTGATAAGAAAATGATTTAAAGATTTTGTATATAAGATTTAATTTATAGTTTGCTTACCTGTAAAATTCTCCTTGTTGTCGTGTATAAAGACATGCCAGCCCACACCACCTGTATCCACATCGCTGGTGGAAGTGGTCAACATGGAATGTTCCAGCATTAGGGAGTAGCCCACGTCTTTCGATACTCTCTTGGCGGGTTCCTTGGGCCTTAGGGTATAGCAGCGACCCATATAAAAATGTAGACTGGTGTTCATTACCACATCTAAATGAAATCAATGTAGGTTTAAGGTTTTAAAAATATTAGAAATCTGTATAACATACTATTTTCATTTTCGTTTAGTCCGTAAAATACAAAAGTGTCGTCCATATCGTGCGTGCTATTTTCGAAGAACTCCTCCAGAGATACTTCCCCAAAAGGATACTTCATCCAGCAGGTGGCGTACTTCGGATGCGGACAGGCACCGCCGGAAAGGCGCTACAGGAATATATTTGGATTTAATAACGCTAGCTTCAGAGTTTAACCCTGCAGTAACCTTCCACTAACCGTTAGCACCTCCTCCTTATAAGGTGGCTCCCGACATATGGTGACTGCCGGCATTTCGATGGTTTCGTTCAGGCTGTAGTAGGAATGCGTGGAGATGGGTGGATCGTAGAGCTTGGCGAAGCACTCGTACAACTGGACAATGACCACGATGCAGCAGGCGAAGAGCACCAGGTAGCGGATGAGCTTGGCTGGATCACGGAAGATCCAGGCCCGAGTCTCCGACCAGTAACCCATGGCGTGCGGAAAGTGAAACTCGAGTGAGCTGGCTGGATATGGATACCCGTTTCTGTCATGGCTCAGGGGCCAATATCTTTGGCCTGTGTGCGGCTTGTGCAAATTCTCACAGTTGGTCAAGATAAGACTAATATTGATTTACGTGCCGTGGTGGCGATAAAGCTCCATACAACCCATCGATGGGGACTTTATAGCAGGACATATGTGTGTGGCCGTGTTTATCCCTGTTGTTTACAAAACGCTTAGTATCGCTAATCTAGGCGTAACATTACCCATAATTAATTAATTAAAGATAAGGGTTTGTCAGATAATATAGTAAAATACAAAACATTTTCTTTCAAAAACAAATCCCAATCGAAATGAATGCCTTATACAAAGGGTTTTCTAGATATTGTGCTTAAATACAAAACAAATTCTTTCAAAAACATTTCCCATTCCAAAAGCCTTATATAAAGACCCATTTGCGATACCTTAGCCTATCATCAAAGCACCTCTCGCACGGGCATAGTTTGACCTTATAGACAGCCAAAGCGAAATCTATGCAAACACCTAGCCATTAGCGAGCTATGTATATGGAAACTATATAAACACATCGGGATATATGGTCGAAGCTTTTGGGCCACAAACAAACAATGCGTGGTGGATCCAGCTAGATCGAGTAGAAGACATTCCTCAGTTGTGACGTTAAATCAGAGCAGCAAAAAGATCCCAACCCAAAGCGACCCACTGCTATATACCCAAGCCCCCTCTATGTACAACGTTATGTACATGCTGGGAAAGTCAAGAAAGAAAAAAAAAAAGAAGAACTAATAAACAAAAAGAAACTTGCTACTAAAAATAGACAAATTGAAACATTTCATGAGATGAAAACACCAACACAACGTGGACATGGACGTGCTGACGAGCACGGCAAAAAATTAAAGAAAAGAAAACGTTTCTTTACAGATACAGATACAGATACGATCGCATCAGATCTGTGTATCTGGCGTATCTGTGAGATATGTTGACGGACTTGTCGGTCCGTGTACGCGTACCACACGGCGTATGCGTTCTGCGCCCGTGGATCCGTATGGTCCGTATAGTTAGTGCCCAGGACGCAGTCCCTGTGTGCGACTGTGTATCTGTATCTACATAGTAAATTTTAAATTTTAGATACTCTCGAATACATAGAGAACTGCAGAGTAGAGCGAACGTTCCGTTCCGTTCGCTTGTGTTGAACTTCTTCGCAACTAAATAGCTTTTGCTTTAAATTTAGAACACAGCGGCGGCTATATTAAACGCATATGAAATGTTTTTTAGATTCAGTAGGTATGCTGCTGGCAAGGTATATAAAGAATCCACCAAATATAATATATATACATCTATATATTCAACTAGTACGAGGTCCTACATCCGATATTTGTATGAAGAACTTTACCTGCCGTTTCATTATTTTATATTATCTGCCCCTAAAACTTTCAAAACTTATTATACATATTCGATCCGACCCAAATACATATGTGGAATATTCTTCCTTCGCTTTTTGTGGAGTATGAAATATGTTTTAAAAATACTTTTTGCTTGTCGCTCATAAATTTCTAAAAACAAAATCGAAAAATACTTTTACATTCGGCTCGGTACTGACTCATTTCCATGCTGTCTATATGGCTATGTGGCTTTATGGCTGTACATGATTAATCAGACCGCATACACACATTACGCGCAGAGGCGTCCGTAGGGGGGGGCTATGGCCCCCCGTGAAAATGGGAAATATTCAAATATTTTCCCATTTTCACTCATCATTAATAAAAGTCTCGACGCTATATAGACTTCGATTATTGCAATTCGCTGCACTTGAGTTCTATAGTATAGTAGTGGCTGTATAGTCGATTCTATGGCTGGCTGCCTGGGGTACTTGGCTGCAGTCAGTTTAATTGGGTGACAAATGCTTACAGAAATAATTTTTAATGCTCCACACATCAGTGACTAATACTAAATGATTCGATTGGATCGGCTAATTAATTACCGATAGATGGCATCTACATGCAACTATGAGTTCATTTATAAGTAGAGAAATCTTCTGCGGATTGGTTTTGCATTATGCGTGTGCGATTTTCAATTGAGCCAAGGCAATTAATCATTTCAGACCACACGGGTCCACATCAACACCCAGCTGAGGGCTGGAAAACGTTTTCCGTTTTATAGATTGCATAAATATCTAAACAAAATTGTGTATTAGGAAAATAAACATTTTTGGATTGGTTTTGGCCAGAAACCACAACAGTCGAGGTGGAAATAGTTTTACCAAAATTATATCACACCTTTAAGAAAGGAATTTCGTGGAAATTTGCATTATAATTTGTCATTTTAATTTATTTAATTAATTAATTGTGTCACCTATTTATAATTATTTATATTAAGCTAGCTTAAGATTAAAATCTATAAGCTCACTAATGGGGTTTGAGCATAGGCGTCCTGTATTTGGCTCATTAGCAGCTTTTTTGATTGGCAATTTTTTTTTACAAAAACCATCCCTAAGTTTCTGTCACGATTGACGTGAGTATTTTGATATTCCAGTATTTATCGTACAGTATTAAAACATTGATTAGAGGTGATTTTTTGTTATATTCAAATTTCACAATTTAATTATAATCTTTATTTAGTGAAAGGATATTGGTACTTCAAAGTAATTTGTCATCTTTATTTTATTTAAAAGATATATCCCAGTATTTTAAAATCAATTTTTAAAGGAAAATAAAAATATTTTTGAAATAATTATAATGATAATAATATATATTTTTGTTAACGGTACTTCTTTTTTCTATTTTGACGCTTAGAACATCAGTTTTCTCTGTTAGTGATCAATCAAATAACAAAGAGGATCCGTAGCCAGAACATGTAAGTATATGTACGATTATAATAACTGTAGGATTGACAGTTGCAAGTGCAAATGCCAGATTTCCTCGTTCATCGTTCCATTTCGAAAGGAATTTGGCGAGGCGTTTAATTACCAGATATTTCGTAGGATGGCCAGAGCCTCTGTTGCATAACCCACACGTAATGCAGGAAGTATTCCTTCATTTGTCATGCCATGTGCTACCTGGCAACGTACCTCCTTTCTCCTCCTTTCCCCACCACGCTAAATCTTTTGCGAAATTAAGAGAGATCTCTCGGGCATTGGATGTGGATGTGGGCATGGGATCGGTGCACTAGAGATGCAATGCAGATGCCGAGTACACGACGTTGACCGAAGATCGGCGCTCGAGGATTACGAATTACGGGTTGGGGGTTGGGGCTTGGGGACTGAGGAGCAACTGGCCGACGATGGATATTTTTATATCGACAATTTGGATGGGTTCCAATGCATTTAGACGAGAGTTATCTATAGACTATATATGTATTTTGGTCACGGTTGGCGTTTTTAAAATATTTTCATTCTGTGTGAACCAATTGGTGCAAAATTTTTAGGGAATACCATTTGAGAAAAATTTCGGGCAGGGTTACTGATATACATATCTAAAAGAAACTCATTGGGAGGGATGTTAATAGAGAAGGGTGTATTTACACCCATATCTAAGTGAACAGCTTTTACAGTTTGATTTCGGAAATTAATATTCATATTTGAATAAATGAAATTTTTCTTAAGGCTCGCTATTTTTAATATATTAGTGTTAAATATTTACTTATGAAAGTATAATATAAAATTTCTATTAGAATCGATTTTATTTGTTAGTTTTCTATTAATGTATTTCTTACTTAATGAACCACATATTTTTATGTTAATGCTAACGTTTTTTGTTAACGATTTTTTTAATACTCTAATGCATGTAAAAAAAAATATTTAAAAAAAGTTGTTAAAAAAAATTATACAAAAAATTATTTAAAAAAAATGGTTAATTTAAGTAAGAAATATTTAATGAAAACTACCAAAAAAAGCGTTTCTAATAGAGCTAAAAACTAATACAAATATTATGCCTTAAATGTGTATCTAATAAAGGCAGATAAAATTGACAGAAAAAGCATTTATGAGAAGTAAAGAAGACTTAACACGGATATAAATCCCCCACTCTGCGGAAAGGAAGCGTGGTATTCAAAAAGTATGCAGCAAAAATGCACACAATTAGTTGTAGGGAACCGAATTAAAACTGTGCAAAATAAAAAATATCAGCAAGCTTATATTTTTTTGGCGGCTAAAAAATAATAATTAATAAGCAAATAATTATTTAATAGACAATGATAATATATAAAATACTTTTTTGGGACTATTTCAAATATGGGTCATGTTTGATGATGATTTATGGTCTGTCGTGCAAGAAACAGCAAAAGCCTTATAGAAAAGCCATTCGCAAATGATCCACTGACCGACTTTAAGGGGTTCAGGTGTGTACCTGAGGCTTTACGCTTTCCCTGTGATCTTCGGTTCTGTCACAACCCCTCGTATCTACCCCCCAAATAAAAATGCCATTCAAAGTGTCTTTTTTCTTGGCAGCAACGATGGGTGGTGCTGAATTCAGCGGTGCTGGTGGTGCAGGTGCGGAGGAGGACCTCGCACATCGCAGTGTGGCGGCAGCTTCGAAATAGCCCATTGCAAGCAATAATTGTTGCTGCCTCGTGTAGACAAGCACCCCTTAAACACCCCCTCGAACGCCCTGAAAAAGTTGAGGGAGACCGCCAGTGCCAAAATACACGAGAAAAAGCATCACTATCTTGACACTAAATTGCAAAATTGCTTTGCGTCAATGACTCAAAACCAAAATGTGTTTTTGTTTTTTTTATTACAAAATGGGAACAGAAAAATGGATTTGTATGTTTGCAAGGATGTCGGGTAGTCATATAGAATATCTTAAAATCGCCCCCGGGGAAAGCTATTACTTATGACTACTTAATGTTCATTCTCTATTAATACCAATAAACTTATGTATAAGGGATTTCTAGCTAAAGATTATACACCAACTTTGCATAAATGAAAAATTAAACCTAAAATAATTTTGGCTTTTTAACTAAATTGTTGTTTTTTTGTTTTAACTGTCTAGTTTATGTTTTGCTCCTGTTTTGCCCGCAATTCTGTTCGACAATGTCACAGATTTTGTTTCAGAAACCTACAAGAAATTATGATAATTTTATATGTGAGAAAAGAATTGAGAGCAGCATCCCCAGCCCAAAAGAATAAAGGGGAAAAGCACTCACACTTGAATGAGAACTGAGACTTTTCAAACTATAAATATTCCCAAAAAATGTTTGAAAGTTGTTTTTGTCAGATTTTCTGCGTTGTTGCTTTTTTGCGTATTCTTTTTTCGCTAGATATTGTTGTTTTGTTAAATTTCAAATATTCTAAGCGCTTCAACTCATTATGAAAAGCATTTGTCCGATCCCATGCAGAGGGTGTTTATGAATATTTCTTTTCTTTTTTTCATTTCATATATTTTTCTGCCAAAAATATTGCATCTGTAATTTTGTAATTGGTCTGAAAATTATGAATAATTTTTGTGTCGGAATGTGACACGGTTGCAAGAGGGGAGGAAATTTTAATTCTGTTGGCATTAATCATAATTTCTTTTGTCTGCGTTATGGATTTGATAAATTCCCGACAAATCGGTACAATTTTATAATGCACTCGTAGTGGCAGTAGTATTTGTATTGGGTTTTAGCATTGAAAGCTAGAGATTTTCGCATCGCATTGCTCTGAAGGACGCCGACTACATTGATTTGATGTGGCATTTCTCTGGCTATCTATCTATATCTAGAGTGCGAGTATTTCGTCTACTACGAATGTGTGTGTTTTATGCTTCTTATTTTTTGTGCTTTGTGGCTGCTCGCATTCTCTGGCTCATCGATGTTTTCTTGAAGTTCACTTCTTTATTTTTGGCAGTCAGAAATTTTCTATGCTTATATCGTTGGGCTAGATCATCAATCATTAGCCCGAAGGATCTGGGTTTTGGGTTGTCCGGGTCAACCATGATCCAGATAGATGTTTATCGATCTGCATTCCCATTGATTGCTGTCGATCGATCCCCTCGAACAGCTGTTCAGCCACTGTTCGTAAAGTGATCGCCGATCAGAAGGAAACCCACCCACTAGCGCCGCCTGATCTCTTTTTTCCACCCACATCAGTGCCAGATCGAATTGGCATTGAGGTGACCAAAAACCAAAACCAGAACAAAAAGCGAAAAATGATCACCGAGAAAAACAAATAAAGATACCCCCATCCATACACATGTGTGCGTCTAGAAATGATATGTGAAATAAGTAAAAAGAAAGCTCGGCGCGAAGAAAGAGCGAGGGATTCTGGCGGAGAAGAATTGCCTCCCTGCTGAAAAGTTGTCATTGAAATGAATTTTACTATTCGAATTGACTCATGGGAGAAATAAGAGAGAGCTCACGCAATCGCCGGAGAAGAAGCTTTTCGCTCTCGATTCCGATTCCGCAACGATCCTGATTGCATCATATGCTCACACATATGCCCCCCATGCCATCCCATCCCCCAAAGAAATGCCCACTTGCTAGAGAAGAGGAACCAGAGCAGCCAAGTGCTAGACCGAAAAAGGGAGCAAGAAAAACCGAAACAGAAACAGCGCCACGCACACCGATCGTCGAATCGAAAAGCTTTTGGGGTCTTACGGGATCCATGGGTATCAAGTTGCCACGTATAAAAGGCAAGTTTACCGGTTGCACGGTTCAGAACGGCTTTCGAGCGCGTAAGTGCAACACCTTTGATGTGCGATCTCTGATTTTTGGATATTACCACCCAGCAGTAGCAGTAGCAGCAGCAGCAACGGCGGCATCAGCAACAATTTTGACCTTTTTGTCAAAAAAAGCATAAACCTAAAATAATTATTACTAAATATATATATCTATACAACGAGATATATCGAGAAATGCAAGAAAAGTGTATGTGTGTGTGCGATAATCGTGATCCTGGCAAAAGGATCTATGAAAACTATGTGACAATGAGAACAGTGACCCGGATTACTTACCTCGGATTATCGAATCGAAATGGATTACAATTACCGATCTTACCTTAGGAACTACTTCAGTTACTTAATCTAACCTATAGGTGCAAAATGCCAATCGGAAGATAGTTTCGTGAGGAGCATGCAACTCTGTCTTCAGCCTCTTGTGTAACAGATCCCAGAGAAATATCACTTGAAAAGTTCTGAAAGTGAAGTAAAAACTGAATTCTTCAAATTAATTAACTTTGGATATTGAATATGAATGCTTCTGAAAAATATAACTAGTAGTTAGTCAAAGCTTATCTTCTTATGATTAAAAAAAGGACTTCATCATATCATATGTCGGTTACTTAAAAAATTCTAAACATATAGATTAGTCAAATGTCAGAAAGAGACAGCCAGCTGTTACTTCATCAAAAGTGAAAATTTGTTTTTCCTTGTGTTTTCGAAATGCTGTAATAGCAATTTCGAATTACTGGCCAAATGATTTCATACACAAATACCTGTGTGGCTGAGACATATGCGTGGCATGCTATTAAATAGAAAATAGAATTAGAATGTTCGAATTCGTTGTCGACTCATATACATGGGCAAAAATATTTCGAATATGTTTTAAAAATAACCAAAGACATTAGAAAGAGATCGCCAATACATATACGTTATACATATGTATGTATGCCATGCGGTAGCATGAGACGAAAAGCTCTCGAATCCAAATACATATATAAGACAAAAATATGTATGTGTGTTTAGTTTCGAAATAATTTCGAGAATTTTAAAAATAACGCATTCGTTGAAAGTTCGCGTCGATTCGAATCGAATCAGATTGTCGATAGTCGATTTCGTGTGGATTGTCGAAAATCGTTGCGCATCCGAGGTAAACTAAAAGGAATCATTGCGATCTCGTAAATCGGTCGTTATAGAACACGCTACTTTATCGAGATAGCAGTTTAATTAATCCGAGTTCACCTTCCGAAATCTGGAACGGTGAAAGAACTTTTCTGGGTAGAGTGAGTGAGTTGTGGTGACAATTTAACCCTCAACAAAAATAAAAGAAAATAGATATTTAGTAGAAAACTCCTACACCGGTTCAATACCCAGTTTAAATATACTTCCACAAAAAAAAGTCAACGAAAATACGCCAATAATTTTATTGAAAATCAACGTTACGTAACAAATATCAACGCCCAGAAAATTCGTACATATATGTAGCAAGCTGCCCACATATATACGTGATATATATGTACGAATCCGTATCCGATCCGTGATCTATATTTAGGCGACAACCCACACAATTCACTTGTTGTCTGTTTATAACAAAAACAACAACACAAACACCGACAAGGCCTAATTAACTTTGAGGTGTGAGATTGAATCGAAGCATTTGAATAGCCACACATACATAAATATCCGGTTACGCTAACGGGAATTTCGAAAACGCGAAACGGGAAAAATGCTCATATTTGGAAATCGAAATAAAATTTCGAAATCCCAACCACACACACGCGTACAACTGTTATTGTGTCTGCTATTGCTGCTGCTGTCAAAATGGGTCAAAAGCATAAAAACCAAAATATCAGACTTCGAAAAAAAGTCCAAACTTCAAAAATAATTCGAACCATATAATAATTATAATTTTGTTTTGTGTATCTTTACAGGGAAGTTTTGGGCTCACGACGCGATTAACTAAGAAATTTTGAAAAGTCCCAATAATATTATTTCACGAGTTTTTAAGTTTCTAAACGAAATTTAATCAAGATGCCGAAGCCAATCCCAAATCAGGAGGATGAGGATCCCACCCCCTACTTGTTCGTGTCTTTGGAGCAGAGGCGTATCGATCAATCGAAACCCTATGACTCCAAGAAGTCGTGCTGGATTCCCGACGAGAAGGAGGGTTATCTCCTTGGTGAGATCAAGGCCACCAAGGGCGATATCGTCTCCGTCGGTCTGCAGGGTGGAGAGGTAATAACATCGTCTGCGAGCAGTAATCTTCAAAGAGCAACTCATCAGAACTTGAAAAATCGGTTATTGGAGTAACTTCCTTAAGGGTCTTTCTAAAAAGGCTGTCACTTGTTATCCCGGGACAAATTCTTTTTGGTACTAAAAAAGAGTTTTTCAATGGCTAGCAAGGGGCGGGGATTTGGAAACCGCCCAAGAAACTTCAATAACCTCTTATGTAGCAAAAAAAAGAAAAGAAACTATAGATTTCACCCACATATACGATTAGGTACGAGATATAAAATCCGAGAAGGTGGAAAAAGTGAATCCACCAAAATTCGAAAAAATCGAAGATATGGCCGACATGACCGTGCTTAATACCCCATGTGTGTTGCACAATCTGCGTCAGCGTTACTATGCTAAGCTCATCTACGTAAGTGTTGTACTGCCAGAAACTCACTAATATATGGGTATCTCTTCTTCTCTCTCTCAACCTCAAAAAACCGAACTGCTAACCCAAACGTCTAACCAACAAAAATTGTACAAAAACTAAACATAACAATTCGAACTGAATACGACGAATCGAACGACAAACGAAAATGAACACAGACACGAGACTTAAAGAAAGATCTGCTCCAGCAAGTGAACCCTCCGAAATACGAAAAAGCCGAGGATATGTCCAACTTGACATACCTTAACGATGCCTCTGTGCTCCATAACTTGAGACAGAGATACTACAACAAGCTGATCTACGTAAGTAATTGCCAAAGCAAGGGTGGCACACCAATATGCGTTCTATGTTTTTACCCAGCCGCTTACCCACACTCACACTTAGAAAAGAACAAAACAAAAAACATCTCCAAATTATTTCAAATTTTATTAGAGCTCTACTGAAACTAGTCTCTAATCAAAGCCTGAAAATGTCTAATGCATTCGGGTAGACTGCTAACCTTATCATTAGCTCCCTTTTCAAAATTACCAGACTCATGAAAATCATTAAAAAAAGCCCTACAAAAATCTTAACCCCAGCTAAATCCTCATCTCCTGTGACGTATGCACTAATCAAGCTTCTATTAACATCGATTCTTGGCCGTCCAGTCGGATGAACCGTACAACTGGAAAATAAACGGTTCTATACACAGCACCACACACACTACACAATCAAAGCCACAAGAATTGGTTATCAACCCACAAAGAAAGCCGAGCTGAAAGCCCCCAAAAACAGATCATCAATCACATTACCCCAATCCAAACAGAAAAATACTCTAAACAAGTATCCTGCAAAACATCGTAGTTAGTTTTTTACTTATAACAAAAACCGAACACCAAAAAACTGGTAGACCAAAAGACAACCGAAACTGTTACTAAAAGTTGTATTTTTAAGAAAACCTATTCCTAACATTTCCTCTGTCTATGGAGGGATGACGAGCTCTCCAAAAAAAACCATGAAAGTTAAACAACAAAAGACTTATGCAGGTGCTCTGAATCCAACTATTCGAAAAACTAACTTTCCAAAAAAACAAGCTAACATAGATGAAAGTACGAAGAAATCTTCACCGTATTAACCAGCGAAATTCTTTCCAATCTCCCCTGGCGAAAAACAGACCTACTCCGGTCTTTTCTGCGTTGCCATCAATCCTTACAAGCGCTACCCTGTGTATACCAACCGTTGCGCTAAGATGTACCGTGGCAAGCGCCGTAATGAGGTGCCACCCCATATTTTCGCCATCTCTGACGGTGCCTACGTCGACATGTTGACCAACCACGTGAATCAATCTATGTTGATCACCGGTGAGTCTGGTGCCGGAAAGACTGAGAACACCAAGAAGGTCATTGCGTACTTCGCCACCGTTGGTGCCTCCAAGAAGACCGAGGAAGCCGCCAAGAGCAAGGGCTCCCTGGAAGATCAGGTTGTGCAGACTAACCCTGTGCTTGAAGCTTTCGGTAACGCCAAGACCGTGCGTAACGATAACTCTTCTCGTTTCGTAAGTACTTTAGATCGCTGAAAAATTTATAATAAAGTAATAAAAAAAAACTTTTCCTCTGAACAAAACAGGGTAAATTCATCCGTATCCACTTCGGCCCCACTGGTAAACTGGCTGGTGCTGATATTGAGACCTGTAAGTTTTCACTTGCCCATGGAACACCATCACTATGGAATACTAACTTTATACTCTACCCTTACAGATCTGCTGGAGAAGGCCCGTGTCATCTCCCAGCAGTCCCTGGAGCGTTCCTACCACATCTTCTACCAGATCATGTCTGGCTCCGTTGCCGGTGTTAAAGGTATACAATCGCCCCACTCACTCATCCAGACATCCCTCATCCGGAGAATCATCGAACTTTTTAGTTCTTCTTAAATCTCTTTTAGTTGTTGCTTAGGTTCAACACACATACACGAACACCAAACACAACACACACATACCAATACGAAATTGTTACCATAGATTAATCAATGAACTTTCTATATACACACTATCTGTCTAGACACGTGTCTGTTGACCGATAACATCTACGATTACCACATTGTCTCCCAGGGCAAGGTCACTGTAGCCAGTATCGATGATGCTGAGGAGTTCTCCCTCACCGATGTAATTGCCCCCTCCTTATTTGATTATCTAAATTTCGTTTTTATATTGTTGATTGACACTTAGATACTTATTACTTATTTGGCTAAACTACTACTATCGAAATATCGTAATCTATTTTAGAGCAACATTTTAGCTAGTTGGTTAACTATTTTATTGCGTACCGCTATCGTATCGTAAATGGATTAGGCCACCCCTTATCCGCTTAGCTGTAGCCCCGAATACTATGCCAAGAAACATCCCAAGGATCGGATAATTGGAGTCCATAGTAGAAGGCTTTCACTTAGACCCCTGCCCCGCCCTACCCACACCCACACCCACAATCACAAAAGGTCCTAACACATTTCATATCCAACTAAACCATAAAAATTCTTCAATAATATCATTATTGAAAATAATTTTTTTTCTACCTCTTCCACATACCTTCCACCAAATACCTCTACACACAACTACATCTTTCATAACTGTCGTACAATGTTGTTCGCATATATATCGTATATATATCTATAAAGAATACTGCCTGCTCTCGAACAACATATACGACTATCGCATTGTCTCGCAAGGCAAAACAACCATACCAAGCGTCAACGATGCAGAGGAATGGGTCGCCGTGGATGTAAGGCCATACAGAACATGGTTACTTGTCTGCAATATCGTACTACCCCGAAAACATATCCCCCAAACAACTCATAACTCCTAACTTCCTTCTGTGTTGTGCCCTCAATGTTGTCCAATCTGTACATATATATGTACGTTTCTCCATGTCCTGGTCTTATTCAAAATTCATAATGCCTATCAAGCTAGCCCAAGCCCTAAGCATAATATAACTCTAAAGCTAATATAAAACCTAATCAACTTAAACAGAATATTTTAATAGGTAGGTAGGGTGTAGGACCTTAACCTCACACAACAACACACATACGTTTACTTTTGCGTTAAATGCTATATCATAGAGTCTTTTTGTTCGCGTTAATTAGAGATGGTATTTCTGGGCCAGCATATTGGCGATTATCCTGGCATTTGCCAGGGCAAAACGCGGATACCCGGTGTCAACGATGGGGAAGAATTTGAGTTAACTGACGTAAGTTGTGGTGCAGGTCCAGTGTTTCCCAACCAAACCCAACTCCAGCTCGGAACTTTTGTAAAAAGATATCTTCTCTATCAGTGTTACGTATTACTTTTTAGTCTCTTTATAAACTTTATAAACACCACTGATGATGTTTGACAATGATCCGAGCACGATCTTATCGATCTTTCGCTCTATGTAGTGACGGCTATGATATCTGTGTACATATGGTTAACTTTCAAATGTTATTCCGGAATTATCTTGAGTTACTGCGCTCTCTATCTCTTTCTCCGTATTCTTTCTACCAGTTTTTCTATCCCACGTAGTCTTGCACCACAATCCAAAAATTCCGCTTGTACCATACACAAAAGCCACTAGATCCCTAAGCTGGGAGCAGGAATGATGATCTCTGTTGACCCTCCACCGAATTTATACAGTTGATTTATTTCCGATTTCTCACTTGACACCGGGTTGGCATTTGAATGCAATTGAGAGAAAGAAAGAGAGATGAAAGCCTGCTCCTGGCTGGGAAAGAAAGCACAAGGATAATGACCAAATCGAAAATACATACACTACAAAACCAAAAACCAAAAACACTCCAAAAACACACACACCAAAAAGCATCAAGCACATGTGTATTACATATGTGATACCCTAGGCTTAGAGCATAAGTTCTGTTCTTCTTGCTAAACCAAAGAAAAACCTCTTTTCCGACTATGTGTATGTAGACATGTGCTTCCTCTCCGATAACATTTACGACTACTTTAACGTATCCCAGGGTAAAGTAACTGTACCCAACATGGATGACGGTGAGGAGTTCCAGCTTGCAGATGTAAGTGGTCGCCAAACCAAACACTCGCACACAAGAAAACCTATATTCCCCCACACACACACACACACGCAGACATACAGACACTTTTCGCAAATTTATGCATCCGATATCGGTAATGTCGACAATGTCGACAACAAGGAACCCCCGAACCGATGAGCTATACCAACCACACCAACACCAAACAGATATATTTTGTGTGTTTTGTGATTATCCAATCTTTCTGTTTTTTTTAAATTGTTACCCAAGTTTCGGTTCAGAAAACGGACCACATAGAGAGTAAGAATGATGGAATGGCGAATGACGCAACCCCTGCCCGAAAAAAGCATCCTTGGGATCGGTCTCTAAGCCGATGCTCTGTCAATTTCTTTATCTGTACCTGTACCTAATACGAATGCCCCGACGAGAACGATTTGAATGAAAATGCATCATGTTATCTTAAGAAAATCATAGTTATAGATACAACAAAGTGTGTGTGAATATTCCCTGATTTGTACCTGGAAAGGACATTATGTACAAATTCAATTTGAATCCTTTGTGTATATGATAACTTTTGTGTATAACGGCCACAGACTGACTCGAGAGCCGTCTTTACCGAACTGGTTGAAAATGAAGCACGTAAACCTCATAAGCCTAAAAATCGAAACGAATGTCCGAAAGAAAATTCCTATTTGTTCCACGTGTCTTGTTAGTGTCTAAGCAACCCGGCAAATCACACGTTTCCCAATGATTCCGGAATACTTAAGCCACCACCCTGGTAAACCTAGCTATAAAGAACAACATCCGTAGGACTACTAACAATAATGCTGCTCGAAAAAACTTTTGGTAACTTGTAGTGAAGCCGTTCAAGCATGTTGTGCATGATTTACTAGAAATAAGCTACACTCAACCACAGATAAAATGCTCAAAAACAAACCCTTAAAAAAAATAACGCCAATTACAGCCAATTAACCAAAAGAAAAAAAGAAAAGTTTCCCCATACTAAAGTACCACATTTCTTTCCTTCCCCCAATCAAAATTTGTCGATCCACAGCAAGCCTTCGACATCTTGGGCTTCACCAAGCAGGAGAAGGAGGATGTGTACAGGATCACCGCCGCTGTCATGCACATGGGTGGCATGAAGTTCAAGCAACGTGGTCGCGAGGAGCAGGCTGAGCAGGACGGCGAGGAGGAGGGTGGCCGTGTGTCGAAGCTGTTCGGTTGCGATACCGCCGAGCTGTACAAGAACTTGCTGAAGCCCCGCATCAAGGTCGGCAACGAGTTCGTCACCCAGGGCCGTAACGTCCAGCAGGTCACCAACTCGATCGGTGCCCTCTGCAAGGGTGTGTTCGATCGTCTGTTCAAGTGGCTGGTGAAGAAGTGTAACGAGACTCTGGATACCCAGCAGAAGCGTCAGCACTTCATTGGTGTGCTGGATATTGCTGGTTTTGAGATCTTCGACGTGAGTATCGGACGGATCGGGGGACTTGGTATGACTATGAATCTCTCATTGATATCACTCGTGTGGTGATCGCCTTGTGGGATCTTAGACGGCCGTTGCTGATGATGACCTAGCCCAAATCAACTTGAGGGTTGAGCTAGTACCATCCCCAGCTGACCTGCTAACACGTCTTTTAACAGTTTAGCTAGGGACTCAGAACCACTCGGGGGAACTACATAGGTGCAACCTGTCTTCGCACTTAATCGCCCACAAAAACCACACAAAGTTACACTGTAGCACTATCCGTAGATACCTTATTTGATCCCCATTTTATCGTGTAAATATTCTTGAATAACTCCAATGTAGTACAACGGCTTCGAGCAATTGTGTATTAACTTCACCAATGAGAAACTGCAACAGTTCTTTAACCATATCATGTTCGTCATGGAGCAAGAGGAATACAAGAAGGAGGGTATTAACTGGGACTTTATCGATTTCGGTATGGACTTGCTGGCCTGTATCGATCTTATTGAAAAGGTGCTTAATAGATTCAACTCAATCCATGTTTACCTCTTTTCGTGTACTTTATTTTGTGTGTACTTGAGAAACGCACCTAAGTATTTTCTGTTTGTTATGTCATGTTATAGCACTTTCAATCGATCTTTTAGATATGAATCTTGAATCTGCGGATGGGTTTCCGCCAGAGTGATCTCAGGTAAACAGTAAATTGTAAAATGAGTGTTCTGAATGTGAGGGAATCTTGTCGGCATGGCCCCATCCTAGCACTGGTTTTTTATATGTTGAATATGTACTCATCCCATCAATCCACGCCATTTCCCCCAAAAATGATATCTAGTACAACGGTTTCGAGCAACTGTGTATTAACTTCACCAACGAGAAGTTGCAACAATTCTTCAACCATCACATGTTCGTTTTGGAGCAAGAAGAATACAAGAGGGAAGGCATTGACTGGGCCTTCATCGATTTCGGTATGGACTTGTTGGCCTGTATCGATCTGATTGAAAAGGTTCGTCTCCTCGCAACCAACCCTCCAAGCCAAAAATAATTCGCCTTCGCTCGTTTTACTATCTTCATACATATGAATAAGTTTATCTATAAAGTGTTTGGCACCCTCAATGGCAAATCATCTAAAACTGATGATCCCAGAGAGGTCCCGCCTCTATATATATATATTTATTATTTCAGTCATGCGGAGAAGTGCGCCCATAAGCGTTTTCTAGCTCCATATATGTTATAAGCACCCACACCCCACCCATATCCATGTCATTTCAATACAGAATGCAGAACCCCCAGAAAGAGTTCGAGGGAAAAACAGAAAGTAACTAACCCAACGAAAATCAAACATTGAAAACAACATCCAAATTAACACCGCTTTATTATTACGTTACATATTGTTCCGTTCCACAATCTAGTACAACGGTTTCGAACAATTGTGCATCAATTTCACTAACGAAAAACTGCAACAATTCTTCAATCATCACATGTTCGTTTTGGAACAAGAAGAATACCAACGCGAGGGAATCGAATGGACCTTCATTGATTTCGGCATGGATCTGCAATTGTGTATTGATCTGATCGAAAAGGTACAGACACGGCCATAACTATCTATCCAGAGCAGATAGCCCAAGCTGACCATTAAACCATAATACACAATTGCGATTAAAGTGCACCCTGAAGAATGATCTAATCAATAATGCAATCTAATCGATATTAATTTCCATTAACTTAGTTGTAAGATCGCCTAAAGCTAAACAAGCACCAACAGTTAATGCATTTGCAACTTTACGACTCACCACTAAAATAGTAAGGGGTAAGTTCTATGTACTAATGTGTTCTGTAAGTCGTATTAGTCGAGCGTTATGCCGCTTATAAGTATTGTGAACTACTTTAGTTTAATTGCGTGCTTTTACTAGAACAAATTTCAGAAGCCCCTCGGAATCAACGGCAAAAAACTAATGACACGAATCTTTCGATCTCTCTCACTACTAGCCCATGGGTATCTTGTCCATCCTTGAGGAAGAGTCTATGTTCCCCAAGGCCACCGATCAGACCTTCTCGGAGAAGCTGACCAACACCCATTTGGGCAAGTCGGCTCCATTCCAGAAGCCCAAGCCTCCAAAGCCCGGTCAGCAGGCTGCCCACTTCGCCATTGGCCATTATGCCGGCAATGTGTCCTACAACATCACCGGTTGGTTGGAGAAGAACAAGGATCCCCTGAACGACACCGTTGTCGACCAGTTCAAGAAGTCGCAGAACAAGCTGCTGATCGAGATCTTCGCCGATCACGCCGGCCAGTCGGGTGGCGGTGAGCAGGCTAAGGGAGGTCGTGGCAAGAAGGGCGGTGGCTTCGCTACCGTCTCGTCGGCCTACAAGGAGCAGTTGAACAGCTTGATGACCACCCTGCGTTCGACCCAGCCTCACTTCGTCCGTTGCATCATTCCCAACGAGATGAAGCAACCTGGCATGGTTGATGCCCACTTGGTCATGCACCAGCTGACCTGTAACGGTGTGCTTGAAGGTATCCGTATTTGCCGTAAGGGCTTCCCCAACAGGATGGTGTACCCCGACTTCAAGATGCGGTAAGTATGGGGTTGCGGGGCGACTTAGGTCTCTAGTCTTTGACTTTGAACTTTAAACTTAATTAATACACTAGCACATAGACTTAGAATCGAGTTCAGTTTAAGTTCAGCACTTTTGGTATCTTGCACATACACCAGTTGATTAGCACTAGTTACTAGTTACTAGTTACTAGGAGTAAGCCATTAATTATCGATCGATTATTAACTTGTCAATTGTAATACTCAACTATAGTTACATGATTCTGGCACCTGCCATCATGGCGGCCGAAAAGGTGGCCAAGAATGCTGCCGGAAAGTGCTTGGAAGCCGTCGGACTGGATCCCGATATGTACCGCATTGGTCACACCAAGGCACGCACGCATAAGAGTTTTCCTTTTTAAATCCACCTTTCGTATGCTAGCGAATGTCCTTACTCCAATTGTATGACTAGTGTATCTTTCAATCGAATCCCCACTTGTTGATCCTCGTTGTATGTACCATTTATGTACCATGTACCAGAATGTATCAGAAATCAATTCCAGTTCCAGTGCTGTGTTAGGTGTATCTTCGTCTTAAGTCTCACTGTGTGTATCACGATTTGTTCTGAGTATGGAATCAAAAACAAAAACGAACTCTACATCCTGACAGGTACCAGATCCTGAACCCCCGTGGCATTAAGGACCTCGATTGTCCCAAGAAAGCCTCCAAGGTTCTGATCGAGTCCACCGAGCTGAACGAGGACCTTTACCGTCTGGGTCACACCAAGGCATGAAAAGATCTTGATTTACCTAAGCTTAATCTGGCAAAACAACTTCAAAATTGTGTAAAATCAATTCAAACACTTATGAGTGGATGGCTCAACAGTATTCAGTATTTTTATGTAGTCAATAATATTTGATACGGTGCTCGAGAAAACCTTAACGAGAGAGCTACCAAACACGACACTTTACACACCGTACACTCTTGAAAAAACAAAACAATGTTGGCAAGTCATAACTGTACCGAGTGGGTACGATGGTATAAATATTTCCATATTGCAGCTATCAAATCCTGAACCCAGCTGGCATTGTTGGCGTCGATGATCCCAAAAAGTGTGGATCCATCATTTTGGAATCCACCTCATTGGATCCCGATATGTACCGCATTGGACACACCAAGGCATTTAAGCGTTCCGATCCGTTTAAAAGTTTCATGCATTTTGAACTTATTTCTTTCTTTCTGCTCCACCCCTCAATTAGTAGTTTTTGAAATATATCCCTTTCACACTCGACGAATACCACACAGCTCGTATTCGAATCCAATCAACTTGTCTCAATACCAAACAATTGAACTTCACTCGTATCCCAAATGCCAGTCAGAGGCAATACGAGCCCAAAAGCATCCACAAAGAAATACAAAATACAAATTACAATACAGAATCCAAAAGATTTCAGGCGCCCTCTAGGTAAACAGCAACATAACCCTACTAAGGGCGCTCAGTTCAAATTCAGCACTTCTCTCCCAATTCCCGGAAATGATATGATATGAGATCCCACTCCAACATGCACACACACACACATGTAGACACGAACACCGAACACTCGTAAAAATCCCAAGCATGGGTTCGATAGTATTATCGTAGAAGTTCCTTTTTGAAGAGTTTATTGTTAAGAGTTAAGATCAACTGTAACTAACACTAGACCTTAAGCTAGAGATACTAAACCATAATTAGATACTTGAAATACTGTAGTATCATTTAATGTTGATTATCATCATATATATGTAAACATATAGCTACCAAATCCTGAACCCCAAGGGCATTAAGGGCCTCGACTGTCCCAAGAAATGCACGAAAATTCTGATCGAGTCCACCGAACTGAACGATGATCAGTACCGTTTGGGTAACACAAAGGCACGCACAACCAATCACTTATTCTTGATTGCACACTCCAAAATACTTCAAAAACTCCTTTTGTCTATGGCTCCAAAACTGATGTCCAGACTCATATTTACACTTGCATCAAGAAATCAGAAAGCACCATGGAGTCGGACCTTGTCGAGATGCAAACTAAGCAAAAAGCTTAGAGTCTTGTACCGGGAACACTCTGTTCGCATGTCCTTTTTCTATATCTCTCTATCTCTATAAGTTGGCCTGTTATTAGAAGGACACACCTACATACATAAAACCAGATCCAGATTAAAATCCAAGCCCCAAAACGAAAACCTTTACAAAAAGGCAGCCATAATCCCACCCAACCAAAATCCTCTTTATTGGTGTACACACTCCGTATTAGTAGTAACGTACCTAGACGTAACTCTACTACTCCCTAGTCAGTAGTTAATTAACCTAACCCCTACCAAAACCAATACAAATTTAGTTAGTACGTATGCAATCTTATACTAACCGAACCGTTTGAAACAAATTAATACAATACCTTCAAACTACAAAACCCCCATACAGCTACAAGATCATGTGCCCCAAGCAATTGCAGGGCGTTGAGAAAGACAAAAAGGCCACTGAAATAATCATTAAGTATATCGATTTGCCCGAAGATCAGTACCGTTTGGGTAACACGAAGGTATATGACCGACAATATATCTATTCACAAAACTAAATCATCTGCACTTCTTCTGCTTGAATCTGGACAATGTTTCCAAGCACTGCTTAACTTCATTCAAACACTGACGAACTTTTTAAGTTGTCTGGTTTTGATTGAGACCCCACACGCCTCTATCTTACACCAATTCTTCTGCACACTTCCGAATATAAATTTTCCGGATCTGCTTTCCCTAAACCAATCGTGACAACCTTTGCAGCTGCTAGTACACAGCTTTTGTCTACGATTGGGTTAGGGATCGTTTGGTCTGGAGAGCTTATCTTCCCTATCTTAGTGTCATCTGAGTGTTATCACCTGCCTGCAATTTAACCCCATTTGCATCCCTATACTAAAACTATACATGTTATTGTTCTTGACCCGTGATTTTATGTACCTTTCTGTGTTTTTGTTTGTACCATCCATCCTCTATCTATCCCAGTTCAACCTGTCCAAAAGTGTTTTTGAAGAAGCGCTTAAGCAAAGCAAAAAAAAAAGAAAATGAATGAACCTATACCGTCTGAATGAGTTTCCCCCAGAAACTCCCAGAACAGTGTTGGTTCCGCTTAGTGCACGCTTTCTTTAGGAGACGGAACCAACAGAAATCTAACCTATATTCTCTTTTCCCCCCAATCCGCCCCAAACCCACTTCCAAACCTAAAAAAAAACAGGTGTTCTTCCGCGCCGGTGTCCTGGGTCAGATGGAGGAGTTCCGTGATGAGCGTCTGGGCAAGATCATGTCCTGGATGCAAGCCTGGGCTCGTGGTTACCTGTCCCGTAAGGGCTTCAAGAAGCTCCAGGAGCAGCGCGTCGCCCTCAAGGTTGTCCAGCGCAACCTGCGCAAGTACCTGCAGCTCCGTACCTGGCCCTGGTACAAACTGTGGCAGAAGGTCAAGCCCCTCCTCAACGTCAGCCGTATCGAGGATGAGATTGCCGTGAGTATACAAAGATAGAGAGTCCGGCGGACTTTTGGTTTTGGTTCGACGATGGTGAACTTGGACAGGACCAGTTGCTGGTGACAATCATCTGAGGGCCGTAGTCTGATGTAGCCCTGGGGTGCCTATTCCGTTTAGTCATTGTCTGGGGTAATTGGATGAGTCGGGGCAGCTGCACAGCCAGCAGCAATCAAATCGCCCAACTCAATCCTATTTTAACCAATGGCCATAAACACTGTTGCGATGCGAAATTCCTGCGCTTAATTAAGCACACATCTTAATACCTGCATCATGGGCTGCATACCCAACTATTTCATTCGAACAACCTGAGAGCCACCCACCCACTGGCAGCTGTTCGAACGTATCGATACGATCTGATTCCAATCGCCGGGGGCAGCCAAAAATAGATGCTGTCATAATCTCCTCGAACTTTCGAGCAGGCCAAATGTGGCCTCTGTTCTCGCTGGAATCCAACAGCTCTTCACCTCTCACATTCTTACATATAGTTTGCACAAATTATGACTTGTACACTGGGTCTATTCTTGGCCCTGCCACATAGCTGGGGATTTTTTTTAAAGCCACAATTAGTTTGCCAATTAGCTTGCTAATTAAATAATAAAAAATGCCCGAGGATGCCCACGTAGAGTTCCGATCCCCGATGAGTAATTTAACATGTATACAACCAATACGCACAATACGCCGTGTATACAGGGGAATCTATATATAAGTACTTAAGATGGTACACCTGCTGGTACCGCCGCACAAGTGCGACTTGATAGGCCCCATACCATACCATATAGCAATGGCAGCAATTTGTGAATTATGATGGCTACCTCCTAACCAAGGCGATTACACACATGCCAAGTGGCATGGGCATCGGCATGGCAGCAGCTGCCATATATCGCTGCTCTGCTCTGGTGCCGTTTCTGTTCAGTTCTGCTCGCATCGGGGCGTTTTGGCTAATTTTATAGCAAAGTGGCCCAGTGCATTTGCAGCAGCCATTCCAGTTGTATTTGACCAGTCGCCGTCGCGGTAACGGGTACCACACACAAAAATCGAACCCCCAACGAAGAACCAATCGAACTGAGCACAAGATCATAAGCAGGTCATCATAGGAATAGGAGTTAATAAAAGTGCTTAGACCCTTTAGAAAGAGCTTAAGAGTTAGAGAAAGTGATTTAGCAACATGGCCGATGAGAAGAAAGCCAAGAAAACGAAAAAATCCACCGAAGCAACCACACCCAATGCCACTGAGGAAGCAGCTCCAGCAGAGGCTGCTCCACCAGCAGCAGCGGATGCTCCGCCAGAGGCTGCTCCTCAGCCCGAAGCAGCCCCCGTTGAACCACCACCAAAAGCCCAGCCAACAGCTGAGGAGATCAGCTCCTCCGGCAGCTCCTTTACTAACCCATCGAATGCCTCTAATGACTTGCAGCGTCTGGAGGAGAAGGCCAAGAAGGCTGAGGAACTGCATGCCGCTGAAGTGAAAGTGCGCAAGGAGCTGGAGGCCCTCAACGCCAAGCTGTTGGCTGAGAAGACCGCTCTGCTCGACTCCCTGTCCGGTGAGAAGGGTGCCCTGCAGGACTACCAGGAGCGCAACGCCAAGTTGACCGCCCAGAAGAACGACCTCGAGAACCAGCTGCGCGTAAGTATATCCCATTAGTCCATTAATCCATTAATACACCCATTTATGCGATGGCATCAATCCAAGTGGTGCCACGAAAGCGGAAAAGGCAACGAAATTGATCGGAGGCAATCGAGCATGAAAGTTGCTCTCGGCTATTTCTGGCCATTTGCGCTTTCTGGCTAAATTTAGGAGTGACCAATCACCTACTTACGCAGCCAATTAACACGAACCCATTACCACAATTTCAATCAATAGGATATCCAAGAGCGCCTGACTCAGGAGGAGGATGCCCGCAACCAGCTGTTCCAGCAGAAGAAGAAGGCCGACCAGGAGATCTCTGGCCTGAAGAAGGACATCGAGGATCTGGAACTGAACGTCCAGAAGGCCGAGCAGGACAAGGCCACCAAGGATCACCAGATCCGCAACTTGAACGACGAGATCGCCCACCAGGATGAGCTCATCAACAAGCTGAACAAGGAGAAGAAGATGCAGGGCGAGACCAACCAGAAGACCGGTGAGGAACTGCAGGCTGCCGAGGACAAGATCAACCACTTGAACAAGGTTAAGGCCAAGCTCGAGCAGACCCTCGATGAACTGGAGGATTCGCTGGAGCGCGAGAAGAAGGTGCGCGGCGATGTTGAGAAGTCCAAGCGCAAGGTTGAGGGCGACCTCAAGCTGACCCAGGAGGCTGTCGCCGATCTGGAGCGCAACAAGAAGGAGCTCGAGCAGACCATCCAGCGCAAGGACAAGGAGCTGTCCTCCATCACCGCCAAGCTCGAGGACGAGCAGGTCGTTGTTCTGAAGCACCAGCGCCAGATCAAGGAGCTGCAGGCCCGCATCGAGGAGCTCGAGGAAGAGGTCGAGGCTGAGCGCCAGGCCCGCGCCAAGGCTGAGAAGCAGCGCGCCGATCTGGCCCGCGAGCTCGAGGAATTGGGCGAGCGTCTGGAGGAGGCTGGCGGTGCCACCTCTGCCCAGATTGAGCTCAACAAGAAGCGCGAGGCTGAGCTGAGCAAGCTGCGTCGCGATCTTGAGGAGGCCAACATCCAGCACGAGTCCACCCTGGCTAACCTGCGCAAGAAGCACAACGATGCCGTCGCCGAGATGGCCGAGCAGGTTGACCAGCTCAACAAGCTGAAGGCTAAGTAAGTACCGTTTGTAATTATTAGAAATCTAGCTAGCTTTTTCAGGTGCGCCAACGCTATCGCGACAGAGAGAGTTCTTGAAGAAGAAGAAACCAGGAGTTATTTAGACTTGGTTACTGAACCCTCGCAGCTAATAGATATTTGCTCTCTTTTCTCTTACCCACTTTTGCTAATCCAGGGCCGAGCACGATCGCCAGACTTGCCACAACGAGCTGAATCAGACTCGTACCGCCTGCGATCAGTTGGGTCGCGATAAGGTAATATGTCGTGATAACTGGCGCCCGAGCAGGGACGCCGAGCGATCCATACATATACAGAATTACACTGAACACGCATGTTCCAACCAAATAAAGCAAACACACAACTACGTACAATTAAACTACGTCTGTGTGCCACCCAATCTCTCTGTCTAATCAAATTGAAGGGTTTCTCGAAAAGGTTCAACGCAAGGATAGCAAGTCGCTCGCTTCTCGCCTATGTCTCTGCCACTGTTTCTGTCTCTGTCTATCCCCCACAAAACATGAACTAACCCGTGAAATACGAACCTCTCTGTGTCTCTATCTATCTGTCTAAACCAGGGCTGAGAAGGAGAAGAACGAGTACTACGGCCAGTTGAACGATCTGCGCGCCGGTGTCGACCACATTACCAACGAGAAGGTATTGAAAATTGATCTCTCTTTAATATGCGTTAAATGCTCTCAACGCGATGCTGTAAATTAAAATGCTGAAATTTCTAGTTCTGCCACGTCTCTACATCTGTGTATAGTATCAACGTAGTTGCAATGCAACCACACCGAAAACCCCCCAAGAAAAAAAAAGAAAAATATGTAAAAACTAAAACGACCCACCCACTTGAGTAATCTCCAAGCTTGATCTACTAACTCCCCAATGCCTTGTACAGCACTTGACACGAAAAAAACACCAAAATGCCACCACACTCACAAACCTCCGATGGAGGAATAACCCAAAATCATTCCGAAACTAATGCAAACCCAAATCTGATTCCAAAAACAGGCTGCCCAGGAGAAGATCGCCAAGCAGCTGCAGCACACCCTCAACGAGGTGCAGTCGAAACTGGATGAGACCAACAGGACTCTGAACGACTTCGATGCCAGCAAGAAGAAGCTGTCCATTGAGAACTCCGACCTGCTCCGCCAGCTGGAGGAGGCCGAGTCCCAGGTGTCCCAGCTGTCCAAGATCAAGATCTCTCTGACCACCCAGTTGGAGGATACCAAGCGTCTGGCCGACGAGGAGTCGCGCGAGCGTGCCACCCTTTTGGGCAAGTTCCGCAACTTGGAGCACGACCTGGACAATCTGCGCGAGCAGGTTGAGGAGGAGGCTGAGGGCAAGGCCGATCTGCAGCGCCAGCTGAGCAAGGCCAACGCTGAGGCCCAGGTCTGGCGTAGCAAGTACGAGTCCGATGGCGTCGCCCGCTCCGAGGAGCTGGAGGAGGCCAAGAGGAAGCTGCAGGCCCGTTTGGCCGAGGCCGAGGAGACCATCGAGTCCCTCAACCAGAAGTGCATCGGCCTGGAGAAGACCAAGCAGCGCCTGTCCACCGAAGTGGAGGATCTGCAGCTGGAGGTCGACCGTGCCAACGCCATTGCCAACGCTGCCGAGAAGAAGCAGAAGGCCTTCGACAAGATCATCGGCGAGTGGAAGCTCAAGGTCGACGATCTGGCCGCCGAGCTGGATGCCTCCCAGAAGGAGTGCCGCAACTACTCCACCGAGTTGTTCCGTCTTAAGGGCGCCTACGAGGAGGGCCAGGAGCAGCTGGAGGCTGTGCGTCGTGAGAACAAGAACCTCGCTGATGAGGTCAAGGATCTGCTCGACCAGATCGGTGAGGGTGGCCGCAACATCCATGAGATCGAGAAGGCACGCAAGCGCCTCGAAGCCGAGAAGGACGAGCTCCAGGCCGCCCTCGAGGAGGCTGAGGCTGCTCTCGAGCAGGAGGAGAACAAGGTGCTGCGCGCCCAGCTGGAGCTGTCCCAGGTCCGCCAGGAGATCGATCGCCGCATCCAGGAGAAGGAGGAGGAGTTCGAGAACACCCGCAAGAACCACCAGCGCGCCCTCGACTCCATGCAGGCTTCCCTCGAAGCCGAGGCCAAGGGCAAGGCTGAGGCCCTGCGCATGAAGAAGAAGCTGGAGGCTGACATCAACGAGCTTGAGATCGCTCTGGATCACGCCAACAAGGTGGGTTTGAATGCCTGGGAAAACCCAATACCAAGTACCATTTACCAACTATATACATAACTAACTGATTTTCTTCCTTGCACTTTTTAGGCTAACGCCGAGGCCCAGAAGAACATCAAGCGTTACCAGCAGCAGCTGAAGGACATCCAGACTGCCCTCGAGGAGGAGCAGCGCGCCCGCGACGATGCCCGCGAACAGCTGGGTATCTCCGAGCGTCGTGCCAACGCCCTCCAGAACGAATTGGAGGAGTCTCGCACTCTGCTGGAGCAGGCCGACCGCGGCCGTCGCCAGGCCGAGCAGGAGCTGGCCGATGCCCACGAGCAGCTGAACGAGGTGTCCGCCCAGAACGCCTCCATCTCCGCTGCCAAGAGGAAGCTGGAGTCCGAGCTGCAGACCCTGCACTCCGACCTGGACGAACTCTTGAACGAAGCCAAGAACTCCGAGGAGAAGGCCAAGAAGGCCATGGTCGATGCCGCCCGTTTGGCCGATGAGCTCCGCGCTGAGCAGGATCATGCCCAGACCCAGGAGAAATTGAGGAAGGCCCTCGAGCAGCAGATCAAGGAGCTGCAGGTCCGTCTTGACGAGGCCGAGGCCAACGCCCTCAAGGGAGGCAAGAAGGCCATCCAGAAGCTGGAGCAGCGCGTCCGCGAGCTCGAGAACGAGCTTGATGGTGAGCAGAGGAGGCACGCCGATGCCCAGAAGAACCTGCGCAAGTCCGAGCGTCGCGTCAAGGAGCTGAGCTTCCAGTCCGAGGAGGACCGCAAGAACCACGAGCGCATGCAGGATCTGGTCGACAAGCTGCAACAGAAGATCAAGACATACAAGAGGCAGATCGAGGAGGCCGAGGAAATCGCCGCCCTCAACTTGGCCAAATTCCGCAAGGCTCAGCAGGAGCTGGAGGAGGCCGAGGAGCGTGCCGATCTGGCCGAGCAGGCCATCAGCAAATTCCGCGCCAAGGGACGTGCCGGTTCTGTCGGTCGTGGTGCCAGCCCAGCGGTAAGTTTTGATTAGAGCATAGAAATGCCCATCGTCATAATACCCCACCTCTCTAGACCTTAGATGATACCTTACCACCCCCCTCTCAGAGAAAAAAGAAACTATTTCTAAAATCCCATTTGAATTTCTCTCAATCGAACACCAACTGAGCCTCCATTTTGCCGCAATTGCGCTCATACTCACTCACTACGTTCTCTGCAGATCAGTTTTTGAATAATTTGTATATTCTTCCCTTTCATATTGCGCGCGTATGCTCTCTGCTTCTTCTCACGAAAACAGATCTAAATCTGAGGCAGCACCACCAAGTGAAAAAAATCTATATAGCGATCCAATTATGGTTCATTTACGATAATGAGAGAACAAAAACCATGCAAAGAGAATTATAGCTTATAAGAATTATTATAAAATAAATACTAATAACAATAATATAGTTGCATCATACGACATTCGCTAGCAGAAAAAATGTAAAAATTAGAAGCCACCCAAATCCGAAATCAATGGATCAATTCATCGAATACCAACCAAGAATGCGTTCATTTTGACAGAAAACCAAACGAAAAGCAAAAAAAAATTACAAATAAACAAGCAAGCAACCAACAGCAGCATCAGGCTAAATCAATCGAATTGCTTTCTCTACAACCATTTACAAAAAAAAAATCAATACTATTCTTCCACTATATTATTATAAACTGTATTTGTACATGTGTACTGCAGCCGACAGCGTCAAAGGGCCGCAAGAGCGCGCTGCTGGAGCAGTAGAAACTTTTCTGAAACATTTGTAAGTGGACGTGTTCGTGCACGTCTTGACCCGTTCTTGTTGTGTCGGAACTCTTCCCACCCACTCCCTCACACACACACAGTCAGTCAGCCAGTCAGTCAACCGCAGCTCATATCGTTGTCTCGCTCACTCGTTCGTTGTCGTTGCTCAAACTCATTCGTTACGTTTTGTCGTCTCGTTGTCGTACTCGTCAAGCGCTCTCGCTCCTCTCTCATCCGACACTCGTCTCCCCAGTAAGACATACTCTCTCTCGAAGAGCATCTACGTTAGCTCACTTCGTACCTGGTTACCGTTATAGTTCACCCCTGCACTCGCTAGCACTACGAAACGTGCTCAGAGAGTGCTGGGCCTTCTCGTTATCGTTCTATCCCTGTGCAGTCGATCCAACTTGGCGACTCGTCCCATTCCCCGGCATGTTTGACTATCGTATTTCTTCCCAAGCTAATCCTTATTTAATTTTGTTTATCTCTCTTCTACAGCCCCGTGCGACGTCCGTTAGGCCACAATTCGACGGATTGGCCTTCCCACCAAGATTCGACCTTGCTCCTGAAAACGAATTCTAAATGCCATTTCATTTTTTAATTTATTTTAAATGATATTTCATAATGATTATGTTTATGATTTTAATTTAATTTCTTAATTTAAAAACAAAATAATAAAACTATAACAAAATATATATCGAAAACGACGGGAGGCAAACCACCAACACCAACGCCAAATGCACTTAGGCAAAAAATGAAACCAAATAACAACGATCGATCACCGTATCGATTAGCATACATACATACATAAGTGAACAGGATCAGGCTTTTGTGTAAGCGCGACATTTGCCACGGGGACACTGCTGGCTGGACCTGTATTTGTATTTGTATTTATATATTTTTATACAACTTTCGAAATGCATTCAACCAACTAACTATCAAAGAACCAAATCGATTCTCAATCGAACAGCCTGAGAAAGATCGATCGCGAAATGAGAGAGCCCCGTCAAAGTGAAGGCCCCGCGGCGGTGTCCGCCGGTAAATGTCGCCCGCTGTTCGAATTTTTTGCTCTATATGTATTCTCAATTACTTTTGTCATACAGACCAGACAAGACTTACGGACGACACAAGCTATATGCACTGCGCTTATGTTTATGTTAATTTTGACTCTATCAAGCAATGATAAAGAGATAAGATCATCACTCGACACTAAATGAAAAGTATACAAGAAAGGAACAAAATAAATGTAAATCAATTTACCAAATGTGTTTTATTCCCTCTGATGAAATTTCTATAAACTTCTAGTCACCAGCAAAAACAGGGGAACTAGACCACAGATTGGGAGAAAAATCAGAAACTGATAAGAACGTTAAACTTTCCATTAAATTAAAGACATGGCCTATATGTGTTAAGTAATAAGATTATGTGCATATATTTATTTACTTTTAATTAAACCCCAAAACAAAGTAAGTTCTATTTTCCCGCCCCGGGAGCCCTGGGATTGGGCTCGATGCGCAGCAGTTGCTTGTGTTGGCCGATCATGTGCTCAATGTGATTGCATTCGCGCAGATGACCCTTGAACTCGTCGAGAGTCTCGTAAAGCACCGGATAGAGAGCAGGCAGGAGTCCGTGATCCAGGGTCGGGAAGAGATGGTGGAGCACATGATCGCCAAAGTGGGTGAGGACCAGGAACTGCGACCATTTGAGATCGCCGCGATCAATGATCGTGTCCACCTGGAAGAGGCCCCAGTCGCGATCCTCGCGATTCGCGTCGCCCTCGTGATAGATTTCCGGATCGTGATGGGCCGCATTCAGACCGATCAGACAGAAGCTAAAGCTGGCAATCGACGTCATCGAGAGCCACGTTCGCACGCAGATCCACACGCCAGCGGATCCTCCGGTCCCCAGGTATATTGCGAGGGGTATGCTCAGCGGCAGTAGATCGTGCCAGTAGAGGATGTTCGTGTGGCGCAGCGAGTAGAAAATACTGCAATATCAATAGCAATCAATCAAACAATCTCACCGATTATCTCACTTTGTTTACGATCGCCACCTCGATCACGATCACTCACCGTGTGCCGATCTGTATGAAGAAGGCCAGGGCATAGGCCACCGGTTCCGTGACCCAGGACACATAGCGCATCACCTTGCTCTTGATGTGCGGATTGGGCACCCAGCACAGCAGCGGCTCGAACATCGAGAGCTCCAGATCGAAGTAGGAATTGGGATAGATGTGGTGGGACAGCGCATGGGACACGCGCCAGGCGGCGAAGTTCATCAGTCCCAGGTTGAAGGCGTACATCTGCCAGTTGTCCCGGCGATGGAAGTAGTTGTGGGACACGATCACCGTCCAGCAGAGGGCCACACCAGCCAGGACCAGAGCCACAAGGCTATTGTACTTGGCACTGGCGATTCCGAAAAGGAAGAGCGACACAAGGACTCCCAGGTGGATGAGCTATAGAAAAGAAAACATTCGAAAATATTGAAATATTAGTACGATACATATGTTTTTTTAAAGAAAATAATGTTATTTCCTTAAGTTTTTTATCAAAATATTTTATTAAAATTTTGACAAAAAAGAAACCCAGGAAAACTGCTAACTCTGACCTGTTATCGTCATGAGACTTTTAAAAGTGCTGCGACACGTGAAATGTAAGATTAGTAATAAGTTTTTTGAGGCTCACTTCGTAATTGATAAGAAATATATAATTGATATGAAATAGTATTCACGCCCATTTCTTATAAACTATTTTCAGTTTCAACACTCACATCACTTTTTCTCTTTGGCTTCTTGTCGACGGTCTTCAGCTTTTCGCGCACTCGCTCCTTGAGCGTCTTGTAGAATCCCCCCTCTTCCAGGGTCAGGGTGTAGATCCTTGGCTCGGCCGCATCCCTAACCTTGTACTTGGCGATCATCTTCTCGGGTGCCGTCGTAAGATGGTGAGCCTCGAAGGCTTCGGTTATATCGGTTCCCTTGGTCTCACGGATCCAGAAAGGACCGCCAGGATGCTTGTCAATGAACGCGGTGAAGTCGTAGATGCCATCGTAGATGCGCCAGAGTCCTTCGGCGCGATCGTCCTGCCGCTTGCCCTTCTGCCAGCTGTGGGTGGTGATCAGGGGCGAGTTGCGATACGTGGGAAATTTGGTGGCAATGCCGCTCTTCTTCCACTCCTCGATTACCATTTTGAGCGAGTCCTTTTGAGCCCTGTCCTTGGAAGTCCTTGAAAATCCAAAACGATCCACTGATTCGAGAACCTGCGCGCTGCGATTCCGGCAACTAACTGAATGGCACCGCCACTGGCCAGAGGATTTTATGCGTAGCGCCAATCTCGTCAGATTATATAAACCGAAATCGATTCCACTTTACAAACAAAACGTTTCCACGTTGATAAGATGTCTGCCTTATCAGTGGAGCGCCGTGGGGCCGCAGCTGCCGCCTCTAAATCTATTACGTCTATCTAATTCTCATATTTTTTTTTAATCAGAATTTCATTAGGTGAGATCACAGTGTGGGTATGTCCAAGCACCAGACTTCGGCGGCAATAGGTCAGTGCGGTGCCCATCAACATTGCTTTATCATCGCAGCAATTTGAGGCTTCGCTTGGCTGGCGAGGGTCTAGCCGAAAGCAAGCAGTTGTAGTGATTGTTGGGGGTAGTCTTCTCTTATGAAGATCCCACAAAATATGCTTTTTAATTTGGTCAAAGAAATACAGGTATTGTGACATGCCTAATAGTTCTTTGAAATGTTTGTAATATATACTATAACATATATTAAGATATTATATTTGTTTTTCATTCGCTTTAGAGCTTTTTAAATGTAATCCAATAACCCATTACAACCAACACAGGTTAGACTAGCAATGACATTAAAATTAAGTGTGCACTGAATACCATTTACATATTATTCCATTTCCATTCGACCCATGATAAGAAGTGAGAGGCAGTGAGCGGAAAGCTCTCGATCTGCGATTCTCTCGGATCAGAGCTTTACTAATTGATCGAGCGAGTGTATTACGAAGACAAAAGCCGAGCGACGCTCCAAATAAACGTTTAGTAGGCGCTACGTAAACAAACTCTGCGGTTTGTCTTCATCTGAAGGGTGCACCGAACGACCGGTTCTTTCGGTGGGTATTAAGTTGAACTTGGGAATCAATCAGCCAGTTATCAGCCACGATTAGGCATTAAGATTCAAAGTACTTTCTTTGGTTAAATTTAACTCATTTTATTCGTGTAGATCGATTAACGAGCTGTGCAAGTAATGGCGCCCAACGTTGAAGAGGATGTGGCATGGAAAGTATCGGGAATATCGAGGACGTATCCGAGCTACCGTCAATATCGACCAATTACAAGTGAAAGGTATGCATCTATTATATTCAAACATCTTTCGACAAAGAACCCAAATGAAGGGAGATTATAATTTTCTCTTGCTTAGCTGGCTGGAGGGCAAGAATGCCGATGACGAGGCCGAAGGTCTTTGGCGCATTAACGATAAGCTATATGACTTGAGCGACTTTGCCGTTCGCCATCCGGGCGGCGCCTCTTGGATTGAGTGCACCAGGGGCACGGACATCACGGAACCCTTTGAATCCCACCACATCGAGGACCGAGCTCGAGGAATGCTTAGCAAATTCGAAGTGCGACAGGCCACGAAGCCAAGAAACTACAAGTTCACCCTCAAAGAAAATGGTTTTTACATGACCCTAAAGCGGAGAGTTCGTGAAAAGCTGAGAAAAATCGAGTACTCTCCGACCACGAAAACAGAGGTATTGTTATTTTCAGATCATTTAGTTGCTATCAGGTTTATAGGGATAACATATTTCTATACTTATTCAATATTATCTCTTATAATATTTTAATACTCTACATTTTGAAAGTTTCCATATTCTAGTATAATTGTACAAAAGTTAGTTTTATTTGGTAAAATTTTTGGGGACTTGAAAAAATGGTTTAAGATGGTTACTAGTTTTCCCTTACGACCTAATCAATTTTGTTGTACCTACCTTTCAGTTTCTCCACCTGGGCATCTTGGTGTCCGTCTTCATCTTCAGCTGGGCAGGCACAATTCTGGACTCTCTGGTCCTTCAGGGTCTGGCTGGTTTGGCCCTTTGCTGGGTGGCCACCTCCACACACAATTACTTCCATCAGCGGGATAATTGGCGGATGTATACCTTTAATCTGACTATGATGAACTTTCGGAGCTGGCGGATTTCTCATGCCCTCTCACACCATGTTTATGCGAATTCGCTGCACGATCTGGAGATGTCCATGTTTGAGCCGTTCTTGTGCTGGATTCCCGATCGTCATTATGCCAGTAAATCGCAACGATGGATCTCTGTGATAATCTCTCCGGTGGTATATGTAGTCCTTTTCCAAGGACAGTTCATCCTGCGGTGAGTGAGTAAAGTAGCTTTGTTTATGTGGTATTCATAGACTTGTATTATTTTCAGTTTGGCTCTCTCGTTGACTAAGAGGAATCTGTTGCACTGGGATGATCTTATTGGTTTTATCCTACCGATATTTTTATATTTATCCACTGGCGTTGGTCTGCTGGCCAGTCTTGCCAGCTGGCAAATAATCGTGGCAGTGGGCAGCTTTATTTTTGGCCTGGTTGGCTTGACAGCAGCCCATCATGATCCTCGCATTCTACACGATGGCGATACCCAACGTAAGGACATGGATTGGGGTCTTTATCAAGTGGATACAATAATAGATCGCGGAGATATCAAGTGGTCGGATCTTTTGGTCCTCACTCACTTTGGAGAACACGCCCTGCACCATCTTTTTCCCACACTCGATCATGGAGTGCTCAAGCAGCTCTATCCCGAGTTAAGGAAAACGATGAAGGAGTTTGACGTCGAACTGAGAAAGATCAATCACTGGGGTCACATCAAGGGACAAAATCAGCAACTGCTGAGGACCAAAAAGAATCCCGTCCCACCGGGTAGTAAGAAGGTGAAGTAGAGTGTGATGGTATACTGATACGATATTTATGGTAAATGGGGAGGGAAAAGGTTGATTTGTAAATAAGTAAATACGGAGGACTCGGGGTAGGAATAAAATAGATCAACTTAACCGATTGATTAGTATAACTAATTTTACCTAAATATTTCTTTTAAATTCTCTTATGAAATTTGTGCTATTTGTGCTCTTTAAAAGAAAAGCTTTGTTCGACTCTCTTTCTTGGTTATTTAACGACGGTTAAAGCTCTTCAAGCATTTCCGCTTTTTTATGGTGTTTGTTATGACTTCTATAAACTATTTGTTTATGTTTGAGCAGCCCACTAACATATTTTACACCATTTAATTAGGTAACTTTTCAATGGTGAGAGTTCAGCTGGTGCTAAACAGACCTGATAATTATCTTTAAGTAGACCCACCTACATGTTAGACGGTGTCAACTGGGTTTTTTTGCTTAATCATCGTGACAATGCAAATGGAAGCTATGAGCATAAATCGACTAGAGAATGCATGTTTTTAGATATTTGGGAATTTAAACTAACGAAAAATTAATAATAGATATTAATAATATGTATTATTAAAATGTGACAGGGAAATTAAGTTATTTTATTTAATAAAGCAATATTTATAAGTTATAAAGTACCAAAATTTGATGGTAACTAAATTATATTGTTGAACAAATTAATTATTGAATTCGACAAAAATATTAACCAATCTATTGTTTGTTTGTCGTATCATTATTATTTAGAAACTTTTAAAAAAATTTTATTGTTACATCAATATAAGACAGGAATTTTGTAAAGAAATAACAATGAATACTTTAAAAATTTATCCAACCTTAACCCATTAGGAAAAAGCAATAAACTACACCCTTAAATTTTCGTAGTAAGAGCAGTCGTCCACTCAAAAAATACGATATGGGATTCCGGTGGCTATTAGCTGGTCAAGTTAACCAATAAATAACATTTTGATCTTTCCCGAAGAAGTCACGCAAATAAAACAAAATGTTGGCGGTTCACTTTGCTATTTTCGGGCTTCTCACAGTAGTGTCTTCCACCCAGGGAGCCAATATCCTGGGGCTGTTCACCAGTTACAGTCCCTCGCATCTGATCATCCATATGTCGACGGCCAAGGCTCTGGCAGAAGCCGGACATAATGTGACGGTGAAGTCCTGGAAAATGAGAAATATTCTGAAACAGCTCGCAAATTCTCCACCCTTTACAGGGATCGACCCCTCACTGCAAAACAAACGGCTGCTTACTGGACAGAATACGTTCTGAGGCATCGTGGTGCCCCCCACCTCCAGAGTCCTGCGGTCCATATGAGTTTCATTGAGCTCAATAATCTGGATATCTTTATTGTTATAGCATCGATAATGATCTTGTTTTTGCTCCTGGCTGGACTGGTTGGGAAATCCCTGAGGAGCAAACTGCTTGCCAACACTAACATCTCAGCAATGAAAAAGAATCAATAAATTTAACTATTAAAAGCTGTAGTAAAAAATAATTAAATTATTAATTGTATATTCCCTCACGAATTTTAATAAAATACACATCTCTAGAGTTCTGATTATTTGAAACTAATTATAAGATGCCAGTTAAGGAAAATCTGTTGGCGAAATAAGTAAATAAATATAAAAGTACCTCAAAGTAATATGTGCTCTTATCAAAAAAGCTATTTATGACTCTCTTTCTTTTGTTTGTTAAGAACGATTAAAAGCTCGTCAAACATTTTCAGCATTTATGATATCTATGAACTATTTGTTTATGTTTACTAAGCGCACTAATATTTCTTACAACATTAAATAAGGTTAGAGTTCTGGTGGTATTTAGTGAACTTTATAAATTTCTATGAGTAGACACAAATAAATGGTAGACTGCGTCAAATTGTGATATGAAAGTGTGTTTTTGCTGAATCATCGTGACCAAGTAAATGGAAGATATAAGCATAAATCGATTAGAAAATGCACTTGTTTAAATATTTGGGAGTAATATGTAATATATTAATTTCTTGTTGTATCATCATTAAATATCACTTTCTTGGAGATAATTTTTACAAAAAAGTACAGTGCCTAGGCGTTATCACACCCTCCAATTCACGTGAATAAAATCTACAATCGGAATTAAAGGAGACGATAAGCGATTCGGGTGAATAGCAGCTGGTCAAGTTCACCAATAAATAGCAGGCGGAAAAACCGATTCACCAACAGTTTCATTTTGATCTTGCCCGAAGAAGTCACGCAAATAAAACAAAATGTTGGCAGTTCACTTTGCTATTTTCGGGCTTCTCACAGTAGTGGCTTCCACCCAGGGAGCCAATATCCTGGGGCTCTTCAGCAGTTACAGCCCCTCGCATCTGATCATCCACATGTCGACGGCCAAGGCTCTGGCAGAAGCTGGACATAATGTGACGGTGGTGTCGATGATGAAGCCCAAGGTAATGCACAAGGACATCCATCTGATTGTGATACCAGTGACGAAGGAGCAGGAGCGGAACATTGAGGACCAAATGACCACCATGGCGGGGCGGAAAAACTCCATGATAGACACGATGAATCGATTTCTAAACAGCTTGGATGTGATGATCGATTCCCAGGCCGAACTGCTTCTCGACCCGAGGTTCCAGCAAATTTACGATACCAAATTCGATTTAATGATATTGGGCTATTTTCTCAACGACTTCCAATTGGCAGTTGCCGCCAAGCTGGAGGTTCCCGTCATCCTCGACGGATTAATGCCGCCCAACTTCATAACTGATGCGTTTACGGCTAATCCCTCGGAACTATCCTACGTACCCCATATGGCCACTGTTGCAACGCAGCCAATGGGCTTTCTGAAGAGAGCTGAGAACCTCGCCAAGCATCTCTTTACCAAGTACATGTCGACATTACTCGAGTCTAAATTAAACAGCATTTATGAGAAAACCTATGGTGGAGATAAGAATCTGCCCTCTCTCCATGAGTTGAGGAAAAATATCACAATCATCTTTACAGGCTCCCATTTAATTAGTGAGGGTCCCATACGACCTCTTGTGCCTGCCATTATTGAAACTGGAGGTATTCAAGTAAAGGATAAGCCGGATCCGCTGCCCAAGGATATCGGTCAGTTCTTAAACCAGTCCACCCAGGGAGCTGTCTTTCTCTCCCTTGGCTCGAACATCAAGAGCTCCACAGTGAAGCCGGAAATCGTTCAGATAATATTTAAGGTCCTGTCAGGACTAAAAGAGAATGTTATATGGAAATGGGAGGACTTGGACAATACACCAGGCAATGTCACTAATATTCTTTATAAAACCTGGCTGCCGCAGGATGATATACTGGCCCATCCGAACACAAAGCTCTTTATCACTCACGCCGGAAAGGGTGGCATCACGGAATCCCAGTACCATGGTGTTCCCATGGTGGCCCTTCCCGTTTTCGCAGATCAACCCGGAAACGCTGCTGCAATGGAAAGATCTGGATTTGGCCTGGCCCTAGATTTGCTCACTATTACCGAAGACAGTTTCAGACAGGCCCTGAAGGAGGTCTTGGAAAATGATAAGTATAGTCAAACAGCTCGGAAATTCTCCACCCTGTACAGGGATCGACCCCTCACTGCAAAACAAACGGTTGTTTACTGGACGGAATACGTTCTGAGGCATCGTGGTGCCCCCCACCTCCAGAGTCCTGCGGTCCATATGAGCTTCATCGAGCTAAACAATCTGGATGTCTATACTGTTATTGCATCGATCATGATCTTGTTCATACTTCTGGCTCGACTGGTTGGGAAATTCCTGTGGAGCAAACTATTTGCCAATGCTAGCATCTCTGCAAAGAAAAAGAATCAGTAAATTAAACTTAAAAAAAATAAATACAACAATTAAGAAAAGAACATTTATTAAATTGTAATAAAAAACCACATATTTATAACAGAAAAACAACTTTTTTTATTTTTTAAAATTAAGACGACCATTGTTCACTTCAACTATACAATTTTTTCACTTTATTTTGGGATAAAAAAGAAAAAATAAAACTGAGATGTTGAAATTGTATACAATGAATACAATAATATTATATTATAATATTTGATCTTAAACTAATATGACTGAACATTTGTATAAAGTCATATTCTTAAGTCCTGTGGTAGAAGGTTAAGCACAAGGAAAAGGCAAAGAGTTGAGTCAGAATTTCAAGAGCTTCTAAGAGTACCGTTTGCAATCAAAGAGAGTCGATAAATTACTTTTTGCCTAGTAACTGTTAAGACTTACCGACCTTTGAATTACTTTTTGCAGATAAGAGTACCATTTCCAATCAAAGAGAGCCGTGGCCAAACTTTATGACTACCAACTGTTAAGAGTTTCCTACCTTTAAATTACTTTTTATAATATACATACATACGTAGTGTACTGCAAAAATAATTTAAGTTGTGAAATAAAATTGAATTCATTATATTGTAATTGAAATGTTGTGTTTATTACAATAGATATTCTTTATATAAATCCCTTAAAAATAAAAATATTAAAAAACGACGAATCAAAGTGTCTGAACCTTTAAATTGCCGGTTACCAGCCAGCTTTAATAAAAGAAAAGAGTTGAGTCAGACCATTAAGAGCTTTAGATAAGAGTATCGTTCGGAATCGAAGGGAGTCGATAAGCGAATTAAATGACTGGCAATTCGAATGTTTTGCCCATAAAAAGCTAACCGCCCAACCAGTTCTCTTCAGTTTTTATTTCGACATTGACCGGAGAGGTCAGGCAAATAAGTTTACAAAATGTTTGCGGTTCGCTCCGTACTATTTTTGCTACTCGGCGTGGTGGCTTCCACCCAGGGAGCTAATATTCTGGGGCTCTTCAGCAGCCACAGTCAATCGCATCTGATCATCCACATGTCGGTGGCCAAGGCTCTGGTCGAAGCTGGACACAATGTGACGGTGGTATCGATGCTGAAGCCCAAGGTAATGCACAAGGACATCCATCTGATTGTGATCCCGATGAAGGAGGACCAGGAGCTCATTATGGAAAACCAAATGACCGAAATGGCCGGGCAGAAGAACTCACTTATGAGCACCATGAATCGACTTCTAAGTGGCATGGAAGTGATGATCAATGCCCAGGCCGAACTGCTCTCAGATCCGAGGTTCCAGCGCATTTACGAGACCAAGTTTGATCTAATGATAATGGGCTATTTCATCAACGACTTTCAACTGGGAGTTGCGCATAAGCTAAAGGTTCCAGTTATCATCGACTGGATGTCTGCCTCAGCTACTGTGATTGATAAGTACACGGGCAATCCCGCAGAGATAGCTTATGTGCCCTTATTGGGCACTGTTGTAACGCAACCCATGAGTTTGCTCAAGCGAGCTGAAAACTTGGTTAAATACCTGTTTTTCGAGTACATTCTTGTTATCTTTGATTTCAAACTGACGCGCATTTATAATGAAATCTTCGCGGAAAAAGATCAACCAACTCTGAAAGAGTTGAGAAAGAATATCTCAATGGCCTTTGTGGGCTCCCATTTGATTAGTGAGGGTCCTATTCGACCCATGGTGCCTGGACTTGTTGAAATCGGAGGAATTCAGGTTAAGGATAAGCCGGATCCGCTGCCCAAGGATATCGGTCAGTTCTTAAACCAGTCCACCCAGGGAGCTGTCTTTCTCTCCCTTGGCTCGAACATCAAGAGCTCCACGGTGAAGCCGGAAATCGTGCAGACCATCTTTAAGGTGCTGTCAGGACTGAAAGAGAACGTTATCTGGAAGTGGGAGGACTTGGAGAACACACCCGGCAACGCATCCAACATACTTTATAAGAACTGGCTGCCCCAAGACGATATCCTGGCCCATCCGAACACCAAGCTCTTTATCACTCACGCCGGAAAGGGTGGCATCACCGAGGCCCAGTACCATGGAGTACCCATGGTGGCGTTGCCCATTTTCGGAGACCAACCCGGAAACGCTGCAGTCATGGAAAAATCGGGATATGGCCTGGCGCTCGATTTGCTGACCATAACGGAAGACAGTCTGAGGGCGGCCCTGAAAGAAGTGTTGGAGAACAAGAAGTACAGCCAAGCTATTGGAAAATTCTCGGCCCTGTACAGGGATCGACCTCTGACGGCCAAACAATCGGTTGTTTTCTGGACGGAGTATATCCTGAGACATCACGGTGCCCCGCACCTCCAGAGTCCTTCGATTCATATGAATTTCATAGAGCTAAACAATCTCGATATCTACGCTCTTATTGCAACATTCATAGTATTGTTTGTGCTCCTAGCTCGTCTGGTTGCGAAATTCATTTGGAACAAATTTCGGGGTCAGCCAAAGATCTTAGAGACGAAAAAGAAGCAATAAAATATATTATATAAAAACCTTAAAATATTAATTAGAACTGTATATAATTATGAACAAAATGTTGTTTTTTAATAAAATAATTTTACCACAAATTTGTTTATTAGTTTTTGGGAAAATCAAGGAAATAAAAATAAATAATAATTATAAATCGTTTCAAAAAACGAGGTAAGGTTTTTATGACTTTGTCAATCTTTAAAAGGTTAAATTTCAATTCTTAGAAATGTTGGTTATCAACTCTTTTTGGGTTATGGCTCATGACGTTTTTAATTTTTAATCTATCATTTTGCTTTCACTGATAGCCTATCAACAATCGGTCACTAGAAACAAGATGTCACTGAATTACGCAGAAATATAGGTCCACATGCGAGGCAACAAACATGATAATGTAGAGCTCGAGGTTTGTTTGTTGATAAGTTTGCAGTTTGTTAAATTTAATCATGACTCAGGTTGCAGACACGCGATACGATGCCAGACCCTAGCGATAGCGATAAGCCCCTAGCAATAAGTTTGGGACAGAGACCTTAGACAGACCACCCTGACATGTCCAGTCACTACGGCGCAGCTAAAACAATAAAACCTATATCAATTCAGATCGTTATAAATTGTCATGGAAGTAGTAGAAGTAGTGCTATAAAAGCTAGCAAGCTAGAAAGATCGAAACTTAGTCGTTTATTGTGAGTTCAATAGAAAAGTTAATTAACAATGACTACATACACTGCGATCGGGTTATTGCTCATTTTACTTTTGAGCACAAAGACTGAAGGCAGTTATGGCGCCAAAATCCTAGGAATTTTCGGCACACACAGTCCCTCCCATGTGATCGTGCACATGGCTGTGGTGAAAACCCTTGCGGATCGGGGTCACAACATCACAGTGGTGACCCAAATGAAACCGAAATTGGCGGCGCATGAAAATATCACGGTGATTGTGGCTCCACCGACACTGGAACGAAAAAGATTTATGGAGGATTATATGAAAGAAACATTTAATGACAAACCTTCTATCTGGACGACCATGCTAAAAGCGGTCACCCAGGCGAATGTTCAGTTGGAGGGGCAACGTGAGTTCATGGAGCATCCCAATTTCAAGGAACTGTACGAGAATCCAAAGACGAAATTTGATTTGGTGATTTTGGGTCCGATGGCCAACGACTTTCAGCTGGGCATTGCCGCCAAGCTCCGCTGTCCGGTGATCATAACTTGGGTGGGCGTGCCCCTGCCCTTTATGGACAGCATTGTGGGAAATGTCAATGATCCATCCTACGTGCCTAGTTTGAACGTAGCCCTCGAAGCGGGCGAAAGTACCATGAAATTTACCCAAAGACTGGGTAACTTTTTCAAGCATTCCTTCCTGACCGTGTTGAATAAACTATTGAACTTCAAGATGAACCAGATGTACGAGTAAGTATTATTTGTAATGTAAGTATTTTTAGCGACCTAACGGATCTTATCCCTTTTTAGCCAAGCTTTTGTAAATGAGACAGATCCGAAGTTTCCCAACTACTACGAAATGAAGCGTCGCATATCCTTGCTGTTCTACAATTACCATTCGCCCAGCGAAGGACCCATTAGACCAACAGTTCCGCAATCGATTGAAATCGGAGGCATACAGGTAAAGGAGCAATCTGATCCATTGCCAAAGGAGCTGGCCGAGTTCCTCGATAATGCCGATGAGGGCGCCATACTCTTCAGTTTGGGCACCAATGTGAATACCAATAACTTTGGACCCGACTTCGCAGATATCCTGTACAAAGTGCTCTCCAAACTGCCCCAGAGAGTCGTGTGGAAGTGGGAGGATCTGAGCAATAAGCCAGGGAATTCATCTAACATATTCTTTAGCAATTGGCTGCCGCAGGACGATATCCTGGCTCACCCAAAGGTGAGACTGTTCATAACCCATGCAGGCAAAGGCGGAGTGGCGGAGGCCCAATACCATGGAGTTCCCATGCTGGCTCTGCCCATTTTTGGCGATCAACAGGGAAACGCTGAGATCATGACAAAGTCGGGCTTTGGCCGTTGGTTGGACATTCACACAATGACGGCGCAAGAACTGGAGGAGAATATCCGAGAGGTCCTTGAGAAGCCATCGTATCGAGAGACCATCGGCAAATTCTCCACCCTCTACAGGGATCGTCCCTTGACCGCCCGGCAATCGGTTGTCTACTGGACCGAGTATGTGTTGCGTCACCAGGGAGCCTATCATCTGCAGAGTCCCCTCATCCACATGGATTTCGTGGCCCGCAGCAATCTCGATGTCTATGGAGTAGTTCTTCTTGCGAGTCTAGCGCTACTCCTTCTGCTTACAGTCATATTTAAATTTGTATTTCGCAAGGTTTTTAGAGTTGTGCGTGGCCACAGTTATCGCGCCAAAACATTGCCTAACAAGCTTAAAAACAATTAATCGTACCTCAACCTTATCGTTGCGTATACGTAATATCAGTGGGCGTTATGAAATACGAAAGTGATTGAAAGTATTGCTGAGGGGTCAGTGATCAAGTAAGTAGTCTAGTCTGCTCTGTGAAATAATCAAATTAATAAATTAATACTAATAAAAAACAATAACTGATATGGCCTTTCTTTTGTACTTTTTATAAGAAGCAGCTCTCCATAAACGAAACACTGATTACGAGTACTAGGGCGATAAAAGCTTTGCTGGAAAGCATGACTCTGTACAAAACAGGCATCCGTTGGAATTGTTATTCGCGGAGATAAGTATGTGCTATGTACGGTTGGAGAAACACAAGAAACATTAAATTTTGTATTAATTATAATATACAAACGCATAATAAGTTCCCTATAACTTTTGCTATCTGCATTAAAACTCGAGTGTCTCCAGTGCCCTGCACTGTATGCATATAATTGTATTATACTGATGTCATGCACCTTTAACAACCCGGCAATTAATGAAACAGCAACAACAGATTCCCAGACCTAGAGCAACACTCGCTCAACAGGTTGCTCCCACATTCTCCCACAGCGATTATTTTTAGAGGCCTCTCGCTCGGCCGTTCTCTCCTCTCGAGAACTATAGTATCTCCTCGGGTCATTCCGATTCCGATTCCAATTCGGTTCGGATTCAATTCTCAGTGATTCGAGTCGAGTGGCTATAGAGGCAGCGCGTGCCGAACGCGTATTGTTTTCCAAATTTGTTTTATATTATTTAATGGCTCACTTGGATGGTGTCTCTATATAGACGAGGTATTTCGAATATCTATAATTGTTGTGTTGGAGTCATCAGGGGGAGAGTGCCAATTCAATGAAATAATAGTTAACCTACAAGTTGACATTGACAATGTGACAAGGTGGCACTTTAACCCATGTACTTGCAGTTGAAATAGTTTAAAAGTAAATACTTTTGGTCTATTTTAAAGCATAGGGTGGATTTTTCTGGTTATTAGTGACTAATAATAATATTGCAATGAGATCCAAAGTGAAGTAATATGTAATATGTTAAAGTTTGTTTACGATAATGATCAAACAACAATTTACACTAAACAAACACTTTTGTTTGTACGAAAGATTGTACTTTAACCCCAAGAATCAGTTTCTCCTTCGCATGTCTTTAAACTCTGAAGGAGAAGATAGTTTACCTAGAAGAAGAGAAAAGGAGACTGATTGGTTAAATCGTTTTTAGTTTTAATGAGCAAATTTTAAAATTAATTTCTCTTTATAAGGAAAAGAAGAAACCAAATTATTGAAACTTCCTTTACCTATTATAATTTTATACTTTTCTGTTATCTTTGTTTGTCAGAGAGCTTTATGATTTAAATGCTTTAAGGAAGATAACAAAATAGGTAAAGTCCAGTACTACTTGAAAGGCAACGTGTAACTTCTCTTAAAGTCCACGTAATTTTTAGTTAGCAAACTCTTTATGGAATTCATGCTACTGAATGGAAGTACACCTATACATTTTTGCAGATTAAGCGATCGAACGAATCTTATCAGTGCGTTATCGCCCAACCGAACTGAGTATAAGATAGCCGCCGGCTGCTCGCAGGCCATTCAGTTTCCATTTGTTCTTGGACTTGAACGGAGCCAGTCATGACACCAAACCGGAGCAGTTGGATCGGCTGCAGTCTGGGTGGCCTTTTGGTCGCCCTCTTGGCCCTGCAATCGATGCCCCAGGGCAGCGAAGGAGCCAACATCCTGGGCGTGTTCACCAGCCACAGTCCGTCGCACTTCATCGTCCATATGTCCATCATGAAGACGCTGGCCGAGAGGGGTCACAACGTGACGGTGGTCTCCTCGGTGCCACCGAAAGTGACCCACAAGAGCATCAAGCACATAGTCGTCCCGATGAGTGAGCAGGACGAGAAGGTCATCAACGACGGCATGGTTGGCATGGTCAAGGAGAAGCCCTCGATTTGGAACACCTTCAGGAACATCTTCAGCTCGCTGGCCATGCTGATTGACAAGCAGGTGGACGTCCTGGAGGATCCTCGCTTTCAAGAACTCTATCTGAACAAGGGCAACAAGTTCGACGTGGTCTTCGTCGGGTTCTTTTTCAATACCTATCAGGTGGCTCTGGGTGCCAGGTTCAATTGCCCCGTAATTGCTTCCTGGCCCGGTCCACCCATAATGATGGTCAACGAGGTTCTGGGCAATCCCGAGCTGTCCAGCGTTCCCCAGATGAACATTGCCGGCGAGCCCGGAAAACCCATGAACTTCCAGCAGCGATTGCAGAACTTTGGCAGCACTCTTGGTTTCAACCTGCTCAATCTCTTCCTGAGCCACAAATACAATGGGTTCTATGAGTGCGTATTCTTATCAATATATTTACTAAAATATGACTAATCTCTTTGCTATCCCATCCTAGGCGACTTTGGGGCAAGGACAAGTCCATGCCCAGCTTTGAGCTGGCCAAAAGGAATGTCTCGCTGGCCTTCTGCAATGGCCATGGCATCAGCGAGGGACCCATTCGTCCCAATGTTCCGGGCATCATCGAGATCGGAGGCATTCAGGTGAAGAGCAAGCCCGAACCTCTGCCGGAGGACATCAAGGAGTTCCTGGAGAAGGGCAAGCACGGTGCCATTCTCTTCAGTTTGGGTTCCAATCTGAAGGGCGAGCATATCCAACCGGAAGTGGTGTCCACCATATTCAAGGGCCTGAGCAGCCTGAAGCAGCAGGTGATCTGGAAGTGGGAGGATCCGAAGAATACACCCGGCAAGGCGGCTAACATACTGTACAAGAAGTGGCTGCCCCAGGACGATATCCTGGCCCATCCCAAGATCAAGCTTTTCATAACCCACGCTGGCAAAGGCGGCGTGGCCGAGGCCCAATACCATGGAGTTCCCATGCTGGCTCTGCCCGTCTTCGCCGATCAGCCCGGAAATGCCGACAAACTGGTCGCAAACGGTTATGGCCTTCAGCTGCCTTTGGCCAGTTTGGATCTGGATGAGTTCAAGGCGGCCATCAAGGAGGTTATCGAGAATCCCAAGTTCGCCAAGAAGCTGAAGAGCTTCTCGCAGCTGTATCGCGATCGTCCCTTGAGTGCCCAGGAATCGGTGGTCTACTGGACGGAGTACGTGATCCGTCATCATGGCGCCGCCCACATGCAGAGTCCCTTGGTCCACATGAACTTGATCGCCAGCAACAACCTGGACATCTATGTCCTCGCCGCTCTGGTGCTCTACATCCTGTTTATCATTAACAAGATTGTGTGGAAATTTGTGTGGCGCAAATTGTTAGCCAAATCGAACAAAGCCTCCCCAAAGAAGAAGGTGAAGAAGCAGTAAATAGACATTATCAGAAATATGCGAATTTTATAGTCATCTTATTTTTAATAACAAATTAAAAATGTAATGCAAATCGAAAAGTAAAAATAAAATTGTAAAATAAAAAAAAGAATTTAAGTTGTTATACCCTTGCAGAGGGTATTATGATTTCAGTCAGAAGTTTGCAACGCAGTGATGGAGACGTTACCGACCCCATAAAGTATATATTGGGTTGGCAAGAAAGTCATGTCGTTTTTTTCAATATTTTCAAAGATGATTTATTTATATCAGCATCATTAGACGAGTCGATCTAGCCATGTCCGTCTGTCCGTCGGTCAGTTTCTACGCAAACTAGTCTCTCAGTTTTAAAGCTATCGGGCAAAAGCTTTCCCAAAAGTCTTCTTTCGTTTGCAGGTAGTATATATGTCGGAACGAGCCAGATCTGACAACTATATCATATAGCTCCCATAGAAATAATCGGTAAAAAAATATGTAAAAAAAAATGTATCTTGGGTGTTTTTAAACATATAACCTCCTACTTTTGGAAATACCATTTTTTCGGACGACTATATCAAATAGCTGCCATAGGAACGATCGGAAAATTAATGGGAATAAATTTTTTAAATATTTCCGAATTTCGATTTTAATTTTATAAAAATCGAACTACTATATCATATAGCTGCCATAGGAACGATCGGAAAATTAATGGGAATAAATTTTTTAAATATTTCCGAATTTCGATTTTAATTTTATAAAAATCGAACTACTATATCATATAGCTGCCATAGGAACGATCGAAAATAAGAGAAATAATAGGAAATTTAACATTTTTGCGATTTGTAAATTAATAGTAATGATCTGCAAGGGTATATAAGCCTCGGCTGACCGAAGCTAGCTTCCTTTCTTGTTTTGTTATAGAAAAAATTATGATTCTGTATGGTCAGTTTTTTAAAACTTTATGAGAAACTACTATAAGAATTCGTTATGTACTATTAGTTTGTATGTGGAGTTCCCTTAGCAATAACCAGTGTATTATCATTATAAACTGCCGAATATCTTATCTCTAAACTGTCGTTATCAGCGATTATACCGGTTACATTCAAGTGAGGGCCAACACTTCATGTTAATAACAGTGACAACCACTAACAGAGGTAGAACAACAATTTGATTTGTTGTTTGTTGTTTGGTGTGGGAGTCCACACTCTCGCAAAGCGATTATCTATAAAAATATCCACTCTCCTGTTCTCTACCTTTTGCATAAATAATTTTCTGTGACGAGCTTTGTTTACGAAATTAGTTTTGTGATCTTTAGTTGTTTACTGCATGTTTGTACGTTTACTTTTTGTACATATGTAATGTATATAATAAATATTTATATTTAAATTTTTGGGGTATATATATTTAATTTAAACGACATTTATGTCTAAATTTTAAATCCTAATTTCACCAAATTTTTTTGATTATAAAAAGTTTAACTCATTTGGAAAAAATGACTTATAAATTTGGACCTCATATTTTAGCTTTGACTCGAACCATTTTAAAAGCTTTTTAAAGTATAGCTAAAGTAAAATTCGCGTAAAATAAGTATTTATATAACTCTTAACCTAGCGATCGGTATATAATTCTTTGATCGGAGCATAATAGAAATATATTTCCAGAAGAAATGGAAATGGGAATGTTTTTCTTTTAATTTCTTATTTTTTTTAAAGCATTTTCATATTATCCGAACATCAGGTTATTTTCTTCTACAAGACCTTTTAAATTCTAGGGGTTATCTATGACCTTGGAGCGCGGAGGTGCTTCCTCCTCCTGCTTAGTTTCCACGGTTCCACTGCCGGTAACATCCTGCACTACCCGACACGTCTCGCTGGCCAGTTCCTCGGGATCCTTGACCACATCCTGGACATTCTCGATCTGCTGCTCTAGATGGGTAGTTGCCTTGCGAAGACAAGCAAATTCACCGACTCCCAGTTCGGCGTGAACGGTGTCCATCAGATTGGCCAGCAGTAGACTCTCGTTGTGGCTGAAGTCATCGCTCTCGTTGCTGCCCTTCAGGATGCAGTTCCTCACCTCCTCGGCCTCGTAGCACATGCCCAGTCGATTGTGGTAGTGGGTGGGGGGCATCTGCTCGCCACCCGGCAGCGGAAACTCGTAGTCCACCTCCTCGGTGATCAGACGAGTGGGACACCAGTAGTTGTTCATCTGGTAAGGATCGATATATCGAATTCCAGTCTGGAATATCCACATGTTAACTCACCTTAATGGTCCCAATCTTTCCCTGAATAATAGCCTGGTTGCTGAGCCGCTTTTCCGAACTGACCTCGATGAAGGCCCTCTTTCCGCGAGTGAAGCACAGTTCTATGTCGGCCGCCACGTCCACGTGATCCGCGTTGACCTTGCCGCTGACCTTGACACAACGCGGCACCTCCCGAAACACCCACAGTGCCAGCTGCATTCCGTAAACCCCAAAATCGCTCGTGACTCCGCCGTAAAGTCCCAGTCTCCTGGGGGTTATTTAGTTACCAGTTTCTAATTACTAAATATTTGTAGTGGTTAATGTTGGTTATATAAACCTCACCCCTGTGAGACAGGCAAACCCAGACTGCAACGGACATTCTGCACTTCTCCCAGCCGATTCCGCAGGATCTGGTGGCGTAGGTAGTGATAGGCGGGCACGCATCTTGGCCACATTCCCTCCATAAGGAAGAGACCTCGCGCCCTCGCCTTCTCCAGCAGCTTGGTCACCTGCTCCTCCGTCATGCACAGCGGTTTCTCGCACAGGACGTGCTTGTCGTGATTCAGCATAAGGTGACACAATTCCGAGTGTTGCGGATTCAATGGAGAAATGTACACAACATCTGAGGTTCAACAAAAAAGTGTGATTAAGTGGTTGTTTAAGCTAAGTAATAAGTTTGGACTTTTAAAAAATTAAAATAAAATCACGGGCATGCGTCACAAAGAAGAATCGACGTGTGTCCAATGCAAGATAGGCGTGTGACCGCTGGCATTCTTATTGACTTATGGGCTTAGCACCCCTGATTTTGAGACTCACCGACATTCGGGCACCTGGCCAGATCCTCGAAGCTGGTGTACACGTTCTCCACCTGATGGCGTTCCGCGAAGGCGAGGGCGTGCGACTGGTAGGCGGCCACGCAGGACACGATGCGATGATGCTTCTCCGGCAGGACACTCAGCGCTGCGGCAAAGTCATCTGCCATCAGGCTGACGGGTGCGATTCCCCAGCGCAACGTTGGCGCCTCGTCCGCCACCCAGTCACCTGTTACCTGGGCCCTGGAGGAGGGAAACCGATTGATGTGCAGCTGGCGAGGGCGGGGTCGCCACATGTTGTGATCGCCAATATCGCCGCCAACGAATCCGAATCTGCTTCGCCCGCCGTTCGACCTGGATATGGATGATGAGCGATCTGCGGAGCAAAGCGGGCATTACTCACCTCTCACAGAGAAAAATGGACTTGGGAAAAATATACTCTAAAAATATATTTCAAAATTTTAACTAAGGAACTTCTTTGAAAAGTAACAAATTGAAAAACACAGATGTAACATTTAAAAAAAATTAAAAAATGAAAATATCTATTAGCTTTGTTCGAAACTAAACCAATCTTTTTAGATCCGCCAATTATTTTACTTGGAATAATTTGAAAATATTTTCAACACACTCTTTTTTTTGAATGTACAACCGCCATTGGCGATCGGTGGCAACTTTGTCGCGTAAAACGCATTTCATTCATACAATCGAGCGCTTTTCCACGAACTGGCGAAATTGCGGGTGTTGGTTTTGGTTTTGGCTGTGGCCGCCGGGAAACCGGTCCGGACTCCGGGCCATCGGTGGACGCATCCACGTCGAAACCGAGACGACGGGCGCATTATGTGGCGCTGTTTAGTGCGTCAGTTCCTCCATAATTAGTCATATTTGTTTAGCATCACAACTTGTGAATGACTCGCTGCCGTTCGTTGCGGCTCGGAGTCAGGTTTTGTCTTTGATTTTTATATATTTATTTTTGTTTTCATTTTTGTTGCTTTGCTGTCGTATTGGCCTGGTCCTGGCCAAGTTGGGAGCTGCCTGGGCCGCGCACTTTGCGCTTCGTTCTGTCCGCATTCGAATTTCACTTTCTTTTTTAGAAACTAAGCTTCGGACTGTTTGTGCATTTATCACTGCAGTATCTGCTATCCGAATGGGTAGCCTCACTTTGACAAGGGGCTGTACCTTATCAGCGGGGAGAAATCGATGGGTGTCTATTGATTTCAACGATTCGAATAGGAATACTACTCCCTATATGGCGTACTAAAATATATTTAAATTTTTAATATGTATAAGAATAAAAATAAAAGAGAAGACATTTATTTTTAATTTAATATACCATACCATTCGATATTAGCTCATAATAAATGTAGTTAGAGTACTAGAACTCATATCACTGAGTGTATTTATGAACGTAATTTTTATTCAGTTTTTTAACCTTGCTTAAACTTAAAAACCCACCTAAAATTCAGAAGATTTTCTATATACATTTTATCAAAAGAGCATTTTTCATTCGTATTTTCCCCACCCAAAGCTGCCACCTTTTGCCGGAGTATTTCACTTTTCAATAACTCGAGTGCGTGCAACAATGTCCATCGCCTGGTGTCCGCTTCTGTGTGCGAGTGTCGACGGCGGGACCCAAGAAAAAAATACAAATTTGTTTATCTAATTAGCAATGCACCGGGCGACGTCTGCGCGGGCAGAGCTTTTCACCTGATTTTGCATGCATGGCAGGCATTTCGGCGGCTCAAGTGGCAAGTCGATGGCCGTAGAAATTGCCCTAACCCCAAATGCAAAGCGATAAACACAAATTATATGTGTGCCGAGGCGCGTTTTCGGTTGGCCAATGAACGAAAGTGTTCTTTGGGTGTTTTTGTAGACGGTCCAAAAATCGAAAATAAGAAAACGAGAAAACAAACCAACTCTCGCCCAGTGACGGAAGTGTCTCTGTGGGTGAAATTATGTGCCAGTGAAAGGTTGCCTAATTTCTGTCATTAAACTACGCTGCCATGAACAGGACACAGAAGTGCACTTGCAAGAAATGCTGAAAATTTTAATATTACTAACTAATATTCATAAAAATACAACATAAATATAAAATAAATAAAAATATTTTTTTAAAGGATTTTATACATGTTTTATGTTCAATCCAAAAATTTATCAAAAACCACACAAAATTAAAATATTTTATAATGACTAAAAAAATATTTTTGTTAGATTCATTCTGAATTCGAAATTTCTTTCCATAAACTTGAAATACAAAAAGTTTTATCCATAAATACATATCAATTTTATAAGTACATTTTTAATTTAAAGAAGTGCATAAGTGTAACTTACAAATAAAAGCAAAATAGGAATTAGGATTAATCAAATCTTTAAGATCTTTTTCCTATTGCATTCAAAAAATATAAATTTAAAATCCACGCTAAAAAAAAGGTTGTTAATTTAAAATGGATTGTTGTTGTTTTAAGTGTGATGCCTTGAGGAGATTTTGGGGCAGGGGCACGCGACATGAGCTGACAGCCGGAGCACACAAATTTGCCATGCGTGTGTCTTTTGATGACTCTTTCCCGAGAGCGACGACACGGCGGAGACGACATGTTCATTAAAGCCAGAGCCGCCAGAGATCTGGTCATCTTGGTCATCTGGTTCCTCTGCAACGCTGCATCGGTGCGCCGACAAAGCAAATAAATACTAAAATTTGCATGCCTGCAACATAAATCGTCGCAAAATATTAAACAAGTCAGCAGCAACAGTTGAAATCAATAAATTTATTGATACAATTTACACGGCTGAGTGGGCTGCCAGATAGCAACTGGCAACGGGTAACTAGCAGCAGGCCACTTGGCCACATGCAACTTTAGTTGCATGCAACACATGCGCTAATTAAGGGGGTTCCCAGTTGCTGGCGGGGGTGTTTTGGCCAAAGCTGCACTTGAGATGGCGCGATGGCCTTGCAAGTGGCCAACACAGAAACAAGTTAACGAGCCACGGCCAAATGACCAACTGACTGAGGAAATTCATTGGGTGATTTAGGCAGGGGGAAAATCAACAGGAGGAAACAAATTACCGAGCAGTGATTTGCGATGACTTGGTCCTTCTCTGACTTGATTTCATCGCATTAAAATTGGCGAAATAAATCAAAGGTGATTCGCTTTTTATTGTTAACTAATTGCGCTTGCTGGGACTAATTTTTTGTATTTAACAAAGATTTTTAGAGAAGAAAAGTAGATATTACATTTTTATTTTGGTTTAATTGATCAAAAGTTATTTGATTTTAATTGTAAACTAATGACTTTTTTTGGTATTTACAAAAAAATTTTAAAATTGGTTTTAGAGAGTAAAATTTTTAAATAACACTTTGTTTTTTTGTTTAATTAATCAAAGGATATTCGCTTTTAAAGGTAAACTAATTTCGTATGAAGTGATTTATTTTTTAGTATTTACTAAAGAATTTAGAGCCCGTTTTTAAAGCGAAAAAATAGAAATTACACTTTTATTTTTTTGAATATTGAGCAGTTAAAAAATGTTTTGGCCTTAAAAAGAAAGTGGCATGACTGCCAGCATTTAAAATTCCGTAACCATAGATATTTAGATATTTTGCATGCATTTGTTCCGCCATTCTGGGCCGTGAAAGTCATGCGTCAAGTTCGTCGCCAGAGTCTTTTGATTTGCCGTACGTTTTTTGTTTGAGGCTTTTGCAACATTGCGCCTTAATTGACACCTTCAAGAGAAAGGGGACAAAGGGAGGCTCTGAGGCCGAAAGACAGCATAATCTTTCCGCTGCCGTTGTTATTTTCATTGATTTTTTTTTACATTTTTTTACATATGTCAGGCTGACGAGCTTCGTGTGCACGTCTGTCGGCTCACTTCAACCATCTTCGCCACAAACTACGCACACGCCCAGCAGCACTGCCAATTGACAGCCAGTCATGTCATGACTATTGCCAATTGTTTTTGCTGCCCAAAGCTTTTAACATCTTTTATGATTTCTTGGCCGCCAGTAGAAATTTATTTGGCCAAAAGATTTTCGGTTTTTATGCAACAGGTGGAGGCGAAAAGCGAAAGCTGAGTTTTGGGCAGGAGAACACCACATTCTTGGCTGGCCAATTCTATATTTAACAACTCTGTATATATCTTTTAAAAACCCATTAAATTCTACGGCAAGAAAAGGTTTTTTGTGATTTTAAAGTCTTCTAAATCAGAATTTTTGGCCAGCGATGGCAGCAACATGTTGCAGGTAGTGAAAAGTGAGTCTGGCTTTGGACAACGACAACGGCAACAATCATCGCCAAACAGGCAGCAACAAAAGCGAAAAGGCGACAACTTTGGTGGCGAAGCCGACTGCGACGCGTGTGTTTATGGATTCGCTCTGGCTTCGACTTGGCTTTGGTCAAAAGCGTTGGCCAACAGCGTTGCGACGGCAGCAACACCACGAAGACAAGTGCAGGCTTTGGCTTTTCAGCTGGTTCGTTGTACCTGAAAATCTCAGCCGAAGTCCGCTGCCTGCGCCGGCGTCGCTGCCGCCTTTAACAGTTTCGAATTTGAGTTTTGGCCAAGACCACGCGAAATCAGTTAACAAACGGACGCGTTTTGAAACGGATGCACTGGCTGGATGCACTGGCGCGCTAAGCGATTCGAAGCTAAACGAAGAAAACCTGAAGCTCCTCCATAAAGATCGAGATCCCCCAGTCCCAGGTCTTGTGTCCCGAAACCCGAGGCCGTGCGAATGTCTGTCGGTTTCGGCGGCAGAAGCTCGAAGAGCTGCTATCTTCATCGGTCGGTCGCGCTGGTCGTTTAAAAGTGAAATTTACTGAATGAAATGAAATGTCTTCTGGCCAGCCCCGCTGTCTGGCCGAGTGGCTTTGTGTTTGATTATTGATTTGCGACAATTGTCGGCAAGGAAATGACTGCAAATTAGTTGGCAAACATTCGCTGAAATCCGCAAGGATTGAAAACCAAAAACTACAGTTTGTAAAACGCTTTGCTTGCGGAATTGTGGAAATATTTATTCCAGTGACCGGAAAAATAAGGTGATGTAAGATCCTGCTTAGATTGTGTAAGCTTGTGAAAGTGAAAGAATAGATGGTAGAGAGAAGAAGTTGGTCGACTATAAGCAGTCATTGAAAAGGATGCAGCACTTAAGCGATCTTATTATTATTTATTAAGGACCTGCCTCCAAAAATTAATAAGTGGCTGCATGATCCGTAAGGATTGTAAAACGTTTAGTCTGAAAACAAGTTAATAGATCGTATTTTTAAGTAGTAAAACATCTTGTAAGCCAATGTGAGATCAGAGAAAATCATGTACGATTATTCATTGCGATTTGTGTTTATTACTTATTGAAATTGATAGGTAGGCAACGTGTTTGATTAGTAAGGATTATGTTTACTAGATTTTTACTAGATGGTTGTATAACTGCTACATAAAAGGTGATTTTAATTAAATGAGTATGATATAAAGTTAGAAATCACTAATATCTAAGGATATTACAATAGATGAGTAAAATTCGTAAGAATCATGAAAGATATTTAAAGAACAATATATTAGAAATCGAAGAATTCTTTAAGATATTACTCATCTAAGTAGACTTGGAAAAAAATATATTTCCCCAATCAGATATACTTTCTTCCTGTCTAGCATTAACTGCATAAAATCCAGAATAGCCAAAGTTACATTTCACTGGCAACACTTGGTCACGATCCATTGTCCACGACCATTTTCACGCATTTTCCATCCATCAACTCTCGGTTTTCAATGGTATAATCCATGACTGCGGATGCTGCCCATAAATTGCACCTTTCTTCGCCAGCGAAATCGAATGTTTCGTCTCTTTGCGCAAAGAATTAAGACTCTGAATGGTGTTTAAGCCGGCGCTTATGTTAACAACTAAAAGAAAAACAGCAGACAAACAGACAAACAAACGGGCATCACTCATACGACGTGTGTACAGAATGAAAGAGCCGATTCAAGGCGAGAAGGAGAGAAGGAGAGAAAGGGCAGAGCCACTTCATTTTCATTTTCCAGGCACTCCCGGGCCTCTCGATGCATTTATCTTTCACTTAAAGTGAAGATGACATTCTTTAAATGAAATTAACTGCCGGCAACAAAAAGCCGAAGCTGCAATTGCAATTGCTGATGCATCTGTTGATATTGCTGGTGTTGCTGCTGATGTTGCTGATGCTGCTGAGGTTGCAGTTGCTTCTGTTGGCAGTAGCTTTGGCTGCAATTAGTATTTGTCTTTGGCTAATACGCTGCCATGTTGGTATGCATCTCAGTGCGCCAGTTTCTTGTTGCTTGTGCTGTGTTGCTGCTGCAGGTTGCTGGTTGCAGGTTGCTGGTTGCTATTGCTGCTGGCATAAAAAATGTCGCGCACTTGAATGGATATTTGGTCTCTGCTTCGGTTGTTTGTCTATTTATTGGTCTGTTTGCCTGCTCATCGGCTTTTTATATGTAACTGCCTTTGGCTTAGCCATCCACTTAACAGCTGTCGCTTCGAGTGCATCTTAGTGTTTTTCTTTGGAGCCTTTTGGGTTTTGATGTTGTAGGCAGTGACTGAGTGACTGAGTGCCTGCTTTTAAGATACCCCGGTCGAAAGAGCTTGGAATGCATTTATGATAGGGGACGCATCCAGTTGGATGCGTTCATATAGTTTTGACATGGCGTGGGTTGACGCATCCAGTGGCCATAAAAGCGGGTCGAAGGCCTGTGAATTGCTCGAAAGTTGTGAAATAAATCGGGGCACTTTTATTGCAGCAGGTGTAATGACTTGGCGCCTAAGAGGATTTGATAAAGAAAATCCTTAACTTGGCTAAATCGAAATACTTAAAACGCAGGCACTTTACGATACCACTTTCTGTTGCAGCTGTTAAAAATGTATAAAAATAAAAAGCAACTGACATTTCCGATAAAGCAATTGAGGTTGATTGCAAACCTAATATGTTCAGCATGTAAAAATAAAAATATTTAAGTTTTCTTAAATCATAAAAATTAATCTATAGATTGTATACATTTCAGAAACTTCCAGTTAAATATTTTAAGAATTAAAAAAAAATTATAAATCATACCGATAATTGTATAAATTGTCTGTAATTTGCCTATCCGATAATCACATAATGCAATTAGCTCCAACACTCACTTAGCGACCAACACATTTCTCTTGTCATGTAAAGCCAATAAAATTAAATAACACCGAAATGATGCGTAATTAAACGCATTATGCAAATGCGATGTAAGACAGTAAAGACAATTAAATAACCCAGGCGAAACGAGAGCGTTAACAAAACAAGTTAGGCCTACCTCATAAAAGAGCAGTAATTTCGATGGAGGAAACTAGTGGAAAATTGGGGGAAATTGCGTCCATCATTAGTGGCAATACTTGGAAAAGTGTTTGTTGTTTGCTCAAAAAGTTTGCCGGTCCAAATTATATTCAATTACAAGGCCGTCATAACCCATCCCACTTTTCTTCTTGCCCGTCGGCGAATTTTATTTGATTTTAATTGCCGCCATAGCAAGATGTTTGCCATTTAATGGCTTTATTTATGCGTGTAGTAATCAAGTTAATTTTTACGATTGCCGCCGAGCGCGTTGCAGCAGCAACAACAACAACAAGCGTAACAGCACGCCGGCAACAACAAGAAAGCCGCGAAGCTGCTGCGAAATAAATGCAAATTTTCTTTTATGATCAAAAAGCACAAGTTTCACTTTCGATGGGAACGAATTAACCGGCAGGCGCAAGCCGAAAATAAAAAATATTCGCAAAATTCGCAAACAAAAAAGAGTCAAAGATGACATGCAACTGGGGAGGGAGATGGTGATAAGAAGCCCTTGGGCCAATATCTTCGAGAGGAAATGCAGAAGAAAGAAAGAAAGCCAAAAGGAGAAGAGCCGCCGCCCACCCAGGTCGTCTGCATCTTCTGATCGCCGGTTACCGGTCGTCAGTCTCCAGTCTCCATTCCCCAATCTTGAGTCTTTAGTCTCCGGGGAGTCTTCTGGTCAGTCACGTTGCCTGACTGCCCTCTGCCGCATAATGCCATAAATTATGAAATAATCGAATCAATCTCTTTGATCCCCGAAATTGTCGCTGGCCAGGAGGTGCCCTTTTATCGTACACAGACTTTATGCTATGCTCTAATGGTGGGAATGAAATATAATTGGGATAGATATGTTTATCAAAACCGTTTATATAGCTTCCAAAAGTTATAGCCCTAATGATCAGTTACTTTTTTTATAAATTTAAAAATACTTTCGTCGCTTCAATCAATTTGATTTTATTGACAAAATCTTATATTTGATTATCTTTTTACTTATTGATCTTCACTGAGTTTCTGGCCTCCTAAAACCTTTTAAGTTCGTCGCTGAAGTCTTTCGTTTCTCAAAAAAAATTTTTTATGTGAATAACACCGATAATAACCTTCTGATTCCCATTATAGCATCCTTAATATTGAAAATAAATGTCTTCGCAATATATTTATTAGAGTTCTTTTAAGATTCTTGGAAATTAGTTTGTTGTCGAACTTACCAGATTTTTATATAACTGAGTTTATTTGTTTTTTATATTAACTTTTTATAAACATATATATATACTCCTCATTACCCTCTTATATCCTTTTTAAGACATTCATATATCATTTCCATTACAATTTTCCAATTTCCCTGTTATTTGTTTTTTATATTAACTTTTTATAAACATATATATATACTCCTCATTACCCTCTTATATCCTTTTTAAGACATTCATATATCATTTCCATTACAATTTTCCAATTTCCCTGTTAGTGTTTGCAGGACATTTTCCCTCACTTAAGTTTCGTATTTTCCAGTCGCCTCCTTCTTATCGTTTTGTATATCTTCCCTCAGCAAGCCTTGTTAAAATCCGATTTGTTAAATCAATTTGCAATTTAATACCTTTTCATTAATAAACCGAACTAAGTGAAAGGTTAATTTTCTTTACTCTTTACTTTTTTTTTATATTAAACTGGCATTCCGTTTTATGATCGCAACTAAAAGGCTACCTGAATTTAATAGCCACTCCAAATTAACTGGCCAGCAATCTGGATAACAACCTGTTAAGTGAGTCGAATGCAAGACAAGCGCCAAAAACTTCCTCATTCACGTCCGTTATATAGTTATCCAATAGTTAAGAATCAATTGCGGTGGCTGAAATTGCACAGATCAAGTTCGGCGGACACAATCGATGTTGGCTATTAAATCATCAGCGAGTCATAACCGAAACTGAACAATTTAACGAAAATTCCAGATAAGACGAGAAACGAGACGAGAAAAACCCGGAGACCAACGATCAACGAACCGACGAGCCGGCCACACGATGATGATTAGTGAACGCCACAAGAGCCGCGATTTGGTTACGATACTTGGCCTGCTGTTCCACCTCCTCCTGCTGCACCATGGAGCCTCCGCCTCCGGCCATGTGATCGAGGTCTTGGCTCAATCAACAACCGCATCGGAGTCGCAGACTTTGGAGACGAAGACGAATGGCAGTCAGGATGAGGCTGGTCTAACGCCCGGTGCGACAACAGGTGAGCGAACAACGAACAACCAAACAACCGAACAACCGAACAACAACCGCAGCGAAATGAAAAAATATGAAAGATTTGCACTTTGATTTTGTTTCGCCAACATAATTGGGTGCTTGGGTGCGGAGACGGAGAGTGGGCACTATTTTAATGGCCAGCATTAGGAGATCAAACAATTTTGAACGCAATCATGCGAGGCATTTTAATGCGAATGAAAGTGAAAATCGTCTGGCAACATTGTTTCGTGGTCGCAGGCAATTATGCAAGGATAAATGGGATCCAGATGCAAGTGCTCGATTGGGTGGGATTGGATGGAATGGGATGGGACGAAATGGTATTGGAGTGGCTCCGGGTAAAGTGATCTACCTACCCATTGAAGGCAGAGCACGCCCATCCATTATGAAATTGAAGAGGAAGGGCTAAGCGACGCAGTAAATACCCTTAAATGTTAGTTAAAAATTAGTTTAAATCAATTTATTGGATAATTTATATTTAAATGTCTAATAAACATAACAATATCAGTAAAAGGTTCGACAAATATTCCACACTTTTTAAAATTGAGATTCTACACATAATTTACTCAACTACATAAATATTTTATGGTGTAATAAAAGATAAAACAATTCAGAAAAATAATTTTTTAAAATCTTGTAATTTTTTATATTATAAAAATCTAAATGTTAGTAGGATATTCTTCTGAAACACGACAAAGTTAGATTAATATGAACAATATGTATTTATTAGGAGTATATTTTAAATCAGTTAATCAAAAGCTTGAACAAATAATTTATTAAATAAAAATGTATTACGAAAGATCAGCAATAGTTCAAGGATACGAGTAACCTTTCTTCTAAACCAAAAGATAACTAAATTTTTAAAGATAATGATATTGTAAGCTCTAAAATAAGCCAGAGTAAAACCTGCGATACGATAGCCTTTTTGGTAAGCGTATTAAAAGCCAATTGCTAGAAGGAGATCAAGATGCATGAGTGGCCATTTCCGCTTCAGCCATGTGCATGTCCTCACGTCGAGGAGCTTGGTATCTTAGGAGCTTATAGCTTATAGCTCCGCATGCCTTTGCAACCGCTCAAATGGAAAGCGATTTGTCTGGTTTTAGCTAATAATTTATCAGGCCTCCGCATTCGCAGTCGTCGCCTTCGCCATCGCCATCGCCTTCGCCGCCTCTGCCATTTATTTTTCCTCAGTCCGTTGATCAGTCAATCAAGCAAAGCCAAGCCAAAACCGAGTCGACCCAATGCGACTTTATGTCTGGCTGTCTGTCTGTCTGTCTGTCTGTCTGTCTGTTTGCCATGCTGATTGCCTTGGTCATGGCCCCCACTGATCAACGCCTGCCGACGGAGGAGCCACCAAGTGTTGGTGCTGGCTGCCAGGTGGGCGTTGGGGATCACAGATTTTCTGGCGGCTTGGCCTCTGACTTCGGCTTAATTAGGAGCCACATGGCGGGGGGAGCTAAACGGAGCTCATCCCATCCCGGCAAGAGGCCCGGACCTCGGGTTCAATCGACTGGAGCTCCAATCTTGCACACTGTCCGCGGGCATTAAAATCAATTTATGCAAAAACTGTTCAAAAGCAATTGAAGTTAGATATTCACGAGGGCGGTTCGAACCGATCTTAAGCTAATGGTTTTTACAATCGGAATTTCTTTAGGAATTTGTTACTTTCGGTTTTATATTTAATATGGTTAAATTTATAATTCCATATTTGTGAAAAATTTGGATAAAATCCCTAAAGTATTGTACTTTAAAGACCTATAGTTATTTTTTTAAGATTTATAAAATCTTTTTTCGTCAAAAATGAGTGTTAAAACAGAGATAAATAAATATTTTCGTGAATAAATAAATCAAGATTTATTCTATAAATTCACTCTAACAAAATTTCTGCCAAAAAACAATTAAAATAAATGATTAATTGTCTAAATAACATTTTACATTTATGATGGTTTTTGCTTTTCTAGAAAATGTTTTGAATATACCTACCGGTAAGTCCATAAAAGCTAAACAATTCGTGAACAAAAGAAAAGCAAATACAAAAAATCCTTAACCTTCCCTCGCTTTGAGCAACCAGGATGCCGGCATTGACTTGACCAAGTGACGGGACAAAAACATTTGTTAACACTTTAACGAGTTATGATTTGGACCGTCTCTGGCTGCAGCCATGTCGCATGGCTCCTAGCTCCTCTCTGAATCTCCAGCTTAGATGCCCCCCGGCCATTTTTGGGGGGCAATTAAAGTTGCACATGTAAAAGTAAATTGATACGGCACTCAATCATCTACCACCGCGGTGTCTTATCTTCTCTTTCGCAGCTCAACGGCTGGATCCGAACAACAACAACGAGTGGCGACCCCTGGGACACGGGGATCCGCTGCAAAAGGACCCCACCTACGACTACAGTCCGCCGGCCCTGGATCGCGTTCGCTATTGGGCGGAGAACAACAGCACGGGCCAGAGTAATCCGGAGGCCAGGAAGAAGGAGCTGCCGCCGGAGGTGCTGCGCAACAAGACCAAGAGCGAGGTGCTGCTCCTCGGAGTGGCCAGTGAACGGGTTAGGGTCCCCCACTCCCATTCATATCCGCCAGTTCATAATCAACAACAGCAGCAGCAGCAGCAGGCTAAATATGCGGCCATCCGGAGGAGCTACTATGCTCCCACCCAGCATCTACAACACGGCCCACAAATGCCACAACAAACGCAACATTTACATGCCCAGCAGCAGCAGCACATGCCGCACACCCACCTTATGCCACCGCCCATGATGATGATGAAATCGAGTGGTGCTCCCCAGTCGCCGCCCCACCTGGAGTATAGACACAGTATGATGGCCACCGGAGCACCCACCTCCTATATGAGCCAACTCAACCACATGAGTTCGCCGATGCCCAAGCAACAGGCGATGACCTCGTCGGTGATCTACCATCAACCTTCGATGGGCCACCATTCGTCGCTATCAATGTCCACACCCTGGATGACCAGTAAGCCACCACATCGGCTGAGCTACTCGGACCCACATCTCCAGGAATCCATGCACACCTACAGCTTCTCGAGGCCCCATCACCTCAGCTACTCGCCCAACTCTCTGCCAGGACATCAGGGTGGACCAAAAACTGCGGGACTGCGGAAACCCTGGCTGCACGAGCTGCTCCAGAAGGAGGTGGTGGTGGCTACCGCGAAGCCCAAGGTTAAGCCCACAATGCCGGCGACCAAGTACCTGATGGGCACCAGTAAGCCGCATCACCCACTGCCACCTGTGGGCTTTGGCATCAGTTCCACCCGCCCACCGTTTACCTATGCACCCGTTACCTTTGTGCCCGGTCCACCCACCATTGCAGTGCCCACGGTGGCCACCAGGCAAGAGGCACAGCCGGAGATCTACATCACACCCACACCCCAGACGAGCAGCTCGGGCTTCAGACCCATGTTGATGACCAGCACAACCACCACCGTGGGAACCACTCCTTCTTCGACCACGCCTATATATCTGGGATCCAGCACCACAACGACCAGTAATCGCCTGCTCATCCCCCAGACGAGCAATCTGGCCCAGAGACCCACAGTGGCTCCTGCTCCTCCTCCGAGTGAACCCACCACCGACTCGCTTTTCTCCCACTACAAGCAACCACCGAAACCCCTACTGGGACCCATGTACCTCATCATCGAGGGTCACTCGAAGGTTAAGACCTATGGCCAAAACGAATTGGATCCTCATAGTCCGAAGATAGTGCCGGTTATCTCGAAGAGGGAGCCCGTGGTAAGGATAGCGGATCCCAATGAGAAGAGGGGAACTGTGGAGTCCTATCAGGTGAAGCATTTGCACACTAAAACAACGCCGATGACGACAACGACTACGACTAGCAAACCCACAACCATGAAACCTTCAACTACAAGAGCTCCCGAAAGAGCTCCTGTCTACAGCACTACCGAGGCTCCGGTTAGCAGTACCCCTAAGGTTACTAAACCCACCACTACAAAGACCACTGAAGCGACAACAATTAAAGTACCTGTAAGTAGTACTACCCCTTCAGTGCCAGAACCTCCAAGTGGTGTCAATGATCTGTTGAGTCTACTGGACAATATGTTTGCCGATGCCCATGAGATCGCCTCGTCCACTGGGTCACCACCTCTAGTGGCCACTTCCACCGCTAGCACCGTGCTGAAGCCAGTTAGTACCAAGTTGATGGCCCAGCAACCGGAACCGAGGATTTCCAGTAAAGCGGGGTCCATCGAGAGTCTCCTCGAGGATGATGGTGAAGATCTGGGGTCACCGATTTCCACCGAGACACCACCTCGGGCAACGCGTCAGGTCTTTGACTATGATCAATTGCCAGAGTCACGGATTAAAGACGGGGTCACCGCCAGCGATATTATGGAATACGCCGACGATGAAGATGATGAGGAGCTGGGGCAAGAGGATCAGACCACCGATGGTCAGTTGGAGGATGAAGAAGAGAATGGGGAGGAGGAACCAGACGAGTCACACAATTTGCTCAAACGAATCGATCAATTTGTGGACGATGTGGACGATGGGGATGACGATTTGGAAGACCTCATCGAGGGTCTGGACGAAGACGAAGACGAGATCGAGGAGAGGCGACAGCAGCACTAGCCCAAGATAAGCATTTTTCTTAAACTGCGCTCTATACCAAATCTATCAGAAACTTTTTCTCACGCCTAATACGTTCTTGTACATAAGTCAGCTTTAATTGAATCTGTATTTATTTGTTGTTAGTTGGTAGGCCCTGCTGGCGTCACAATGTGACTGCACTCTATACCCAATATAATTCGAGCAAAGAGTTTTCGTTGTGTAATTAAGCATTAAATTATTGAAATTTTCACTTACGTTTTTTAGTTGTTAAAAAAAATTGCAAATAAAGAGCAATAATTAAAACATAAACAATAAAAGCAAAAGAAAATTTCTGGCGCCACCTATGAAGGAGATCGGTCGAGGGCGCCACCTAGTGGTCGGCACTCAGGTCTTCTACATGGGTTCGCTTTCTCTACAAAGCGTTAAAGAAAAGTAAGTATGTGCTGGAATTAATTTAAAGTTAAGTAATGAAGAAGGTTAGTAAATCGAATTAAAAATACTATAATTATATCTGATTTCTTTAATATTTTTATGTTCAAATAATATTTTTATTCAACATTAATTCCAATTTTACAAATTCAGGATGAGCGCCATAAGCACTTTCCAGTAAATATCGATCGTTTGGCGCTCGATAGCGATAACACAACCACTTGTGCCTGACAGTGCTGACAGAATTTTAGCGGTTAATTAGGAAGAAATTCATTAATTAATTAATAATTAAGGTGCCACAAAGTACCCTAATGTTGTCTAGTTTGATTATGGCCTATTATGTACCTTTTTTGGTTGACAAATTTCGTTTTCCCGCCCAAAGCAGCTATTTCCCGCCGAAATCTTCGCCACCACTGATGTCCGACCTATCGCTTCGCTTTGTTTATTTCCAATTGGACTTTCCAAGCGCCAGTCGAGAATTCGCCGCCGAAGAGTGCGGTTTACGGTAAAAGAAAGCGCTTCCAGTGCGTGACAATAGATCGGTTCTTTTTGAGAAGAAACCACAACTCGACAATTGAATCGAATTGTGAGCGCAAGGTGTGCTAAACTCAGTAACAAAATAACATATTATTAACAGAAAACAAACAACAGAAAGACGCTCAAGTGCAGAAATGATCAAGTGTGCGAGTTTTTTGTGTGTTTTGTTTACGCTCCCCATCCCCAAGCGATCTTCGTTCTCTCTTCAACTTTCGCTTTTGTTTGGAGTTAATGAAGGCGGAGTAATGAACTTGAACGGATAAGAAGAAGATTTGCGAATGCAGTTGCTCCAAACGGAAATGTGTTTCTTTTGGCCACAAAGAATGCAAAATAAATAAAAGCACGTGCACAGTGATTTTGATATATGTAGTGACTCAAAGGCCATTAAGGCGGTTTTGTTTTTATGATAACAGCAGCCAGGCTGATAAAAACTAGCAACAAATCGTGTTTAATCAAATAGAGTACCTCTATTTTTTTTTTGCATACTATATAGCCATCATAAATTAGTGAAACTATCTCCGCCTTCCCTTGAATTGAATGAGCGGTGATAATGCCTATATAGCTAAATTGTGTGAATGTCTGTGCATATATTTGCCCGATGGCTATATAACCTTGATCCGGGCATTGCGTCGCGGCCTGAACAAAAAAAAATTAAAAAACATTTCCGAAATGTGGCGTCGTCGCCATCAAACAGAAAAAGCCAAAGCCAAACAGTGAAAACCAAACAAAAAACCAAACAAACTTCTATGCCAAAAAACCGGTTCACGCCAAAAACCCAAACAGAGACTACTTCTGATCAGAGATAAAACGCGACCCAACAAGAGAAAAAGAGAGTGTGTGTCTGGTTGGAAAAACAAATTCCATTCCAATTAGAAATTATCAGTCAAATGCTGATAAGAACAGTGTTCTTGCTTTCTGATTAGTGAGCAGCCGGCGAAATTCGTGTCTTTTTCCTCTCGACATTTAGGACTACAGTGAAACTTTCCTAGAATGAACCTCTTATCTTATAACAGTTTTATGCTTTAGATTGTTTAGCTCCGGAAAAATTCAAAAAATTTTAATAAATAATACCCAGAGGAACATATAATATTTTAATTCTCCAGAGTAAATCAACAACTTAGACTAAGAATTTCTCATAAAACTTCATAATATTCTCCGTGTTATACTAAAGACTAATTTTTGAGTGTCACAACTAAAGTTGATTTATAGATCTTCTTTTATAATCTCTACTGTAGAACGCCTGCATCCGTTTTACATTGTAAGGGCAAAGGAATTGTGATTAGGGTGGCCCAGCCAGACATGTCTACCCTGGCAACATGATAACGAGGGGCTTATGCAATCACCGAGTTTATGAACCGCAGCATTGATAACCTTTATCAATCGCCGTTCGATCGGGAGACGCTCAGCACTCAAGTTGATGGATTCACTTGAGTTACTGACCTACTTTTATCGCTGCTATGGGAAGTTCTTCCTTATATGGCGGCAACCGGTTCCGGCAGTAATTACCGAACCAAGTAGGCTACAACTTGAAGTGTCTGGAATATTTTCAAAACGTTAAGGTCGCCGTAGTTAGCAGCATTAAATAAAATAAACAGTGTTCACTAGACAGACGACCTATCAACATTTGTATAGACCACTGCTGCAGTGGTCTGCACCACCCCCACCTTGAGTTGTTTAAATATAAACCGAAAGTTCAACAAACTAATCGTCAAACCGCAGCGGCCATTCATTTCAGGTTCGGTTCTCTTTACCACATGCGGGTTATACATGGGCATATGCATTGACATATCCACTTAAACAATAGTGGCCAAAGAAATAGTATAATAATAAATATAGAATGAAAATAGTATTAGCATAATAATATTACTGAAGAGTAGTTTTGAAAACATCAATGAACGATTGATACCATTTCCACGCTTTTCTTGCAAATGTCTAATAAAGATTTTCTAAAATTAGTTTGTTCTTGTGAGGCAATATCGAAAATTATCATCTCTTTTGACCTCCTTTGTCTGGTTTCTTACACGGTTTTGTAATATATAAATTTTGGTCCCACAAGCCTGGTAGTTACTCATCATGCTGTTGATGAGCCATGACGAGCTTCGACTTCGAGTTCTGGATGACGTTGCGTCACGGTGACTCGACTTAAATCGTTCTGCATTTAATGGACATATATGTTTGAAGTATACGTGTAAATGTCTTCCTTGCACTTGGATCAGTTCAACGCACTGAATAATTATGTAAAACTTAGTGTTTGTTGCCAATGGAATAATAAGTAAACACTGAAAGTCAGTAAAAGTTTTTTCTTTCCTTTCAGTACTTTCTTGATACAAAGAAACCAAGAATAGTTTCTCGTTTGTCATTCGAATATTTAGAAATTGAATTTGAAATCCAGTATTCCAATGAATGGCTTTGAAACCCACTGTAAATTCATTTTAAATTGATTTTTAAATGCATACGCGATAAGCAGCGATAGTAATCGAACTTTGATGTCAAATAAACAAGGTATCAAGAAACTAGTAAAATAAAACTATTAACTAAAATTCTTGCCTCCATAAAGTGACGTAGATACTGTTACTCAAGAATTCCTTTCAACTGATAACCCTCAAATTTCGTCATAGAAGTTGCTTGCATATATGTACCTATTATACTTAATTATAAATATTAAACAATTGCTGAAACAACAATTTCCTAATCGTTGTTCGCCATAAACAAGTTACGTGAGTGCGAGTCCCTAACTATAATATTAGAAACAATCACTCACAAATAGAATCTGCAGATACAGTAAACTATGAGGTATTTTTGGGTTCCACAAAGTCAATTAGATTGGCTTCGCAACGGCTGGGTGTGATGTTTAATGAACTCAATGAGGTTTAATGCTGATAATGCCCTGCCATTTGGTGATCATCCAGTTGACATGCGATCTTGACTCAGGTAGCTAATGCCAAGTACGATCATAGCAAGTTTACAACTGGTTTTACACGACCCAAGTGAGAAGCTGTTGGCTTATAGACTAGACAACTTAACCACATTATCATTGGCGGGTTCAATGTCTATGCAAATCGGTATCTGATTACTTAATCAGCAATCGCAGAGTCGGATGAACTTTGACCGCAGTTGCGGAAATTGCTTCTGGGTGCGTCTGGACCTATTTATTTGCGAATAAATTAAAGCTAAATAAAACGTGTTATATAGTTCAGTAAAACAATAAAACCATTTTCATAAATTTAAACCAAGAAATTGTTTGATTAAGACAGTATATTACTTAATTACCCTCATTACTTATCTGAGTTGCGTATTTAGTCAATGGATTACCGACTCCAGCGAAGCCATTACTGATTGCAGCCTTCGCAGTTCCAATCTGAGTTATTTCTGAGTCAAAATAAAAGTACTTCAACTTTTTATAAGGGTTACCAAAAGAAATCTTATCTTAGTATTTTGCTTTCAATGGCAAAAAGAATTTGCGATAAGCAAAAACTAATCATCATAAATACAAATTTCTTTATAGAGTGGGACGAGAACTGTTAGACCATCATGACCACCAATAAGGATCCCCAAGATAAGGGGACCGGGAAAGCAGAACCCACCAAGAACGGCGGATCCACTGGCGTGGGAATCATGAAACGCTTGAGAAGATCAGCTTCTGCCACGGAACACAATCTAAGCAGTCTGCGAAACCGCAAGTCAACCCAAAATCTTTTCGATCAGCATGGCAATCCCATCGATCTACGGCAGTACCGTAAAGTTTTGGATAAGGATGAGAACGGTAATGGAACGAATGGATCCGAGAAGAAGCTCATTTTTGGAAATTACTTGGATAGTATTTTAAAAATAAGTATTGCCATTTCTCAAATTGAGTACTGAAAAATGATGGAATTGAGAAAAAAATTCTCAATCCGGAGAACTTCCTTTCTTACTTACACACATTATTTTAAGGGCTATGCTATACAGTATATGTTAATTGTTTCATAATTATGTGAATAATCAACTGTTCTAAATAAAACAAACTTTTTGTTCGACCGAAGTCGCCTTCTCCGTCACTCGAACCCCCGACACTTGTGTTCGTGCACGCGCGCACTAACCGGCTGAGCCAAACAAGCCCCACATTCAGCAATGTCCAAACCACGTATAAGATTTAAATTGTAATGCTTACAATCAATTGGATTTTAAACATTAAATGGAATTGGGCTGATTATACCATAATAAAATTATTTAAAATAAAAAAAAACGCAGAATAACAAAAACAAAAAAATATATGTGTCTACCGGCATGGGGATTGAACTCACGACCCGGACGACATTAGCTATCAAATATTTGATGGCAAGAGTCATTTACTCCCTAGGCCAGCCTTTTAGAAGGTTCCTGTGAGTAATGTTATTAAATATTTAAGTAATTTGTACTTAAATTGAGTATTTTTGTACTCTATAATTTTTCATGAACACAAATACTAACTTTGAGTACAAAATACTAACTATCAGTACAAATTTGTCAACATTTTTTTTACTCAAATTAAGTACATTTTCTATTTATTTAGTACATTTTTCCTCAAAATGAGTACAAACTGTACTCATTTTTGGAAATTACTTGGATAGTATTTTAAAAATAAGTATTGCCATTTCTCAAATTGAGTACTGAAAAATGATGGAATTGAGAAAAAAATTCTCAATCCGGAGAACTTCCTTTCTTACTTACACACATTATTTTAAGGGCTATGCTCTATACAGTATATGTTAATTGTTTCATAATTATGTGAATAATCAACTGTTCTAAATAAAACAAACTTTTTGTTCGACCGAAGTCGCCTTCTCCGTCACTCGAACCCCCGACACTTGTGTTCGTGCACGCGCGCACTAACCGGCTGAGCCAAACAAGCCCCACATTCAGCAATGTCCAAACCACGTATAAGATTTAAATTGTAATGCTTACAATCAATTGGATTTTAAACATTAAATGGAATTGGGCTGATTATACCATAATAAAATTATTTAAAATAAAAAAAAACGCAGAATAACAAAAACAAAAAAATATATGTGTCTACCGGCATGGGGATTGAACTCACGACCCGGACGACATTAGCTATCAAATATTTGATGGCAAGAGTCATTTACTCCCTAGGCCAGCCTTTTAGAAGGTTCCTGTGAGTAATGTTATTAAATATTTAAGTAATTTGTACTTAAATTGAGTATTTTTGTACTCTATAATTTTTCATGAACACAAATACTAACTTTGAGTACAAAATACTAACTATCAGTACAAATTTGTCAACATTTTTTTTACTCAAATTAAGTACATTTTCTATTTATTTAGTACATTTTTCCTCAAAATGAGTACAAACTGTACTCATTTTTGGAAATTACTTGGATAGTATTTTAAAAATAAGTATTGCCATTTCTCAAATTGAGTACTGAAAAATGATGGAATTGAGAAAAAAATTCTCAATCCGGAGAACTTCCTTTCTTACTTACACACATTATTTTAAGGGCTATGCTATACAGTATATGTTAATTGTTTCATAATTATGTGAATAATCAACTGTTCTAAATAAAACAAACTTTTTGTTCGACCGAAGTCGCCTTCTCCGTCACTCGAACCCCCGACACTTGTGTTCGTGCACGCGCGCACTAACCGGCTGAGCCAAACAAGCCCCACATTCAGCAATGTCCAAAGCACGTATAAGACTTAAATTGTAATGCTTACAATCAATTGGATTTTAAACATTAAATGGAATTGGGCTGATATAATATTTTAAGGGCTATGCTATACAGTATATGTTAATTGTTTCATAATTATGTGAATAATCAACTGTTCTAAATAAAACAAACTTTTTGTTCGATCGAAGTCGCCTTCTCCGTCACTCGAACCCCCGACACTTGTGTTCGTGCACGCGCGCACTAACCGGCTGAGCCAAACAAGCCCCACATTCAGCAATGTCCAAAGCACGTATAAGACTTAAATTGTAATGCTTACAATCAATTGGATTTTAAACATTAAATGGAATTGGGCTGATTATACCATAATATAATTATTAAAAAAAAACGCAGAGTACAAACTGTACTCATTTTTGGAAATTACTTGGATAGTATTTTAAATATGAGTATTGCCATTTCTCAAATTGAGTACTGAAAAATGATGGAATTGAGAAACAAATTCTCAATCCGGAGAACTTCCTTTCTTACTTACACACATTATTTTAAGGGCTATGCTCTATACAGTATATGTTAAATGTTTCATAATTATGTGAATAATCAACTGTTCTAAATAAAACAAACTTTTTGTTCGACCGAAGTCGCCTTCTCCGTCACTCGAACCCCCGACACTTGTGTTCGTGCACGCGCGCACTAACCGGCTGAGCCAAACAAGCCCCACATTCAGCAATGTCCAAACCACGTATAAGATTTAAATTGTAATGCTTACAATCAATTGGATTTTAAACATTAAATGGAATTGGGCTGATTATACCATAATAAAATTATTTAAAATAAAAAAAAACGCAGAATAACAAAAACAAAAAAATATATGTGTCTACCGGCATGGGGATTGAACTCACGACCCGGACGACATTAGCTATCAAATATTTGATGGCAAGAGTCATTTACTCCCTAGGCCAGCCTTTTAGAAGGTTCCTGTGAGTAATGTTATTAAATATTTAAGTAATTTGTACTTAAATTGAGTATTTTTGTACTCTATAATTTTTCATGAACACAAATACTAACTTTGAGTACAAAATACTAACTATCAGTACAAATTTGTCAACATTTTTTTTACTCAAATTAAGTACATTTTCTATTTATTTAGTACATTTTTCCTCAAAATGAGTACAAACTGTACTCATTTTTGGAAATTACTTGGATAGTATTTTAAAAATAAGTATTGCCATTTCTCAAATTGAGTACTGAAAAATGATGGAATTGAGAAAAAAATTCTCAATCCGGAGAACTTCCTTTCTTACTTACACACATTATTTTAAGGGCTATGCTATACAGTATATGTTAATTGTTTCATAATTATGTGAATAATCAACTGTTCTAAATAAAACAAACTTTTTGTTCGACCGAAGTCGCCTTCTCCGTCACTCGAACCCCCGACACTTGTGTTCGTGCACGCGCGCACTAACCGGCTGAGCCAAACAAGCCCCACATTCAGCAATGTCCAAACCACGTATAAGATTTAAATTGTAATGCTTACAATCAATTGGATTTTAAACATTAAATGGAATTGGGCTGATTATACCATAATAAAATTATTTAAAATAAAAAAAAACGCAGAATAACAAAAACAAAAAAATATATGTGTCTACCGGCATGGGGATTGAACTCACGACCCGGACGACATTAGCTATCAAATATTTGATGGCAAGAGTCATTTACTCCCTAGGCCAGCCTTTTAGAAGGTTCCTGTGAGTAATGTTATTAAATATTTAAGTAATTTGTACTTAAATTGAGTATTTTTGTACTCTTTAATTTTTCATGAACACAAATACTAACTTTGACTACAAAATACTAACTATCAGTACAAATTTGTCAACATTTTTTTTACTCAAATTAAGTACATTTTCTATTTATTTAGTACATTTTTCCTCAAAATGAGTACAAACTGTACTCATTTTTGGAAATTACTCGGATAGTATTTTAAAAATAAGTATTGCCATTTCTCAAATTGAGTACTGAAAAATGATGGAATTGAGAAAAAAATTCTCAATCCGGAGAACTTCCTTTCTTACTTACACACATTATTTTAAGGCCTATGCTATACAGTATATGTTAATTGTTTCATAATTATGTGAATAATCAACTGTTCTAAATAAAACAAACTTTTTGTTCGACCGAAGTCGCCTTCTCCGTCACTCGAACCCCCGACACTTGTGTTCGTGCACGCGCGCACTAACCGGCTGAGCCAATCAAGCCCCACATTCAGCAATGTCCAAACCACGTATAAGATTTAAATTGTAATGCTTACAATCAATTGGATTTTAAACATTAAATGGAATTGGGCTGATTATACCATAATAAAATTATTTAAAATAAAAAAAAACGCAGAATAACAAAAACAAAAAAATATATGTGTCTACCGGCATGGGGATTGAACTCACGACCCGGACGACATTAGCTATCAAATATTTGATGGCAAGAGTCATTTACTCCCTAGGCCAGCCTTTTAGAAGGTTCCTGTGAGTAATGTTATTAAATATTTAAGTAATTTGTACTTAAATTGAGTATTTTTGTACTCTATAATTTTTCATGAACACAAATACTAACTTTGAGTACAAAATACTAACTATCAGTACAAATTTGTCAACATTTTTTTTACTCAAATTAAGTACATTTTCTATTTATTTAGTACATTTTTCCTCAAAATGAGTACAAACTGTACTCATTTTTGGAAATTACTTGGATAGTATTTTAAAAATAAGTATTGCCATTTCTCAAATTGAGTACTGAAAAATGATGGAATTGAGAAAAAATTCTCAATCCGGAGAACTTCCTTTCTTACTTACACACATTATTTTAAGGGCTATGCTATACAGTATATGTTAATTGTTTCATAATTATGTGAATAATCAACTGTTCTAAATAAAACAAACTTTTTGTTCGACCGAAGTCGCCTTCTCCGTCACTCGAACCCCCGACACTTGTGTTCGTGCACGCGCGCACTAACCGGCTGAGCCAAACAAGCCCCACATTCAGCAATGTCCAAACCACGTATAAGATTTAAATTGTAATGCTTACAATCAATTGGATTTTAAACATTAAATGGAATTGGGCTGATTATACCATAATAAAATTATTTAAAATAAAAAAAAACGCAGAATAACAAAAACAAAAAAATATATGTGTCTACCGGCATGGGGATTGAACTCACGACCCGGACGACATTAGCTATCAAATATTTGATGGCAAGAGTCATTTACTCCCTAGGCCAGCCTTTTAGAAGGTTCCTGTGAGTAATGTTATTAAATATTTAAGTAATTTGTACTTAAATTGAGTATTTTTGTACTCTATAATTTTTCATGAACACAAATACTAACTTTGAGTACAAAATACTAACTATCAGTACAAATTTGTCAACATTTTTTTTACTCAAATTAAGTACATTTTCTATTTATTTAGTACATTTTTCCTCAAAATGAGTACAAACTGTACTCATTTTTGGAAATTACTCGGATAGTATTTTAAAAATAAGTATTGCCATTTCTCAAATTGAGTACTGAAAAATGATGGAATTGAGAAAAAAATTCTCAATCCGGAGAACTTCCTTTCTTACTTACACACATTATTTTAAGGGCTATGCTATACAGTATATGTTAATTGTTTCATAATTATGTGAATAATCAACTGTTCTAAATAAAACAAACTTTTTGTTCGACCGAAGTCGCCTTCTCCGTCACTCGAACCCCCGACACTTGTGTTCGTGCACGCGCGCACTAACCGGCTGAGCCAAACAAGCCCCACATTCAGCAATGTCCAAACCACGTATAAGATTTAAATTGTAATGCTTACAATCAATTGGATTTTAAACATTAAATGGAATTGGGCTGATTATACCATAATAAAATTATTTAAAATAAAAAAAAACGCAGAATAACAAAAACAAAAAAATATACGTGTCTACCGGCATGGGGATTGAACTCACGACCCGGACGACATTAGCTATCAAATATTTGATGGCAAGAGTCATTTACTCCCTAGGCCAGCCTTTTAGAAGGTTCCTGTGAGTAATGTTATTAAATATTTAAGTAATTTGTACTTAAATTGAGTATTTTTGTACTCTATAATTTTTCATGAACACAAATACTAACTTTGAGTACAAAATACTAACTATCAGTACAAATTTGTCAACATTTTTTTTACTCAAATTAAGTACATTTTCTATTTATTTAGTACATTTTTCCTCAAAATGAGTACAAACTGTACTCATTTTTGGAAATTACTTGGATAGTATTTTAAAAATAAGTATTGCCATTTCTCAAATTGAGTACTGAAAAATGATGGAATTGAGAAAAAAATTCTCAATCCGGAGAACTTCCTTTCTTACTTACACACATTATTTTAAGGGCTATGCTATACAGTATATGTTAATTGTTTCATAATTATGTGAATAATCAACTGTTCTAAATAAAACAAACTTTTTGTTCGACCGAAGTCGCCTTCTCCGTCACTCGAACCCCCGACACTTGTGTTCGTGCACGCGCGCACTAACCGGCTGAGCCAAAAAAGCCCCACATTCAGCAATGTCCAAACCACGTATAAGATTTAAATTGTAATGCTTACAATCAATTGGATTTTAAACATTAAATGGAATTGGGCTGATTATCCCATAATAAAATTATTTAAAATAAAAAAAAACGCAGAATAACAAAAACAAAAAAATATATGTGTCTACCGGCATGGGGATTGAACTCACGACCCGGACGACATTAGCTATCAAATATTTGATGGCAAGAGTCATTTACTCCCTAGGCCAGCCTTTTAGAAGGTTCCTGTGAGTAATGTTATTAAATATTTAAGTAATTTGTACTTAAATTGAGTATTTTTGTACTCTTTAATTTTTCATGAACACAAATACTAACTTTGAGTACAAAATACTAACTATCAGTACAAATTTGTCAACATTTTTATACCCTTGCAGAGGGTATTATGATTTCAGTCAGAAGTTTGCAACGCAGTGAAGGAGACGTTTCCGACCCCATAAAGTATATATATTCTTGATCAGCATCACTAGACGAGTCGATCTAGCCATGTCCGTCTGTCCGTCTGTCCGTCTGTCCGTCTGTCCGTCGGTCCGTCTGTCCGTCTGTCCGTCTGTCCGTCTGTTTCTACGCAAACTAGTCTCTCAGTTTTAAAGCTATCGGGCTAAAACTTTCCCAAAAGTCTTATATCTATTGCAGGTAGTATATAAGTCGGAACGAGCCGGATCGGACAACTATATCATATAGCTCCCATAGAAATAGTCGGGAAAAAAATGTAAAAAAAATATATCTTGGGTGTTTTTGAACATATCACCTCCTCCTTTTGGAAATACCATTTTGTATCTAATTCTGAATTTCGAATAAATTTTTATCAAAATCGGACGACTATATCATATAGCTGCCATAGGAACGGTCGAAAAATTATATGGAAATTAATAGGAAAAAAATTATATCTTTGTTGATTTTTATTACATTCTCTTCTACTCTGGGATATGACTATTTTTAAATATTTCCGAATTTCGATTTTAATTTTAAAAAGATCGAACTACTATATCATTTAGCTGCCATAGAAACGATCGAAAAATTAATGTGAAATAATAGGAAATTTAACATTTTTGCGATTTGTAAATTAATAGAATGATCTGCAAGGGTATATAAGCTTCGGCTTGCCGAAGCTAGCTTCCTTTCTTGTTTTTACTCAAATTAAGTACATTTTCTATTTATTTAGTACATTTTTCCTCAAAATGAGTACAAACTGTACTCATTTTTGGAAATTACTTGGATAGTATTTTAAAAATAAGTATTGCCATTTCTCAAATTGAGTACTGAAAAATGATGGAATTGAGAAAAAAATTCTCAATCCGGAGAACTTCCTTTCTTCAAAGATATTATAAACACTAAGATGTGTAACGAGGAGCAAGAAAATGTACGGAGGCAGCGTCATTTTTGTCAAATGCGACTCACACGCATTCAGTCTATTTTTAGAATGCCGTTTCTTGACTTCTCTCTCTCTCGCTCACTTGCTCTCTCGCTCTCAAAACTCCGCGCTGCAGAAAAGTCAAAATTCAATTTTTGTCTCATTTGTTGATTCTTGAATTATGTTGCCGAAAAGGAATCGTCCTAAAAGGCACATTGCGCGCAACATTTCAAAAAGGGCTGTGGCGCATTGCGTTAGTTTGTGGCCCGCAAATAATGCGCTTGAGGTTCGAGTCCACTCTGAGGCGAAGTGGTTTTATTTTTATCTTCATTTTTTTTTTAATTTATTTTACTTTGTTTTTTTTTGTTTTTTAATTTTTTGTTGTAGTTTTTTGTTTGTTTTTAAGTTTTTTGTTTGTTTTTAAGTTTTTTTGTGGTTTTTTGTTTGTTTTTAATTTTTTTTGTAGTTTTTTGTTTGTTTTTAAGTTTTTTTTTTATTTTTTTGTTTGTTTTTAATTTTTGAAATAATAATTGAAAAATATCGAATATTTGAATATTCGAATATCCCTATTAATCCCGAAATCAAAATAATTACTGAACACTTATGAAATTATTTCGATAGATGTTTTAAACGCTTATGATACTTTATCATGATCAGCAAAAAAATTGGAACAAAATTGGTAAAAAAAAAGTAAAGTTCTAAAAGCAGAAGCATTTTGAGCAAATATTTTAAATTCATTACTTTTGAATTAAAAGTTTATGAAATACGCTTCCGAGTTTACTTTTATAATTTTATTTAATTTTTAATTTTTATTGAAGTATACAATTTAAATGCAATTCAGGGACTAAAAATAACAATAATTTTATTTTTTAAACAAAAAAGCAAGCACACAATCCCTAGAAAGAAATGATTTACACCGAAATCATTCAATCCATTAATGGTCTTTACCTTTCTTTCAATTTTAAAAATTTATATTAAATAAACAATGTTTAAAAAAAAAAAAATACTTAAAAAAAAAGGTTGCGTTCAGTCGGAGTTGAACTCGGTCCGACACGATCCGCAGTCGAGCGACTACACCCCTAGCCCACAGATCCTTATTACGATGCGCCAGTCAGATGCGAGATTGAGCCTATTTCGCAGCAGAGCAAACGAAATTGCACACTAACACAAGCAAAGAATCTAACACGGACAACGCACACTAGGAAAATTATAAATCCACTTTCTGAATCCACACCAAAAATTTTGCCGTACATTCAGTTGTATGGGCGTTACACCTCTTAGTGTTTATATTCTCTTTGCTTTCTTACTTACACACATTATTTTAAGGGCTATGCTCTATACAGTATATGTTAAATGTTTCATAATTATGTGAATAATCAACTGTTCTAAATAAAACAAACTTTTTGTTCGACCGAAGTCGCCTTCTCCGTCACTCGAACCCCCGACACTTGTGTTCGTGCACGCGCGCACTAACCGGCTGAGCCAAACAAGCCCCACATTCAGCAATGTCCAAACCACGTATAAGATTTAAATTGTAATGCTTACAATCAATTGGATTTTAAACATTAAATGGAATTGGGCTGATTATACCATAATAAAATTATTTAAAATAAAAAAAAACGCAGAATAACAAAAACAAAAAAATATATGTGTCTACCGGCATGGGGATTGAACTCACGACCCGGACGACATTAGCTATCAAATATTTGATGGCAAGAGTCATTTACTCCCTAGGCCAGCCTTTTAGAAGGTTCCTGTGAGTAATGTTATTAAATATTTAAGTAATTTGTACTTAAATTGAGTATTTTTGTACTCTTTAATTTTTCATGAACACAAATACTAACTTTGACTACAAAATACTAACTATCAGTACAAATTTGTCAACATTTTTTTTACTCAAATTAAGTACATTTTCTATTTATTTAGTACATTTTTCCTCAAAATGAGTACAAACTGTACTCATTTTTGGAAATTACTTGGATAGTATTTTAAAAATAAGTATTGCCATTTCTCAAATTGAGTACTGAAAAATGATGGAATTGAGAAAAAAATTCTCAATCCGGAGAACTTCCTTTCTTACTTACACACATTATTTTAAGGGCTATGCTCTATACAGTATATGTTAAATGTTTCATAATTATGTGAATAATCAACTGTTCTAAATAAAACAAACTTTTTGTTCGACCGAAGTCGCCTTCTCCGTCACTCGAACCCCCGACACTTAAATTGAGTATTTTTGTACTCTTTAATTTTTCATGAACACAAATACTAACTTTGAGTACAAAATACTAACTATCAGTACAAATTTGTGAACATTTTTTTTACTCAAATTAAGTACATTTTCTATTTATTTAGTACATTTTTCCTCAAAATGAGTACAAACTGTACTCATTTTTGGAAATTACTTGGATAGTATTTTAAAAATAAGTATTGCCATTTCTCAAATTGAGTACTGAAAAATGATGGAATTGAGAAAAAAATTCTCAATCCGGAGAACTTCCTTTCTTACTTACACACATTATTTTAAGGGCTATGCTATACAGTATATGTTAATTGTTTCATAATTATGTGAATAATCAACTGTTCTAAATAAAACAAACTTTTTGTTCGACCGAAGTCGCCTTCTCCGTCACTCGAACCCCCGACACTTGTGTTCGTGCACGCGCGCACTAACCGGCTGAGCCAAACAAGCCCCACATTCAGCAATGTCCAAACCACGTATAAGATTTAAATTGTAATGCTTACAATCAATTGGATTTTAAACATTAAATGGAATTGGGCTGATTATACCATAATAAAATTATTTAAAATAAAAAAAAACGCAGAATAACAAAAACAAAAAAATATATGTGTCTACCGGCATGGGGATTGAACTCACGACCCGGACGACATTAGCTATCAAATATTTGATGGCAAGAGTCATTTACTCCCTAGGCCAGCCTTTTAGAAGGTTCCTGTGAGTAATGTTATTAAATATTTAAGTAATTTGTACTTAAATTGAGTATTTTTGTACTCTTTAATTTTTCATGAACACAAATACTAACTTTGAGTACAAAATACTAACTATCAGTACAAATTTGTCAACATTTTTTTTACTCAAATTAAGTACATTTTCTATTTATTTAGTACATTTTTCCTCAAAATGAGTACAAACTGTACAAACTGTACTCATTTTTGGAAATTACTTGGATAGTATTTTAAAAATAAGTATTGCCATTTCTCAAATTGAGTACTGAAAAATGATGGAATTGAGAAAAAAATTCTCAATCCGGAGAACTTCCTTTCTTACTTACACACATTATTTTAAGGGCTATGCTCTATACAGTATATGTTAAATGTTTCATAATTATGTGAATAATCAACTGTTCTAAATAAAACAAACTTTTTGTTCGACCGAAGTCGCCTTCTCCGTCACTCGAACCCCCGACACTTGTGTTCGTGCACGCGCGCACTAACCGGCTGAGCCAAACAAGCCCCACATTCAGCAATGTCCAAACCACGTATAAGATTTAAATTGTAATGCTTACAATCAATTGGATTTTAAACATTAAATGGAATTGGGCTGATTATACCATAATAAAATTATTTAAAATAAAAAAAAACGCAGAATAACAAAAAATGGAATTGGGCTGATTATACCATAATAAAATTAGTTAAAATAAAAAAAAACGCAGAATAACAAAAACAAAAAAATATATGTGTCTACCGGCATGGGGATTGAACTCACGACCCGGACGACATTAGCTATCAAATATTTGATGGCAAGAGTCATTTACTCCCTAGGCCAGCCTTTTAGAAGGTTCCTGTAAGTAATGTTATTAAATATTTAAGTAATTTGTACTTAAATTGAGTATTTTTGTACTCTATAATTTTTCATGAACACAAATACTAACTTTGAGTACAAAATACTAACTATCAGTACAAATTTGTCAACATTTTT
>JBAMCF010000356.1:0-18406 GCA_037075285.1 Drosophila lutescens
CGTAGAGTAAAAGGGTATATTGTATTCGTGCAAAAGTATGTAACAGGGAGAAGGAAGCGTTTCCGACCCTATAAAGTATATATATTCTTGATTAGGGTCACTAGCCGAGTGGATATAGCCATGTCCGTCTGTCCGTCTGTCCGTATGAACGCTGAGATCTCGGAAACTACAAAAGCTAAAAGGTTGAGATTTCACACACATATTCTTGGGCTTCCTACGCAGCGCAAGTTTGTTTCATCGAGGTTCCACGCCCCCCCAATCGCCATAAACTCAACTGTGTCTGGAGGCCACATCTTTTAAGATTTTAAAAACATATAAATGCAATTTTATCGAAATGTAGAAGACATTTTTCAAATCGGACCATTCATTAAAAAGTTATACGCAATCAAAATTGTTTCAAAAACTATTGAACAACATTACAAAGATTTAATTGTCATAATTAAAATTTTGCTGACGCAAACATGAAAATTTCTATTGAAAAATCAAAGTTCTTTGAATTAGAAACTAATTTTTAAGGTTACGTTGTTTCTCATAACGTGATCAAAACCGATCCCGAGAAAATTTCTACAATCCTAAAATACCCGATTCCTAAAAATATCCGAGAGCTTAGAAGCTTCCTAGGTCTTACAGGATATTATAGAAAACTTGTCCAAAATTACGCGAAAATTGCGAAACCATTAACAAAATATTTAGAAGGTCAAAAAGTATCTAAGAAAGCTTCACGTAGAGCTTTAATACAGTTGGACGATTCGGCTGTAAGAGCTTTTAACGAGCTCAAAGATAATTTAATCGCACAAATAGAACTGGTACAACCCGATTATAATAAAAAATTTACTCTAACCACTGATGCGTCTGACTTAGCCATTGGTGTTGTTCTTTCTCAAGAAGGAAAACCAATTACTTTCATTTCCAAAACCCTATCCAAAACAGAACAATTATACGCAACAAATAAGAAAGAACTTTAAGCCATAGTTTGGGCATTTAAAAATGTAAGAAATTATTTATATGGAGTAAATAACATCGAGATTTATACAGATCATCAACCCTTGTCCTTCTCCATTTCTCAGAAAAACCCGAATATTGAAATGAAGAGATGGTATTCATTTATTGAAAGTTATTCACCCAAAATTATTTATAAGCCAGGAGAAACAAATGTAGTCGCGGATGCTTTATCAAGGATCCAAATAAATAACTTAACAGAAAGTATCGAATCGGTCTCAGATCAAAACACTCAGCATTCAGCCGAAAGTAGTTTTCAAAATGTCGTACAAGAAAACCGAAAACCCTTAAACCAGTTTAAGCAACAATTGCTAATAGCAACGGGGAGGTATACAATACATGAGTCGATTAACGTTTTCGGAAATACTAGACATATAATAGAGTATGATACTCCAGAAAATTTAATATCAATCTTAAGAGAAAAAATTCCACCTAATATAACCATAGGAGTTCATTGTACTTTAGAAGATTTTTATAAAATTCAAAAACCACTTAAAGATAATTTTATAAATACATTTTTATATACAAAAACATTTGTCCAGAATGTAGAAAATGCGGAAGATAAATCTCTTATCATCACAGAAACGCATTGTAGGGCACATAGAGGGCTAGATGAGAATTATAAGCAAATATTCAGACTATGTTACTGGCCTAATTTATACAAAAAGATTAAGGAATTTATAAAAAAATTGCACCATTTGTAATAAAAACAAATATAAAAGACACCCAGTGCAAATTCCTATCGGAGAGGCACCTATTCCTGAAAGAGAAGGTGAAAATTTGCATATCGATATCTACAATATTATGCCCAAAATCTAATATTCATTACTTGTATAGATTCATGTGGGATGCGGTAGTGGAGAGACAAGGACCACTATAAGCGGTCTCACCTTCTGATCTATTATCTTTCCCTTTCTGTACTCGATATTTATAATTTGTACTCGATACCCAGTTGCAACGTGAGTAAAAAGTGGCAACGCACTGCCATACACACTCGCTGACAGAATCTCGCAGAGAACAGAACATAAGAAGCACGCGTACATTTGTTAAATGAAAGTTAATAAGTCGAATGTGAATAAAGTCTATCATTTAATACATTTAAAAGTCAGACTTATCTCTAACAAAAGAGGAACCTGCAATTTTTGGGGACTCAACCGGGATATGGCCATCCATTCGACAGAGCTTTAACATTCGTTTTCCGCAAATCACGTGGAGTGCGGTGAAAGTAGAGAGCTGGTGAAATTTCGCAAATTGAGCTGGAGGAGATCTGCAAATCGTCATAAGCAATTTGGCTGGAGTGTGACAAGAAGGGCAGGAGTTGACAGCAAGGCGAAGAATTTCATCATAGAGGCGCTCAATTGCAAGCTACTGAGGCAAAGTAAAACGCAAATACAAAGACAGCGAGAAGTGCCGACACATACACATAAGCAGAGACAGTTGCGGCTTTTGTGGAGGCAAGAACTTGGAGAGTCAGCGGACGCAGAGCTGGAAAGGATTGCGGAGCAGCGGTTTGTGGCTGGGAGCAGTTTCGTGGGAGCGGATCGTGGCGTGAGATCTAGGAGAAGCAGCAGACACGGGCTGGAATCAGTAAAGAAAGAGAGAGCAAGACATTGGATCTGGTGTGGTCATCGGAGCGTGCGTGCAGGAGGGCTGGTACACATATCTTGGCAGCAGACGAAGACATCCAGAAGGTTCCAGTTGAGTTTGGAAATCATCATTGTATTTTTGACGCGGTGCAAGCGTGAGCAAGAAGTACGACGAGTAACAGAGGCGACCTCATTGAGCGAGAGGCCGAACTATTGGAGGAGAGTTGCCGGAAAGTTTATTTCAAGTTGTATGTAAGCTAGTGGGGTAATATTGAAATCAAGCAGTGCTAAAATTAACATTGCAGACACAGGGTGGCTAATCTATTTACTGTTTGCTGTTGATATTAGATTTAAGAAAACATTGTTTAAACTTAATATTCTACAGGATAAATTTGTAAAATGGAGAGAAGCGAGATCTTGGCATTGCGAGTCGAAGAGTTGTGGCGGAAGTTGCCGGAGTTGCAATTGGGTACGACCGGATTAAAAGCGGAATTGCAAGAGAGATTGTTGACGTACTTTGGATTGAATGGAGGAGGTGAGTCAGAAACGGAGGATAATGGAGAAGATGGTAGATCAGTGTCATCCGCAGAAACCACTATAAATCGCCCAAATGGAGGTTGGCATGAAGGATTAGGAAATGAGAGGCAGGGTAGATCGTGGTTCACTTTGAAAGACGTCGAGGGCAGTGTTTCGCAGTTTTCTGGGTCGAATTCCCCAGATATAAACCAGTGGATAGGAGAGTTGGATGATTGTGCAGCTACAGTTGAGTGGAACTCTTTACAGGTGTTTGTTTATGCAAAGCAGTTGCTTAGTAGGAGCCAGAGGAATATTAAAGACTGGTCAAGTTTGAAATCAGCTTTGTTGGAGGAGTTTGGAATAAAGTTGTCCTCAGCAGAAGTCCATCGCAGGTTGGGAAAACGACAGCAGCATAAGGGTGAATCCTTGCATGAATTCTTATATTCACTTATGGAAATTGCCAAGCCCATTCATTTGGAAGAAGAGAGTCTGATCGAGTATTTCGTTGAGGGTATCCCGGATGCTAGATCTAATAACGCTATGCTGTATCAAGCTAGAAATCTTAAAGATCTTAAGCTACAAATCGACGCTTATCAAAAATCTCGTGGTTCATCCAAGCCAGTAAACAAATATGGTTCGCAGGGTATCAAGGCTGTGAACGACCCGAATAAAGAAGCGGTAGCTGGATCAGTTAGGAAATGTTTCCGGTGAAGCTAGGCGTAGGAGTTGGCAGTCTGATGGGTCGTCAGAGAGTTTTGACAGGGATCGGTGAAAGTCAGGTTCTAACATTCGAAAGCTTCATAACAAGTGTGGTTATCGATGGTATTAATATGTCGGTCGAGTTTCATGTCATACCAGATAAAGTTATGAAGTTTGACGCAAACTTAGGCACACCAATCTTAGACAACGTGGACATGTTGGTAACCAAGTCTGGCACTATATTTTCAGCAAGAGTTCGTTGTGCTCAGCAAGGACCACAGAAAGGATCAGAGGATAACCAGGCAGGGCAAAGTTCTTGTGTGCTGCTAATTACCGAGTTCGAGAGTCTGTGCATGATCACCACGAAGGACTATGAGGCAGTTTCAGGATCAGATTTGGAGCATTTGAGTCAGGAATTAGCTGTTGAAGTGGAATCATTGATCGAGAATTATGAAGCGCAAAGTTAATTTCTTAGGCTACGTCGTTGAAAATGGTACCATTAAGCCAGGTAATGAGAAGACTTGAGCAGTAGCTGAATTTCTGATTCCGCGCGATAGGAAAGGAGTCCAACGATTCTTGGGATTGACTTCGTATCTCTAGCTCTATGATCATTCGCTTGAAACAGAGATTCACACCGATGCATCCAAGTTAGGATTTTGAGCTGTTTTGCTTCAACGAGACTCCGGGGATAACTTGTGGCATCCAGTTTTCTACATGAGCCGTAAAACCAAGCCTTTCGAGGAAAAGTATCATTCCTATGAACTCTAGGTGCTTGCGGTTATTGGAGCTTTAGTGAAGTGACGGGTGTACGTGCTAGGGAAAGATTGTTACGGACTGTAACGCTTTTACAATGACCATGAAGAAAAAGGAGATTCCGCTCAGGGTATCTAAAAGATTTCGACTATGAAATAGAACACAGGTCGATGCGTTGAGTAGGGTGTCATGTCTCACATTGACCGGCAGTTGCTTTATCGTTTGCGGGAGGCATAGTTGTTAGATGATTGGACGAAGGTACTTAAGAGTGTCGTTGAGACCAAGGGCTATGAAGATTTCTACATTGTCAACGGAGTCCGAATAAAGAGTTACTAGTGGTTGATTCACTCATGGAAACTGAAATCATCCAAATCAGTCACAAGCAAGTACACTTTTCGTCAAAGAAAACTCAGGACTTAATCGAATAGTCAGACTATATTCCAAAGCTGAAGGAAAAAGAATAGCGAGTCGTTGATAGCTGCGTAGAGTGCATTCTTGTAAATGCTAAAGCTGGTAGGAAAGAAGGGATCTTGACACCGATCGACAAAGGAGACAAGCCGCAATGGAGTTAACCAAAAAGCACATTTTCCTCATTGTAGATGCCTTTTTAAAGTGTGTGTGGTTGTAACCTACTCGAAGTAGAGGGGTTGAGGAAGTTGTTGGTTGTTTGGAGCGTCAGGCCGTTTGTTTTGGAAATCCGTACAGGGTAGTTTCAGACCGTGGGGCTGCTTTCACATCCCACCTGAACAAGGAGTACTGCGATAGGGAGAAAGTCCAACATTTGCTGATTGCGACAGGCGTACCTAGGGGAAACGGACAGGTAGAGCGCATGCACAAGATAATAGTTTCAATGCTATCCAAACTTAGCCATGAAAATCCAGGGTGCTGGTATAAGCACGTAGGTAAGGTACAGCAGATTATAAACAACACAGAGCCGAGGAGTACCAAAGTTTCGCCATTTAAGCTCTTGACAGGACTAGATATGCGTATTTCAGGAGATATCCAGCTTAAGTCATTGATCCAGGATTGTTTGATTTCTGAGTTAGATGATGAACGCGACAAATTAAGGAAGGAAGCAAGGGAGAACATTCAGAGTATCCAAGCTGAGAACAAGAAAGCTTTTGATGCCAAAAGAAAGGTAGAAAAGAAGTTCCAACTAAACGATTTGGTAGCTATTAAACGCACCCAGTATGGTACTGGATTAAAACTAAAAGGAAAGTAGTTAAAGTCGGTAACCATGGAAGGTATGCAGTAGATCGGGTAGGAGAAGGTGAAGGGCCTTATAAAACATCAATAGTCGCAAAGTACATGAAGGCATTCGGGGCGAATCCTGCGTCAGGAGGGCCGATTGTGGGATGCGGTAATGGAGAGACAAGGACCACTAGAAGCGGTCTCACCCTCTGATCTATTATCTTTCCCTTTCTGTACTCGATATTTATAATTTGTACTCGATACCCAGTTGCAACGTGAGTAAAAAGTGGCAACGCACTGCCATACACACTCGCTGACAGAATCTCGCAGAGAACAGAACATAAGAAGCACGCGTACATTTGTTAAATTAAAGTTAATAAGTCGAATGTGAATAAAGTCTATCATTTAATACATTTAAAAGTCAGAGTTATCTCTAACAAAAGAGGAACCTGCTTTCATATTCGAAATTCTTGGTAGTAAAAGAAATTCCAAATAAACTAAATATAGAAAATAAAGTTTCAGAAATTCTGCAACAATTTCCCTTGGCCAAAACCTTGATGATAGACAACGAACCAAGTTTCTTTTCATCCCAATTTAAATCTTTCGCGCAGAGAAACGCGATTTTTTATTCTTTGCGGATCCTCGACATAGTACGTCTAACGGTCAAATAGAAAGGGCACACTCAACGTTAACAGAAATTGCTCGCTGCATCAAAGACGAGCTTAATTTAATTGATAATTCTGAAATTATCATTAGAGCGGCTCAAAAATATAATTTAATAATTCACTCTATAGCTAACCAACGACCGTATGATATATTATTTAATAAAATACAACATGATACAAATCCCCTATTACTAAAACAAGCTCAGGGGAGAATGTTAGAATTTCATAATAAAGGTAGACAAGAAAAACACTATCACGTAGGTGAAGTAATTTACGAAAAGAAACACGGGGAAAGAAATAAGCTTAATTCTAGATACAAAAAACAAATAGTTAAGGAAAATCTTCCTAATAAAGTTATAAAGTTATAAACAGCAGAAATCGTACGATTTATAAAGATAATCTTAAATCTTAAACAAAAATGTTTTATCTTAAATTTCAGATAATGATTTCATTAACGTACTTATTATTGATGGTAGATACAACCAAATCCGAAATTATGGATTATACGAACCATGATTTCTTTCTTTACAAGGATACCAAAGATGTTCTCATTTATGAATCATACGCCGATTTATTTCATACTACTAATTTAAGTTTTTATAAAGAAATAATTAATCTTGAATCAGAATTTATAAATAATAGCCCGAATTTACATTGGGAAATATCCCACGAATTAAAAATTATCAAATGATCAAAAATTAATGTATTTAATACTAAAATTCTAAACAATGAAGACTTACAAGAAATTTATAAACACGAACAAAAGCCTGTAATTATAATTGACCTATTGGATATATCCGAATTTAAAATCGCATTACACAAGGATATTCTAATTTTATACATAAAATACCCTATTATTATCGATCGTTGTGAAGTCTACAATTCAGGATCCATTTCACATAATGATGGAAAATTATTAATTGATAATCACGTCGCAAAATGCAGAAATAAGTACTATGTAATGTCTAACGTTAAGACCGAATTATTTAATAATTATTGCACAATAAGCCCAGAAGGTTCTTGTTTTACCAAATTACTAAATGGAGAAAAAACTTTATGTAAAAAAAATCAGAGAAAAAAATAAAAATATAGATGTAATCCAAGAAGGAGCCATTTTTGTAAATGGACATAATATATTGGGTGGGCAAGAACGCATGTCGTTTTTTTTCCATATTTTCAAAGATGATTTATTTATATCAGGACTTATAATTAATCAATTATGTATTGGCCGTTTTGTTCGACCACTAATGACCATCTCTCGGGCAGCAAAGAATCGAGACAAGTGGTTTTCGACAGCCTCATCTGAATCAAAGTTTTTACTATTCAAAGAGTTTTGAAGAGAGCGAAAAAAATGGTAATCTGAAGGTGCTAAGTTCGGACTGTAAGGTGGATGTGGTAGAACTTCCCAATTCAGCTCCGTTAATTTTTGCCGAGTGACCAAAGATGTGTGGGGCCTAGCGTTGTCATGGTGAAAGACTATACCCTTGCTAGCCGGCGGTGCCCACAAAATGGCATTTACACTTTTACAAAAAGTAAAGACTTTTAAGGCGATTGTGGGCGTTAGAGTGGGCGTGGCACTCGGCTGAAAGAAACTTGCGCTGCGTAGGAAGCCCAAGAATATGTGTGTTTAATCCCAACTTTGTAGCTTTTGTAGTTTCCGGGATCTCAGCATTCATACGGACGGACAGACAGACGGACAGACAGACGGACAGACGGACAGACAGACGGACATGGCTATATCGACTCGGCTAGTGATCCTGATCAAGAATATTATTATTATTATTTATTGTTTTGGCTTCCTAACGCTACAAGTTGCATAACTTATAAATTACTGCGCTAGTCACAACGGATAATCAATTTTATATTCGAACAATATTGGTTCTTAATTCTAATGACATACATTTTACATTAATTATCGAAAGAACAGAATGACAAATATAGTTAAGTCAAATTAAAAAAAAAAAAAACAAAGGAAGAGGTTTTGGGGATAAGTCGCAATGTTAAGATAGGATAATACAGCTTATAGCAAACTGGAGCTGCTATTTTTTAGGTGTGAAAGAAGTTTTGTCTTAAATAGAGGTGCGCTCCTAGTTTCTTTTATGTAATTGGGAAGTTCATTCCACGTTCTAATCGCATTAACAAAAAATTGTCTATTTGAAAGCAGAAGCCTGTGTCGGATGCATTTAATATTCTTTGTTCTTGTAGATCTGGAGAAATGTAGTTTTTCAAATAAGTATGATGGCTCTCTGGTGTATATAACTTTGCGTAAAAAGATTATTGTTCGGCTTTTAATATAATCTGCCAAGCTAAGGTTAAATATTTTGTAAGCAAATTGAGTTACAATATTGTATGCTATTTTCAGTTTATGTTGGCTTGCAAAATCACAATTTGCATAGATCTCTAGACCATAGAAGAGTGTGGGTATTAGACAAGACTTCGCAATAAGTAGACGCACAGTAACAGGTAAGGAACATTTAACTAGTGACAAGGATCTTATTAGCCCATATGTTTTGCCTATCGCTTTATTTACGTGGTCATCCCAGTGCAATGTTCTATTGAATGTGATACCCAGATTATTGGCGGTTTCCACGTACTCAATTGGTGTGTTATTTATCATCAGGGGGCTTAGTGAATTATTGCATAACTTCTTTTTAAAAATGATCAAGCACTTTGATTTTGATGGATTGATGGCGAGACCGTTGTTATTTGCCCATTCATTTACTTTACCAAGCTCCATTCTACAAATATCTAAACACTCACTAATTCTATTTGAGGGACGACTAACATACATCTGGACATCATCAGCATATAAATGGACACTACACGTCGACAACACAGACGGAAGATAATTTATATAGAGGGTGAATAATAGTGGTCCGAGAACCGAACCCTGGGGTACACCACGCTTCAGGTACGCAAACGAAGAACAAATATTTGAAGATACAACATATTGGCGACGGTTTTTAAGATACGAACACATAAGTTTGACGGCAGTATTAGAAAAGAAATACAAGTTTTTGAGTTTTGAGCACAGGATTTCATGATTCACTGTGTCGAACGCTTTGCTGTAGTCCAGCAACAGTAAGAAGGTGACATAAGAGTTGTCCGTCTGTTGACGAATATCTTCTGTTATTTTTAAGATGGCTGATGTGCAGCTACGATTTTTTCTAAATCCAGATTGATGATCATTAAAGAGGCTATTGACAGATATAAAATTATTTATTTGTGATGCGACAATATTTTCAAACACCTTCGAGGGGTATGGAAGAATAGATATAGGGCGGTATTCTTTGCTTGCTTTGGGTATTGGGATAATTTTGGCGGTTTTCCAGCAATCCGGGAACGTGGACGTGGTAAGGGCCGTGTTAAATTTTAGGAAGTAGAATTTTTATAAACTTAGGATGAATATCGTCAGGCCCAACTGCGTTAGACTTAACTTTAAGAATATTATCTAAGAAATCACATTGGTCAACACACATAAATCTAAACCTAGTATCACAGTTGTTTTCAGGTACTGAATTCAGGTACGTGTTGGTTGTGACCTCAGGAATTTGGCAGTCTGCTAATTTTAGGTTGAGTTCATCTATGTCAACATCTAGATCCTGTGATGTCTTTTGTTTACCTATCCCTAGAGCTTTAATTTGTTTCCATGTTTGACTCGAAGAGGTTGCATTTTTAAATCTTTGCCTAAAAAAGTTTGATTTTGCAGAATCGATTAGTTTGGTAACCGTTTTTCGTGCCGTTACAAACGTGCTGTGGTGTTGCGGTGTCTTGTATCTTTTCCACTTCTGGTATGCTTCATTTCGTTTCCTAATTGCCAATTTTATATTATTACTAAACCATGGTTTTTCGGACGGTCGAATTGTTATACCCGTTACTCGTAGAGTAAAAGGGTATATTGTATTCGTGCAAAAGTATGTAACAGCTAGAAGGAAGCGTTTCCGACCCCATAAAGTATATATATTCTTGATCAGGATCACTAGCCGAGTCGATCTAGCCATGTCCGTCTGTCCGTCTGTCCGTCTGTCCGTCTGTCTGTCTGTCTGTCTGTCTGTCTGTCTGTCTGTCCGTCTGTCCGTATGAACGCTGAGATCTCGGAAACTATAAAAGCTAGAAGATTGGCATTTTGCATACAGATTCTAGGAGTTCCTACGCAGCGCAAGTTTGTTTCAAAAAGGTGCCACGCCCCCTCTAACGCCCACAATCGCTTATATACGATTTTAAAAATTTCAATATTTCGGAAAAGTAAAAATGCAGTTTTATTGTGTTTATCAATACCTATCGAAATGTAGAAGAAATTTTTCAAATCGGACCATTCGTTAAAAAGTTATGCGTGTTCAAAGTTTCTATCTCGATCTCCCTCGCTCTCCCTTTACCTGAGTAACGGGTATCTGATTGTCGGGGCACCCGACTATAGCGTTCTCTCTTGTTTTACTTTTGACTGGAACAAAACTATCGTATAAGTGGCTAATATTATGTTGAAGAAGGTTGAGTTGATGATCAACTGTTGGAAGACTGTAAATATTGTCCCATATACACTGGTCAAATATAGTTAATATTCTTAAAATCACGGTAAACTATTGTATGGTCAGTGTAGTTAAGGTCAAAATTATATATATATATATATATATATATATAAAGTCATGTTTTGAAAAGGACGGAACGATTAGCTGATCATACAAACATATGTTATTAACATCACTCACAAAAAACAAATCTAATAATGTGTTACGTGTTCTGCTGAAGTGGGTTGGAAATGAGAGATTCACTGGTTTCAGACCTAGCGATTCCATGTTGCTGGTAAGATGAGATTCCCTCAGAATATCACTATTAAGATCGCCCGCAAGGATTGCATCAGTAAAGTTTACTGTAATATCTGACAGAATATTAATAAGATCATCATAATTTGTGTTACAATGCGGACGATAAATGCAGCCAATTAATAGATTTTTCTGCATTATCGGGTTATGTAATTCAAGAAAAACATATTCTATTGCACTGTTTATTGTGTGTTGACAAATAATTTTGGCTTTTAATTTTTTGTTTACATAAATTGCAACTCCTCCCCCATGACTAACACGATCAGAACGGTACACATTATATCCATCACACGATATTAGCACATCACACAGACTCTGGACAAACCATGTTTCAGACACACATATAACATCAATTTCCGAATTTACAAACATATACCTAAACTCTTCAATTTTCTTTGGCAGGCTTTGGGCATTTATATGACAAATCTTGAGTCCAGGTTTCTGCTTTGCCAGGATGCGCAGAAGGGCATGACTATTTGCTGATAGATTATTCAAGTTTTCTTCCATTGCCAATAGTTTTAAATATCAAAATAAAATAACAAGGACTACACACCAGACAAGAAATTTGGCTAACTACTAAATTAACAATGCGACTGATCCTAGACAAAAGACTTACAAGAATTAAAGATATTAAACTAATTTCAAATCCTAATGTAGAAATAAAAAATATTTTAATTACGAAATGAATTATTCTCTAAAGCGGCATCTCTGCTTGAGTTAATTTCGCCCGCATCTCTACTAGTAAGCCTCTCCTCCGTCTATAGGCTTGACAAATACGTCTCCGCGAGTACAGACGGCCGCAACCCGCCTTTGTTTTTTGAGTCGTATGGCATGTTTAAAGATTTCGTAATTTGTTTTTGTTAATTGCTCGTTTAAATATATAATATACCGGCGAGTCAAAACCGATCAGCTGTAAGCTCAGCTGCGATTTGGTTGTTCGTCGGTGCACTCCAATCGCCCGCAGCAGCGCAGCTTTTTCGCGCACGTGATCCATTTTTATTATGATTATTGGATCAACAAGTGAGCTTCTTTGGCGCGGGCGGACTCGAAAAATAGACCTAACTCGCGGAGGAGGGGTCAGGTGTAGTGAAAACAAAGGCGATTGAAAAGAGTGTTCAGATTTTCCCCCTCGACTTGCGGCACACCATGCCAGCGAAGGTTGCATGCAATATCCGCGACCTCCTGTGCATTGCTTTTCGCTGCCAGTTGAGCATCCAGTTCACACACTTGTTGTTTCAGTGTATTCAACTCTTTTGCCTCGGTTTCCAGCTCTCGCACTCGTTTCGTAAGATTGTGTATTTCGGTGTTCATTGCATCGAATTTGGCCTTTAGAGTGTTCAGAAAGCGGGCCTCGCTCTCTCGATACTCTGAACCTAGTGACTCCCATTGCTCCGCGAATTTATCATCGATCAGCTGCAACAGTTCCATGTTGATTTCCTTCCCTTGACTCGAGAATTTTTCTTCAATTTGTTGCAGCAATTGTGTGTCCGACGTGCGAGCTACCTCGATTTCGGTCTTCGATTTTTCACTCCTTAGTCGCCTAGATGCACTCATAATGTTGTTGTTTTAATAAAAAGTTTGAGTTTGAGTTATTTGTGTAATTGTATTAGTTATTGATTTGTGTGTGTTTTCGGTAGTTGTTCAGTCTTTATGCACTGCAGTTTATGTGTGTGGAAGTTTATTTTCTTCTTCCCTCACACTTTCGCACCAAAATAAATATGTTTTAGGTGTTTTTATACAAAAGTGTTGAGATTAGACGCACGATTTGACCGCTAAATGATCTCAGACCACAGGCGGTTTAAAGTCCGATAAAAATTGTTTATGTTTTTAGATTTTTTTGGACTTTTTGAGCTAGTGTTTCGGGAGCTCTGCAAAAACGCGACTGTTTTCTATCAACTCTATACAATATATTTATACTTTATAGGGTCGGAAACGTTTCCTTCTCCCTGTTACATACTTTTGCACGAATACAATATACCCTTTTACTCTACGAGTAACGGGTATAATAACATTTTTCAGGGACCGTAATCATTAAAGGTTACGTATATTATAGGTTCAGTAGGTATTTTTCGCTAATTCGATTTTATGTTAAGTGTTATCAATACTACCAACACGAATTTTAATACCCGTTACTCGTAGAGTAAAAGGGTATATTGTATTCGTGCAAAAGTATGTAACAGCTAGAAGGAAGCGTTTCCGACCCCATAAAGTATATATATTCTTGATCAGGATCACTAGCCGAGTCGATCTAGCCATGTCCGTCTGTCCGTCTGTATAAACGCTGAGATCTCGGAAACTATAAAAGCTAGAAGGTTGAGATTTCACACACATATTCTTGGGCTTCCTACGCAGCGCAAGTTTGTTTCATCGAGGTGCCACGCCCCCCCTAACGCCCACAATCACCATAAACGATTTTCAAATGTGTCTGGAGGCCACATCTTTTAAGATTTTAAAAATATATAAACGCAATTTTATAGTGTTTATTAATACCTATCGAAATGTAGAAGACATTTTTCAAATCGGACCATTCATTAAACAATCAAAATTGTTTATATATCTATCTCCCTCGCACTCCCTTTAGCCCCAATAGATAGTCGGGACACCAACCCGAGTACAGCGTTCGCACTCCCTTTAGCTGAGTGACGGGTATTAGATAGTCGGGACACTAACCCGACTATAGCGTTCTCTCTTGTTATTTTTTAACAACACCTAAAAATGGCTTAGACCACGACCGGACGATCAAATTATTTTATTTCATAGAAAATATTTAAAAATGTAAAAAAACAATAATTGTTTTCTATGTTAGTTAATGGTAATCGTTGATACATTTTTATACCCGTTACTCGTAGAGTAAAAACTATAAAACTATAAAAGCTAGAGGATTGGTATTTGGCATGAAGATTCTTGGAGTTCCTACGCAGCGCAAGTTTGTTTCAAGAAGGTGCCACGCCCCCTCTAACGCCCACAATCGCTTATATACGATTTTAAAAATTTAAATTCAGTTTTATTGTGTTTATCAATACCTTTCGAAATGTAGAAGAAATTTTTCAAATCGGACCATTCGTTAAAAAGTTATGCCTGATCAAAGTTTCTATCTCCATCTCCCTCGCAGGGAGTGCGAGTTACCTGAGTTACGGGTATCTGATAGTCGGGGCACCCGACTATAACGTTCTCTCTTGTTTCAAATATTTTGATCGTCTAACCTTGGCTTTATTCTATAATTTTTTTGAGTCCCGTCATCATTCTTATTATTATTTGTATTATTTATTCAATATTTATGAATATTTTAGAAAATCCTGGTTGTAGCTTTGAAATCAAATTGTTACAGAATCTTATTCAAAAGCCTTGTGGCACGGAAAGTTTTGTTGTTAAGTAAAATAAATTAAAATCATCAATAAATATTATTATAGTCATTATGATTACAGTTATTGAGTTTTATTTATTTGATTAAAAATTATTAATATTTTTTCTACGATTTTAAAATACTACAAATTAAAGTTAAATGTGAGAACAAGATTTTTGGTTTTTGTGTAAATCATAGGATTTTTGAATATTACAAGTTGGTGATTTTTTTGTTAAAAAATGTTATAATCGTAGTGCCACAGAAATCACACAGCGCATAAGTGGCCTAGATAAATCAGATATTTAAAAGCTAGAAAATTATAAAAATGAATTTAATTTTTAAAAATTCCTTAAAAAATATATAATTGCTTGCGTTATGACTGTGAGTATTTTTAATAAGTAATATCTATTTGAATAAATCATTCTTATGAAATAACCATACTTTCAAAAAAAGCATGCTTTTTTTAATAAGTACTGCAGTATCAAAAAACGAAAATAAGACTACGAATAAAAAAAGAGGATTTTGCTTGTGATTGTGTGTGACTTACAATTTTTTTGGTGTTTTATTTGAAGCTAAACAAAATTTCGAATTTTGCTTTTTTTTTAAATTTGTCCCCCGCACAGTGGTTAAAATTTTTTTTGTAATTAAGTATTTGTTGAAAATTATAATTCTAATGGCATTTGGTATTACATTGTAGAAAAATTAAACAAAAATCTTTTACATATTTAGGATCCATTATAAAATTTTAAGAACACTGAAAAAATTTTTTGTAAGAAATCTAAAACTTAACTCGTTTTTTTCTAAGTTTTTTAGCTTTCAATATCGTCTGGTACCTCTTCCTCTAATTATATTTTAAATGTGCCACTTGCATCCTCGCTATCATTTTCTTCGTCTGTGTCATCTGCGCACAAGTTTTGGGAAGTACCTCCCTCATGCATGTTGTGGCCAACACCTGAGGATATGATTGGCGAATCCAAAAGATCGACTACCTCTGCTGGCAGGCGCATCCTATAGGTTTTAGCTAAGCAGAAACTAGATAGTAAGAGATCAGACGAATCCAAAGCTCTGTGAAAAACACAAATTTACCAAAAAGGAGCAAAAATGAGCAAAAAAGGTTAACTGTATGGCAACAAGGACACTTTTGCGGTTAATTCCTCGTTTTTACTTCTTTGCAATTCTGTGCCATTCAGAAGTTATACTCCACAAACACAAACACAATTACTATCTGAGATCTAGAAAGATACACATATAAAACATATAAATAATTGGACTAATTTCCTTCAACGTCTGCATCTGCTGGATCCTAAATAATTAAATATTTATGAGAATATATTTGATCTAAGTTTAAAAGAAGAAAACTTAAAATTCGTGAACGTAAAAATTAATAAAAATCGTTCAAAACAAATTAGGCATAAAATTTAAAAAAAAAACAAGAGAGAACGCTATAGTCGGGTGCCCCGACAATCAGATACCCGTTACTCAGGTAAAGGGAGTGCAAGGGAGATGGAGAATGGTCCGATTTGAAAAATTTCTTCTACATTTCGATAGGTATTGATAAACACAATAAAACTGAATTTTTACTTTTCCGAAATATTGAAATTTTTAAAATCGTATATAAGCGATTGTGGGGTTTTAGAGGGGGCGTGGCACCCTTTTGAAACAAACTTGCGCTGCGTAGGAACTCCTAGAATCTCCATGCAAAACGCCAATCTTCTAGCTTTTATAGTTTCCGAGATCTCAGCGTTCATACAGACAGACAGACAGACGGACAGACAGACGGACAGACAGACGGACAGACAGACGGACAGACAGACGGACAGACGGACTTGGCTAGATCGACTCGGCTAGTGATCCTGATCAAGAATATATATACTTTATGGGCTCGGAAACGCTTCCTTCTAGCTGTTACATACTTTTGCACGAATACAATATACCCTTTTACTCTACGAGTAACGGGTATAAAAATATGCGATAATATAAGTGTATTAACTATTTTTATACCCGTTACTCGTAGAGTAAAAGGGTATATTGTATTCGTGCAAAAGTATGTGACAGTATATATATTCTTGATCAGGATCACTAGCCGAGTCGATCTAGCCATGTCCGTCTGTCCGTCTGTCTGTCTGTCTGTCTTCGTATGAACGCTGAGATCTCGGAAACTATAAAAGCTAGAAGGTTGAGATTTCACACACATATTCTTGGGCTTCCTACGCAGCGCAAGTTTGTTTGTTTGTTTCATTTGTTTGTTTCAGACGCCAGTCTTAGAGGGTTAAGAATTCGGGGTCCGTCGAGGATAATTTTTTCGCGAATTTTGGGGGTGAGGACCGTAAACTAGAGTATTACCCAATTGGACAATTGATGGAGTTGGCACGGAAATATGACAACCTAAAAAAGAAGTCCCAATATTTTTCGCACCGCCCAGAAAATGCTGGAAAAGATCGGAACACAATCCGCTGCTACAATTGTTCCGCTTATGGGCATTACGCTTCGTCATGCACTGCATCAAAGCGCGAGAAGGAATCCTGCTTCCGTTGTGGATCCCTCCAAAATATGCTAAAGGATTGCCATCAGAAGCCAGCAAGTAATCCGAGAATGGTGGAAGCAGCCAACAACCAGCCGATACGGGATGACGAAGTGGAGCCCAATATGTTTATTCCTATTATTAACCAGGTAGGAGTCTATTTTTACACTGATTGCCAACAGAAGACTAATGTACAATAACTCTTCTTTCTGCCATGTTTGATACGGGAAGCTCCATTAATTTAATTCAGCACGCTGCCATATCTTCCTATCCAACCACTATGTTTCAACTAATGTTCTTCTAGGCCGTAAGTTTATGGAAAAATTTGGAATAAAATTGATTTCTAAAAATACGATTAAAGAATAGTGAATCATTGAACAGATTGAACATTGACAGTGAACCATTGAAAAGAGTAGTGAATATTGAACCATTGAATATATTACAGAATAGTGAAACGTATCGAGACAGTGAACCCTTGAAAAGATTAGTGAATATTGAACCATTGAATATATTAGAGAATAGTGAAACATATCGAGACAGTAACCAATTGATAAGCAATAGAAACTTTGAAGTATTATTTGAAGAAAGTGAAACCGATAGTAATGACAGCATACCATACATATATATATATTATTGACGTATTTAAGGATAATGAAAGTTTTGACATTGACCCGAAGTTGAGTGATAGAGAATGGAGTGAGCTCAGTGAAATAATAAGATTCAATTACATATGTTTATCCAACATCCCAGCGATCCAGCATAGTTTTGAAAAAAGGATAAGGCTTAAGTCGGAAGAACCTGTACGCTCTGTTCCGAGAAGACTTTCATATCAGGAAAAGAAAGAAGTAGATTTTAAAATAGATGAGTTATTGAAAAAAGGATTTATAAGAGAAAGCAACTCGCCCTATAGTTCCGCTATTGTACTTGTATGTGTGTAGATTATAGACAAATTAATAAAATAACTATTCATGATGGATACCCGCTTCCCTAATAGATGACTGTTTAGAGAGATTAGAAGGAAATCAATTTTTTAGACTTTTTAGATTTGAAAAGTGGATACCACCAAGTGAAAGCAGAATGTTCGGTACAAATATTTTCAGCTTTGTAACACCTCCGGTCAATATGAATACACAAGAATGCCTTATGACATTTCTTATTATGGGATTTATGAATGCACCCGCAGTGATATTCAAGAGATTTATTAATTTATTCTGCAACCTTTGATTCGAGAAGGAAATGTAGTTTACATAGACGATATTGCTATAGGTTCAAAAACATTGAAAGAACATTTTACGACGGTAGGAAGAGTATTA